>WOXC01006434.1:155000-641285 GCA_011680675.1 Gymnobelideus leadbeateri
TTCCCAAGACTTTGGGTTCAATAGTCCAGGTCATGCTGGAAGCTGATCCAAGAAGGTACTTTTCTCTCTTTTTAATATTTTTTTATTATTTATTATTTTTTTATTTTAACAAATGCTTTATTAACTTCTGGTTTACATCATTCATTTCAGCCAGACCTTGAGCTACAATTTTCTCCCCATTTTCCCCCTACCCACCACCCCAGAATAGCAGTCCCACAAGATATCCCCTCATCCAATCTGCTCTCTCCCATGTCCTCTCCCACACCCCTTTCAACTCTGCCACCAGGGCAAGGTGACTCTCTGCACCCCAATGCCTGCACATCTCATCTCCCAATTACATGCAAAATAGTATTAATAATAGTATTTATATACATTTGAAACATTTAATTTCAAAACTTCGAATTTCAGAAGGTAATTTTCTTTTGTAGGTTAGATTTCTTTTTTTTCCTTTTCCTTTTCCTTTAATATTTTGTTTTCCCACAATTACATGTAAAAGCAATTTTTAACATTCCTTTTTTTTTTTTGCAAATTTTGAGCTTCAAATTCTCTCCCTCTCTACCCATTGAGAAGGAAAGCAATTTGATATAGACTATACATGTGAAGTCATGTAAAGAAACTTTTTTTTTTTTGCTTTTTGGAGGGCAATTGGGGTTAAGTGACTTGCCCAAGGTCACATGGCTAGTAAGTGTTAAGTGTCTGAGGCTGGATTTGAACTCAGGTCCTCCTGACTCCAGGGCCAGTACTCTATTCACTGCACCACCTAGCCTCCCCTAAGAAACATTTCTATATAAATCATTCTGTGAAAGATAACACAGAAAACCCCTCCCCCACCAATGAAGAAATTAAAGAAAAAGGATCTTTGATCTACATTCTGGCTACACCAGTTCTTTCTCTGGAGATGGGCATAGCAGTTTCATCATAAGTCCTTCAGAATTATATTGGATCATTATATTGTTGAGAATAGCTATTATTATTCCCAGTAGTTATTCACAGTAGATCATCACACAATATTTCTGTTACTGTGTACAATATTCTCATGATTCTGCTCCTTTCACTTTGCATCAGTTCATATAAGTTTTTCCAAGTTTTTCTGAGAGCAGGATTGCTGATTATTTCTTATAGCACAATAGTATTCCATCACAATCATATACAATAACTTGTTCAGCCATTCCCCAGTTTATGGGCATCCCTTAGGCTAAGTTTCCCTAGGGCAAAAAATGAGAACCTAACTCCTATATAAAAATTCAGAGTGTCAAGTGAAAATTAATTATGTACATTAATTATGTAATTATAAAAATTAATTACATAATAAATATGTACTTTGACACACAATAAATGCAAAAGATGCAAAAGACTCATAGGAAACAAATTCTTAAAACACGCTTACAGTTCCTTCTCTTGAGAATGAAGTGAACTTAGAGTTAACATTAGGTGTATCTTAGACATTCCTAGTTCAACAATTGCCTAGTTCTCCCACAAGGAGAGTGGAGGAAGGAGGAAGAGTGATAATGAAGAAAGTCTAGATCTTTTGCTTTCCCAAATCACAGATCCCCTTCACTATTCCCCCTACTAGCTACTCTGTTGATGTTCTTCTTTCTCTAGGAGGGTCATATCTCAGAAAATCTCCTCTCTCTAAGCAGGCTAGATTATTGGACTCCTTGTTATACTAAAAAACACTGCACCTATAAGGGTTTTCCAAAAAGTGATTCTCTTCCTTGCTAGAGTTGTTCAAGAAAGAGCTGAATGGCTATTTGTTGGAGATAATGCTGCGGTCATGTACAGGTTGGAATAGATGACAATTGAGGTCCCTTCCAATTCTGCTATTCTGAGACTCTAACTTGAGGTTATGCCTTGAGGAACAACCTCTGAGAATGCATGCAATCTCTCTTCCTGGATAGAAGGTTAGATTAATAATGCCTACAAAATAAAAACCCCCCTTTTCCCTCAAAGAAAGTTGGAATTCAGGAATATTGTACATGGAACTCCTCTCAGGTCACATGCATTAGCTCATGACTGTTTTTCCCATGTGCTTCTGTAGGAGCTCTATTATTCTTTTTTTTAAAAAAGAAATCCACTTTATTTATTTTTTGTTTTCAACATTTATTTCCACCTGATTTTGAGTTATAAAATTTTCTTCCCATCTTTCCTGCACCCCCACCCCAAAATAGCAAGCCTACTGAATATCCCTTCCCCCAATTTATTCTTGCTTATATCCTCCCCCATACCTCCCCCAACTTTCTAGTAGGGCAAGATGGATTTCTATATCCTAATGCCTATATATCTTATTTCCCAGTTGCATGTAAACAATTTTTTAAATTGTTAATAATCTTTTAAAATTTTCTTTTGGTCTTTATTAATTTGTTTGTTTACTTTTAGTTTACAAGATTCAATTCCACAATTCCTTGAGTTTAAAATTTTCTTCCCCTCCTTACCTTTCACCTCCCTCCCCCTCACCCCCATGGTGGCATACAGTCAAGTATAGGATCTGCAAATACTTTCACATTAGACATTAGTCAGGTTATAAAGAAAGATAGCATTGGGTAGAATAAACAATGGGAAAGAGGAAGCAAAACCAAACAAGGAAAAGACAGAGAGCAGGTAGTTTGCTTCAGTCTTCATTCCAACTCTGTTCTTTCTAGTTCTTTGTCTGAATGTAGACATCTTTCTCTATCATGAGTCTTTTGGAATTGACTTATAACCCTCCATTGGGTTCAACAATTGCTTAGTGAGAAGAGTCCAGTCTATCAGATTTGGTTATCACACATTTCTTGTGTCTGTAATTGTGTACAAATTTCTCCTGGTTCTGCTCTTCTCCCTCAGCATCAGTTTGTATATGCCTCTCCAGGAAAATATGAAATCCATCTGCTCCTTGTTTCTTATAGCACAATAGTATTCCATTACATTCACATACCACAACTTATTTAACCATTCCCCAATTGATGGGCACCCAATTTCCAATTCTTTGCTATAAATATTTTTGTACATATGGGTCTTCCTCCCACTTCTATGATCTCTTTGGGATACAACCCTAGAAGTGGTATTGCTGGGTCAAAGGGTATGAAATTACTTATAGCCCTTTGATCATAGTTCCAGATTGCTCTCCATAATGGTTGAATCAGTTCATAACTCCACCAACAATACATTAATGTTACAATTTTTCCACATCCTCTCCAGCATTTGTCATTTTCCTGTTTTGTCATCTTAGCCATAAACAAAATTTTTTAAGCATTTGTTTTTAAAACTTTGAGTTCCAGATTTTTTCCATTCTTCCCTCCTTATCCACCCCCAGTGGGAAGATAAGCAATTCAATACAGGTTGTACATGTGGAGTTACACAAACCATTTCCATAGTAGCTATATTGTGAAAAACTAATTATATTCCCCTCTATCCTATCCCACACCCCAATTATTCCATTTTCTCCTTTGACCTTTTCCCTTTTCAAAAGTGTTTACTTCTAACTATCCCCCCAAAATGTTCCCCCACTTCTATCATCCCTCTCTTATGCCCTTCCCCCCTATTTTCCTGTAGGGTAAAATACATAACTGAGTGTGTGTTATTCCCTCCTTAAGCCAAAGTCAGTGAGAATAAGCTTGTCCCATTCCCTTTCACCTTCCTGCTCTTCCCACCCATTGTAACAGTTTTCTCTTGCCTCTTTTATATAAGATAATTTACCCTGATCTATCTCCCCCTTTCTCCTCCCAAAAAATTCCTTTTTCACCTCTAAATTTTATTTTTAGATATCATCCCTTCATATTCAACTGATCCTGTGCTGTCTATGTATACATGTACATATATATGTTCATACTCACATATATATCTATATACACATATACCCTCACATACATATATATGTGTATATATATATATATATATATATATATATATATATATATATATATATATATATATTCTTTTCAACTATCTCATACTGAGAAAATTCTTTTTTTTAACAAATGCTTTATTAACTTCTGGTTTACATCATTCATTTCTGCCAGATTTAGAGTTACAATTTTTCCCCATTTTTCCCTTACCCACCACCCCAGAATAGCAGTCCCACAAGATATCACTTCCTCCAATCTGCTCTCTTCCATATCTTCTCCCATACCCCCTTCAACTTTCCAATAGGGCAAGGTGAATCTCTGTGTTCCAATGCCTGCACATCTTATCTCCCAATTACATGCAAAATAGTATTAATAATAGTATTTATATATATTTGAAATATTTAATTTTAAAACTTCGAATTTCAGATCCATTCCCTTCCTCCCTTGTCACCCACTCCCTCTGGGAAGATAAGCAATTCAGTATGTGTTGTACATGTATAGCTATGCAAAACATTACCATAGTAGATATATTGTAAAAGGCTGCTTATAATTCCCTCCCACCCATCCCACCACCCACCTGGTCCATTCCCTACTTTGATCCTGTCCCTCTTCAAAAGTGGGTACCTCCAACCTCCCCTCCCCCAAGAGTGCCCTCCCCTCCATCATCCCCCATCTCATACCCTTTCCCCTACTCTCCTGCAGGGTGAGATATCCCATCTAGTATGTATGTCATTCTCTCCCTGAGCCAGATTCAATGAGAATATGGTTTTGCCTTTTTGCCTTCCTGTTCTTCCCCTTCCCTGCAACCACTTGCCTTTGCCTCTTCTACATGAGATAGGTTACCCCACCCTGTCTCTCCCCATCTCATCTTGCCACATTCCTCTCTCACCTATTAACTTCACCCCTTAAGTATCATCCCTTCCCACCAAATTCAACCTGTGCTCTCTATCCATGTATACCTGTAAACATATATGCACACATTCACATAGGTATTCATATGCCCATATACCCTTCTTCAATTATTTTCATACTGAGAAAGGTTTCATCAGTCACAGTTATTGTTTTTACATGTAGGCATGTAAATAGGTCAACTTTGATAAGTTCCTTTTGATTTCTTTTCCCTGATTACCTTCTTAAGCATCTCTTGCTTCTTGTGTCTGAATGTCAATTTTTCTATTCAACTTTGGTTTTTTCCTCAAGAATGCTTGAAAGTCCTCTATTTCACTGAATGACCATATTTTCTTCTAAAACAAAATGCTCAGTTTTGCTGAGAGTGTGATTCTTGGTTTTAGTCCCAGGTCCTTTGCCCTATGGAATATCCCTGTGCTGTTCTGTTTGTGTTTCCACAGTATTGAAATTGTTTCTTCCTGGCTGCTTGTAGTATTTTCTCCTTGATATGTAGTATTTTCTCCTTGATTCTGGAACTTGGCTATAATAATCCTGGGAGTTTTCTTTTTGGGATCTCTTTCAGGAGGTGATTGGTGGATTCTTTCAACCTCTATTTCGCCCTCTCATGTCTAAAACATCAGGGCAATTTACCTTGAGAATTTCTTGAAGGATGATTTCTAGGTTCTTTCTTTGATCATGGCTTTCAGGTAGTCCAATACTTTTAAAATTATCTCTCCTGGATCTATTTTCCAGGTCAGTGGTTTTTCCCATGAGATATTTCACATTGCCTTCTATTCTTTCATTTGTTTGGATCTGCTTAACAGCATCTTGATTTCTCATAAAGTCACTAGCTTCCATTTGCTCCAGTCTAACTCTGAAGGAATGAATCTCCACAGTGAGCTTTTGAGATTCTTTTTCCATCTGGCAAATTAGACTATATATATATATATATATATATATATATATATATATATATATACATATATGAAATATTTAATGTTAAGACCTCGAATTTCAGATCCACTTTCTCCCTCCCTTGTCACCCATTCCCTCTGGGAAGATAAGTAATTCATTATATGTTGTACATGTCTAGCTATGAAAAACATTATCATAGTAGATATATTGTACAAGGCTGCTTATAATTCCCTCCCACTCATCCCACCCCCCGCCTGGTCCATTCCCTACTTAATCCTGTCCCTCTTCTATAGTGGGTACTTCCAACCTCCCCTCCCCCCAAGGATGCCCTCCCATCCATCATCCCTCCTCTCATCCCCCTTCCCCCTATTCTGCTGTAGGTTGAGATATCCCATTTAGTATATATGTCATTCTCTCCCTGAACCAAATTCAATGAGAATGTGGTTTTGCCTTTTTTCCCTTCCTATTCTCCCCCTCCCTTGCAACCACTTCCCCTTGCTTCTTCTACATGAGATAGTTTACCCTACCCTGTCTCTTCCCATCTCCTCTTGCCACTTTCCTCTCTCACCTCATAATTTCATCCCTTGAGTATTCTCCCTTCCCAACAAATTCAACCTATGCCCTCTATCCATATATAACTGTAACCATATACACACACATTCACATATGTATTCATATGACCACACACCCTTCTTCCAATATTTTCATAGTGAGAAAGATATCATCAGTCACCGTTACTGTTTTTCCATATAGTAATGTAAATAGTTCAACTTTGGTAAGTTCCTTTTGATTTCTTTTCCCTGATTACCTTCTCAGGCATCTCTTGCTTCTTGTGTCTGGATGTCAAATTTTCTATTCAATTCTGGTTTTTTCCTCAAGAATGCTTGAAAGTCCTCTATTCCACTGAATGACCATATTTTCCCCTGAAACAAAATACTCAGTTTTGCTGGGTAGGTGACCCTTGGGTTCATTCCCAGCTATTTTGCCCTCTGGAATATCATATTCCATGCCCTTCAATCCCTCAGTGTAGAAGCTGCCAGGTCCTGGGCTATTCTGATTGTGTTTCCACAATATTGAAATTGTTTCTTCCTGGCTGCTTGTAGTATTTTCTCCTTGATCTGGGGATTCTGGAACCTGGCTATAATATTCCTGGGAGTTTTCTTTTTGGGATCTGTTTCAGGAGGTGATCTGTGGATTCTTTCAACCTCTATTTTGCCCTCTGGATCTAAAACATCAGGGCAATTTTCCTTGAGAATTTCTTGAAGGGTGATTTCTAGGTTTTTTCTTTGATCATGGCTTTCAGGTAGTCCAATAATTTTTAAATTGTCTCTCCTGGATCTATTTTCCAGGTCCGTGGTTTTTCCCATGAGATATTTCACATTGCCTTCTAATCTTTCATTTGTTTGGATCTGCTTAACAACATCTTGATTTCTCATAAAGTCACTAGCTTCCATTTGCTCCAGTCTAACTCTGAAGGAATGAATCTCCTCAGTGAACTTTTGAGATTCTTTTTCCATCTGGCAAATTCGACTTTTTAAGGCATTCTTCTCCTCATTGACCTTTTGGGCCTCCCTTTGCCATTTGAGCTAGTCTATTTTTTAAGGTGTTGTTTTCCTCGGTCAGGCTGTTGAGCCTCATTTCATACTTTTCCTGCATCCTTCTCATTTCTCTTTCTAATTTTTCCTCCACTTCTCTTATTTGATTTTTAAAGTCCTTCTTAAGGTCCTCTATGGCCTGCAACCCGCTCATGTTTTCCCCTGGGGCTTTTGGAGCAGGAGTTCTGACCTCACAGTCCTTTTCCCGCTCTATGCCCCCCAAATAGGACTCTAGGGTTGCATTTTTGTGTTTCCTTTGCCTTGGCATGTTGCCACTTAATTACTTGACTTTTGGGCTTGTTGCCACACTATGGCTTTGCCAACAGGGGACTTTTCGTCCCAAATGTGTGGGAGGGCAAGTTCCGTTTCTGGCAAACTGTAAACCCACTGACGACTTCCACCCCAGATCACAATACAGATCCAGGGAGGTTAAAGCAAGAGTGATTACCCCCCAAGACTGGTCGCTGGATCTCCCTACAGTTCGCCGGCCAGGAGCGGGAGCTGCCTCTGAAAACTACAAAATGGTGTGTCTTCTCTGCATTCTCTGTCTTCTCTCCCCAGGGAGGAAGCCGATGCATTCCCCAAATGCTGGTCCCAAATCCATAGGGCACTAACCTCTTACTTTGTCCTAGGCATGTCTATGTTGATAATTCTGGAATCGCCATAGCTGCTGGTATTCTGGGGTCCCTCTATCTGTCTGCTGGCCTGGCTGCCCTTGGGCTAAAATCTTGACTCACGAGGGCCTGGGCTGGGTATTCAGATCACTGTGCTGTTGGCTTCCAGAGCGCTGTGCAGGCTGCTCCCTGCCAGGTTGCTGGGCTATCGTCAGCAGCAGGTTAGCTTCTCTGGGTTGTTCTGTGGGTGCTGGAGCTCCAGAAGTTGTTCAGAGTCCACCTTTTACATGATTTTGAAGTGCTGTGGGTTGGAGTGCAGTGGAAGTGCCGTTCCTACTCTGCTATCTTGGCTCCACCCCCCTGAGAAATTCTTATAAGTTACAATTATTGTTTTCCATGTAGGAATGTAAATAGTTAAACTTTTATAACTTCCTCATGATTTCTTTTTCCTGTTTACTTTCTCAAGCTTCTCTTGCTTCTTGTAAGTTGAAAGTCAGATTTTCTATTCAGCTCTGATTTTTTCATCAATAATGCTTGAAAATCCTCTATTTCTTTGAATGACCATAGTTTCCCCTGAAGCTTTATATCCAGTTTTGCTAGGTAGGTGATTCTTGGTTTTAGTCCTAGCTCCTTTGAGCTATGGAATATCATATTCCAAGCCCTTTGATCCCTTAATGTAGAAGTCTTGTTTTATCCTGATTGTGTTTCCACAATACTCAAATTGTTTCTTCCTTACTGCTTGCATTATTTCCTCCTTGACCTGGGAACTCTGGAATTTGGCTATAAAATTCCTAGGAGTTTTCTTTTTGGGATCTTTTTCAAGAGGCTATGGGTGAATTCTTTCAACCTCTATTTTGCCCTCTGGTCTAGAATATCAGCGCAATTTTGCTTGACAATTTCTTGAAAGATGGTTTCTAGGCTCTTTTTTTTATCATGGCTTTTAGGTAGACCAAAAATTTTTAAATTGTCTCTCCTGTATCTATTTTTCAGGACACTGTTTTTTTAATGATGTATTTCACATTGCCTTCTATTTTTTCATTTGTTTGGATCTATTTTATAGTATCTTATTTTCTTATAAAGTCATTAGCTTCCATTTTCTCCAATCTAACTTTGAAGGAATTATTCTCTTCAGTGAGTTTTTGAAACCTTTTCCACCTGGCAAATTTGGCTTTTTAAGGCAGTCTTTTTCTCATTGGCTTTTTGGGCCTCTTTTACCATTTGAGTTAGTCTATTTTTTAAGGTATTATTTTCTTCAGTGTATTTTTAGGTCTCCTTAGTAGGCTGTTGACTTACTTTTCATAATTTTCTTGCATCATTTCTCTTCCCAGATTTTCCTCTGCTTCTCTTATTTGATTTTTAAAATCCTTCTTGAGCTCCTCCATGGCCTGTAACCAATTCATATTTTTCTTGGAAGCTTTTAATGTAGGAGTTCTGATTTCATTATCTTCATCCCATTCCAACCTTTGATTCTTTTGTTCGCCAAAAAGGATTCTATTGTGTCTTTGGGCTTCCTCTGCTTGCTCATCTTGCCATCTAGTTCCTTAACTTTTGAGCCCTTTGCCATGGTAGAACTCAGCTTCCAGAAAGGAGAGAGCTTTGTCCAAAATTGCTGTGGGTTTTTCAGCTTCTGGAGCTATTAGGAGGGTGTCCTTTCTACAGCCCAACAAGGTCTTGCACGCTGGCCACATACCCCAGGACCACCACTCAAGCCTGTGATCCAGATCCAAGCTGGTTAAAGCAAGAGTGATTACCCTCTGAATGGTTGCTTGATCCCCCTCCAATCTGTAGGCCAGGAGCTCCTGAGGCAGTCATATTGTGGTGGCAGGCACTGCACCTCTGCCACCTGTCGCCCCAGGGCCAGGGGTCAGACCACCCTCTTTCGTCCCCCTTTTCTAATGGAGTTCCACATTGACCTTTTACTTTATCTTTGGTGTTTATGGGTTGAGAAATGTGGAAACTACCACAGCTGCCAGTGATTCACTCTCCTGAAGTGTGCTCTGGCTGCTCCTGGTCAGGGCTGACCTGGGGCCAGCCCAGCTTGGTGCAATAGACCTTTCCTGTCAACCTGCCAGGCTGCCTTTAGTGGGAGATTTGTTTCTCTCTGTCACTTTTTGGGTTCTGTAGCTCTAAAATTTGTTTAGAGTAATTTTTTTACATGTATTGGAAGTGATTCTAGTGGGAACTCACACCAGGTTTGTGCTTCTACTCTGCCATCTTGGAACTCTATTATTTCTCAGACTCCTATAATTTCTTGGCCTGGGAAGTTCATTCACAGGATCTTTTTTCTTAGTCTAGCAAGCTGCAAGCTATGGATCAGCACATGTAACTTCCATGTGGTTCTGCCTAGAGGCAGCCATGACTCATTCCTAGAAAGAGAAGACATAAACATACATATACACATATGTACATATAGGTATACACATACATATGTGTATGTATATTTACAGATATGTATGTGTATACACATATACAAACATGTGTGTGTGTGTGTGTGTATTTCTCTCTCTGCCCCTCTCATTTCACCACTTCCACTAGAATATAGTTTTCTGTTGTTCTCTGGTTTCCCATTTGAACAGAGAAATAAGAGGATGGGGTGGGAATTGTCTGATATTACTCATTTTATAAGCTGGTATGAAGGGGAAGCTCCTATGTCAAGAGTTTGAATTCCTGAGTTTTAACCAGCCAATAATCTAGCTCCAGTTGCTGAAAACCCATTAGGAATTGTGCTTTTATTTATTTATTTGTTTATTTATCTATTGCTTTTTGGAAGGGGAAGGGAAGACAGTTGGGGTTAAGTGACTTGCCCAAAGGTCACATGGGTAGTAAGTGTTAAGTGTCTGAGGCTGGATTTGAAGTCAGGTCCTCCTGACTCCAGGGCCAGTACTCTATCCACTGTACCACCTAGCCACTCTGGGAGTTGTTCTTTTAACAAGATATCATTGGACTGGTCCAATGTCCCATACTTTATTGGGGGAGAGGTATGCCAAAATTGATTGTTTATGTAAGGTACCCCATTGATCAATAGCTTTGTGACCATAACTTTGTGAGGACTCAATGCAAAGAGAAAGAGCATTTGAACTCTGTAGATCCGGGACAATTTTTGTTGCTTGTGCTCACTCTGCCAACTGCATTCTATTTTTGTGTGGGAGTGTGCCCCAGGTTTATGGGGGGATATCTTTGTAGCTATCATTCTTTTTTTTTTTTTTTTTTGCTTTTTGGAGGGCAATTGGGGTTAAGTAACTTGCCCAAGGTCACACGGCTAGGTTTTTGTTTGTGTGTGTTAAGTGTCTGAGGCCAGATCCGAACTCAGGTCCTTCTGACTCCAGGGCCAACACACTACTCACTGCGCCACCTAGCCACCCCTGTAGCTACCATTTTTAATATTTCATGTAAGTAAATGCCTTTGCTTTGAGTTAATTGTGACTGGACTGACTGTTAGAGGGAAACACTATTTGGGGCATTTCACCTATGGTTTAAGAATATAAGTCAACAGGGAGCCTTCATATCTGTGAGAGCAGTCACCCTACTGGAATCCAACCTAGCAGTGTGAGTCTGAGATGAGGTGATGTCAGGCTAGACGACCTCCCACATGTCATTGTTTAGAGTTTGTCACATGTTTCCCCACAGAAAGAGCATCATAAATGGTGATTGGAGCATTCTCAAGAGAAAGAGCTGCCTAAAGAGTAACATCTCATTCTAACCGTTAGTGCAGTTGGACTGTGAGCCATAGTGATGCTAGTGCTGGGCACTATCAGTGATAATGGCATCTACTGTGGGGAGCTGCGTTTGCTTGGAAGGCGTAGTTAGCTGCAAAGGGCATCCCCAATGGGCTCTTCTCTTTCTTTTGCTATCATGCTTATAAAACTTCTGAGTGGTAAGGGCCCAGCAATAGTCTAGCCTAATCCATTCATCGTGAAGATGGGAAATGACAAGAAGAAATGCAATGTTGTACTCAAGGTCACAGAGTGAGTGAGGATTGGAACCCACATCTTCTGATTTTGAGTCCAGTGCATTTCCTGATGCACCACATTTTCCCTCTAGTTTCAGTTACTACTTTAACAAGCAGAACTAGAGTAAATAGGGTCAGGAGACAGGAACTGTCCAATGCAACCTTAGCTACACCCCTTAGAAATGTGAATCCAGGTGGGAAACACAACAGATTGGAAACTAGGGGATTAATCCCGGTCCTGCTTTCCCTCTGTCTTCTTACCTATGTCTAGCAATTGGTTAGAATGTTAGTGTTAGAGATCTGAGTTCCAAATAGTCTACCCATATGTGGGAATACCTTACCTTATTGGTGAGATGTGTGGCTCAGGATGGAGGAAAAAGGAACTCTAAAATTAAGTTGTTAGAAGAGAGCTTGGCATTTCATTAATAGCATCCCCTATGGGCTTTATAGCAGAATATTGCTTTGTGTGAGAATTCTCATTATGCAAATCCTTACCCACTAGGGACTGATTTTCCTAATATACTGGTTACAGAGAGCATTCAAATACTCCCCTTCTGTCTGCATTATAATTTGACTGGTAATTCGTATTTTAAATATTTGGAGCTTTGTCAATTCAAAATCAAGCACCTTTGAAGAATGTCGAACATGACCTCCAGTTCAGTTTTTCAAGACATTATTTTCAAGCTGACAAAGTCATTTTAAGTATGAAGACAATGGTGTGGGAGAAAATTGATCTATTATAACCTAAGTGATTCACTTAATCTATGACTAATCGTAGAAAATGTAAAGGTAGTTTTTGAAATTCTAGTGCCTTTCCTCTATTAATTATTTCCTATTTATCTTGTATATTTGTTTGCTTTCTGTCTCCCACATTAGAGTATAAGGTTCTTGAGGGCAGGGACTATTTTTTTCTCTTTTTGTATCCTTAGTATTTAGCACAGTGCCTGGTAGGTACATAGTAGGCACTTACCAAACTTTTATTGATTAAAAGCATAACTAATACTGAAAAACAAATTTTGTAGTATCTCACTTATAATGTTTCAAGTATAATTAGAAAGGTTTAGGGAATGCATAACTACTCAAAATAAATAATTCAGTACAATAAAACATTTATTGAGCCCCTACTGTATGCTAAGCACTGAATGGGCACACAAAGTTTAGGGAAATGTTACATATAAGCAAATGCTTATCATACAAAGCCATACACTGGAGAAGGAAATGGCAAACCACTTCAGTATCTTTACCAAGAAAACTCATGGACAGTATGGTCCACAGTATCATGAAAAGTTGTATATGACTGAATGACTGAACAACAGAAACAAAATAAAACCACAAAACACAACATGATAAGTACAAAAATGCAAACAAATTATGGTATGAGGTACAAGGTGGGAAAGATCATTTTCACCTGGGAAGACAAGAAGAGGCTCCTTATAGGAGGCAGGATTTGAGCTGAATTTTAAAGGGTGGGTTTTCCAATAGGAGGAGAGGGGAAAAATATCAGAATTTATAATCTGTTATAAAATGATGACATTTAATCAACAAGGTATGCAGTGGATAGAACGCTGGACTTTGGGTTAAGAGGACCTGAGTTAAAATTGGACCTCAGACACTTACTGTGTGTAATGCTGTGTAATATCTGTCTACCTCAGTTTCTTCATCTGTAAAATAGGGATAACAATAGCACCTACATTCCAAGGTTATATTGAACATAAAATGAGATAATTTTTGTAAAGCACTTTGCAAACCCATTGCTATATAAATGCTATTATTTTATTAACAAACATTTATTATATTCTTATTATGTTCCAAGCATTGAGCATAAAAAGAGAGAAATGAAACAGCTCCTGCCTTCAAGGGGCTTAAATTTTATAAGGGTAGATAATATATATTTATAGGTCTATTCAAAATATTTTTGGAATAATACAAAATGATGGGGGAGATGGGGAACCAGCATTTAGGGAGATCAGGAAAGGACTTACATGTAGAGAGTTATGCTTGAGTTGAATCTTGAAGGAGACTTGGGATTCTAAGATGTGGAGGAGGTAGTGAATTCCATGCATGGTACCTAGCTATGCAGAGGCATAGAAATAAAAAAATTGAGTATCATATGAGGAACAAAGAGAAAAGCCAGTTTGATATGAAGTGCCTAAAAGGGAGCAATATATAATAAGAGTTGAAAGGTAGAGTGGGGCTTTAAATGTCAAGACAGAGGAGTTTGTCATTTGTTACAATTATCTAGAGATAATAGGGAGCCATTGTAGTGTATTGAGAAGGGGAGGGACATGATCAGATTTAGACTTTGGCCAAATTACTGTGGTAGTATGTGGAGAATGGATTGGAATGGTGAGAAACCTGAGACACAGAGACCAGTCAAGAGACTCTTAAAATAAGTTCAGGAAAGTAGTGAGATAAACCTGAACTAAGGGAATGGCTATTTGAGTGAAAAGAAGGGGATGGATATGAATAACATTTTGGAGAAAGAAAAGACAAGTTTTAGTGACAGATTGAATATATAGAGTGACAAGGATGAATCAAATTTTGAATCTGAATGACCGGAAAGGTGTTAGTGCTCTAGACATATAAACAGGGAAATTCATAACAGGGATGGGTTTGGGGAAAAATATGAATTCTGTTTTGGACATATAGATTTTAAGATACCTACAGATCCCACAGTTTTTAATGTCCAACAGGTAGTAGGTGATGGGGAACTGGAGCTCAGGAGAGAGGCTAAGGATGAACAAATTGATCTGGGAATCATTTGCACAGAGATAATAATTAAACCCAGGAGATCTCATAGGTCACCACGTAGGGGAATACAGAGAAGAGATCCAGGACAGAGCTTTGGGGTACACCCACAGTTAGAGAGCATAATGTAGATGATGACCTAGTGAAGAATACTGAGAAGTGGTAAGATAAACAGAAGGAAACCTAGAAAGCTGTCACAAAATCGAGAAGAGTATTTAAGACACAGGGGTGCTCAATGGTGTTAAATATGATAGAGAAGCTTAAGAAGGCTAAGGGTTGAGAAAACACCATCAGATTTAACAGTTAAATGACCATTATTATATTTGGAGAGTGATTTCTGTGGAGTGATATGTTTGGAAGCCAGGTTACAAGAGATTTTGAGAAAATCAGAAGGAAGGAAATGTAGGAAATGATTTCCAGTTTTTTTTTTTCCCTCTGGGAATTGGGCTAAAAAGGATGAGAGATACAGGATAACTAAGGATAGGAAGCTGGAGTCAAGTGATGGGTTTGGGTATGTTTTTTTTTTTTTTTGATGAGCGATTTGGGAATGTGTGTGTGCATGTGCATGCAGCTGAGAAAGAATCAGTAGATAGGAAGAGACTGAAGATTGTCAAGGGAGTATGACTGTGGGGACAGTGTTTTGGTGAATATGAAATCAATATCATATCTTTTTAGGAGCTTAATGCAATGTTAAATATTTTCAGCTAACAGAAGGCCATTTTGACACAGAACCCTTTACTGCCTACTTGTCAACTGTGAATGTTTAGAAATATTCTTCATCACTAATTAATTAGTTTTTTCCCCCAGATTTAATTAATAAAGTCATGAAAGTTTTGTGAATCAGGAGAATGCGACATTTAATTCTGGCTTTTTTCTGGTTAAGTTAAAGTCAGCATGCATTTACAAAAGGACTTTCATGCATAAGATTCTGTACTGGGTAATGGGGATACAAAAATGACAGTCAAGCACCAAGGAGCTTAGTCTTTTGAAGGACAGGGTGATGAGATATGAGAATTAATAAGGGAATTAATTAATAATAAGAAGAAATTAATAATTAATAAGAATTAATAAAGACACGAGAGGGATGAGATATGAGAATTAATAAGTATAATATGATTTGTGATGTGATTTTACGGTCTTTAAATGTCAAATAGAGAGGCTAGAAAGTCAGTAAAGAGCAGTTATTGAAGTGATCAGAGGAAAGCTTCATAGAGGTGTCACCAGGAACAGATTTTGAAGGAAGAAAAGATTATCAAGAAATGTAATCACAAAATCCTAAAGTTGTAAGGAACATCAGAAGGCATCTAGTTTGATCCATGAGAGGAGGTCATTCCAAGTATATTTAAAGATATGGTGAACATGAAGTATAGATATTAAATGATCTAAATGGAGAAAATTAGATATTCCAAGTCATGAAGGAAATATGAAAGAAAAAAATGTTGTCCAGACAAATTTACATCAAATATTTCAGAGTAACCAATATCTATGCTAAGTAAATAATTCTGAAGAATTAAGAAAGGAACTATCAAACTTCCTTTATGAGATTAATAGAGACTTAACAACTAAATCAGGAAAGGATAAAACAAGCAAAAAAAAAAAGCACAGACACAGATTACTATCAGTAATACATAATGCTGTTTAAATTAAATCCTAGCAAGAAGACAACAATAATATATACAAAAATTATTCACTATGAGCAAGCCGAATTTATGCCAGGGATGCAAGAACGGTTCAACATTAGAGAAACAGTTAAAACAGTGATATTAAAACAAAAATACCACTAAACTGCATGATTATATCAACAAAGGCAACGAAAATCTTTAAGCACAACATTCATTTGTGTAAAAAAAAAACCCTTTGAATCAGATATAAAAGGGCCACTTTAATTTGATAAAATACATATCTATGAATAAAAGTTGAAATTATTTCTAATTGGTAAACCCTAGAAATTTTGCTAATAAAGTCTGCTATCACTCCCCTATTTTTGATAAAATTCTATAAATACTGGTAACAGTAAAGAGGAAGGATTAATTAAAGGCAAAATATTGGTAAAAAAAGACAAAATTAATTATATTTGCTGATCATGTTATTATTTTCTTAAAAATACCAGACAATCAGCAAAGAAACTAATTGAGATAGTTAATAACTTCAGCAAAGTAGGAAGATACAAAACCAGCCCACACAATCATTAGCATTTCTATCAAAAACAAGATAACAAAAAAGGGAAATTACATTAAAAATAACCACAAAATACATAAAATAAGCAGTAGTAAGTTACCAATTAATAATTAATACAGTCATGAAAGTTTTGTGAATCAGGGGAATGCAACATTTAATTCTGGCTTTTTTTCTGGCTAAGTTAAATAAAATGATAAAATATGCTTTAAAGAAATAAAGAGGGGCGGCTAGGTGGCGCAGTGAGTAGAGTGCTGGCCCTGGAGTCAGAAGGACCTGAGTTCAAATCAAGCCTCAGACACTCGACACTTTAACTGTGTGACCTTGGGCAAGTCACGACCCAATTGCCTTACCTTCTCCTCTCAAAAAAAAAAAAGAAATAAAGAATGACATATAATTGGAAGAATATTTATTGCTTATGTTTGACTGTAGTACTGTGATAAACATGATGATGAGACCTACCTACATTCATTTCCTCAGTTGGTTTTTGTCCTGGACTTTATCATCTCCAGAAACTCAGCATTTTGCTAGATGCCATCAAATTTGAAGCACACCTCCTCAGCACCACTGTCCCTGGGGATCCTACCTCCCTCTCATTGGAGAGGATGGAGGGTGTACAAGAGAGAGCTCTTCTGAGATACTCCATCTTTTAAGAAGGGTGCTCCAAGAATTTGCCTTATCTTTTCTCATGGTTACTTTCCTGGACTTCAATATCTCTAGAAAGTCATAACTTTCCATGATGAAATCAACTCTGAACCATTTCTTGCCCCTGGCTGCAGGACTTCATGATGCCCCTACTGGGCAACTTCTCCTCCCCCTACTCTTTTCAGAATCTTATTTGACGTTGTCTTCCTCCATGACACTGTGAGCTCTTTGAGGG
Organism: Gymnobelideus leadbeateri; assembly: GCA_011680675.1. Classification (NCBI taxonomy): domain Eukaryota; kingdom Metazoa; phylum Chordata; class Mammalia; order Diprotodontia; family Petauridae; genus Gymnobelideus; species Gymnobelideus leadbeateri. The sequence goes on from WOXC01006434.1 coordinate 172,586, forward strand.
AAAGGGCTCTTACTTTTCATTTTATCTATCCCCAAGCCTTAGCGTGCCATTCAGGACATGGCACAAAATACATACTTTGTTGACTCTATTCACTCTAAAATAATTTTCAGATTTAATGTTATACCAATTAAACTATCAAGGGGCCATTTTATAAAGCTAGAAACAATAATAAGAGATTCATTTGGAAAAAATAAAATTTCTACAATCTCAAGGGAAATAATAAAAATTAAGTACGAAAAAAGGGGGAATAGTATTTTCATGCCTCAAAGTATAGTATAAGGTGATAATCAATGAAATTATTTGGTACTGGTAGAAACAAAGAGCAGTAAACAGGCTGGATAACAAGAATCAGGAAAAATTGGACTCCATGGCATGGTGTTACCAAGAACGAAGACTACTTGGAAAACTTCTTTTGACAAGAATGTCTGGGGAAAATTGGAAAGTAGTTTTGCAAAAATTAGGCTTAGACTAACATTTTATATCCCATAATATTGGATATAAATAAAAATATAAGGCAAACATGGATATATAACCTGAATATAGAAGGTAACATTATTAAACATGGATAGAGAAGATATCTTTCACAGGTGTGTTAACAGGGATAATTTTTAACCAAACACTTGACAGAAGAGACAAAAATTTAAATTCCATGAAATTGTTAAGTTTTTGTTTCAATAAATTAAATACAGCTAGGAAAAAGAAGGAAACTATTGAGAGAAAATATTGACATAAAATGTCTCTGAAAAGGGCCTGTTATCCAAGATATATGTGAATTAATACAAATATATCAGATCAATAATGATTTCCTTACAGAAAAGTAGTCAATGGTTATGAACAAAAATATCTCCCAAAAATTACAAACTATTTACAATATATGAAAGATTCTTCCACATCACAAATAAGGTAAATACATTTTAAAACAACAATTTGGTTTCAATTTATACCCAGAAAATTGATATGGATTACAAAAAATGAAAATAAACAATGCCAGTATGTATTTGGGAGGCAGGCACATTCAGATTTTGTGGGTGTAATTATGAATTAGTACAACTATTCTGGAAAGGAATTTAGGATTATGATTTAAAAAAGTGACTAAAATGTTCACATCCTTTCATCCAGATCTCCAGCTGATGAACATATATCTCAAGGTGGTCAAAGACAGAAAGAAAGATTACATATACCAAAATATTTAAAGTAGCACTTTTTATGGTAGCAAAGAACTGGAAACAAAGCATTAATCAGTAGGTGAGAATGGTGAAACAAATTATTCTTCATGAATGTAATGGAATATTACTATGCCACAGTGTATGAAGAATGCAGTGAAGTATGGGGAGTATTAGAAATGGTGAATAGTAAACTAAGTAGAATTGGGAAGAAAATATGTAGCCCTACAATCATATAAGTAGAAGGGACAACAACACAAAACTGAATGATTATAAGAACTAAACTTGGCCCTGGAAAATAGTTAAGAAAATGCTCCTTCCTTTCTTTATTGCCGAGGTGAACAACTATGGGGGTGGCATATTGTACATAATGTTAGAAGCAGTTGATATACTGGTTGGTCTTGCTGATTTGCATTTATCCTCTTTATTTTAAATCATTGTCAAAAGGGTAGGAATCACTGGGTAGGAAGATGAGGAGGGATCTATTTAGAAATGAATATAATAAAAATAAACGGCATCAATAACATTTAAAATAATAATGATTACCACTACATTACATTACAGTCACTCACTGCTCTGTACACATTTTTTTTTTTAAAGCAATTGGGGTTAAGTAACTTGCCCAAGGTTACACGGCTAGGTTTTTGTTTGTGTGGATTAAGTGTTGGAGGCCGGGTCAGAACTCAGGTCCTTCTGACTCCAGGGCCGGCGCTCTATTCACTGCTCCACCTAGCCGCCCCTCTGTACACATTTAATTATTATTTAAACTAACATTGTGGAGTAGTCCACGGGTACTTGGGGATTTTGGTTAGGGTATATTTTCTGAGATAAAGGTGCTGTGATAACAAAAGACATCAATAAAAATAACATTTAAAATAATTTAATTTTAAAAAGATAAAAAGAAAGCAAATGACAACATTTCCTAAAATGTGAAAGTAGTTAGAAAAACATTAGTCTGCTGAAGCACTACAGTTTTTCCATGCCAGCTTCAATGATACAACATGGCAACTTTAGTATACACGTGATGGACTCTACTAAGAGAGTTAATTGATCTTAATTCTAGTGACTTCCATTTTTACTCTGCTTTATCTGTGAATGGCTTCCACTCCACTCAAGATCTCACTATCATTTAAAACTCCTCTATCCACAAGATGAACTCTGGAATTCCTGTTTCTAATCACAATCCTTCATTTTTAGCCTCTCTTACTCCATGACTTCCACTGAACCTGTTCTTAATCTTCTCTGTAACCTTTGGCTTCTTAATTCATTCTGTTCCTTAGTTCTTTATCCTTATTGTGATTTCTTTTACCCAGCTGAAACCATATGTTCAGCTATTTCAATAATTTCTTCATTATCACCCGCCCCTCTTCCATTTCTAACTTTTTGCTGATCATAAGATTAACTCACAACTCTGAACGATCTGCAGCATCTGGTGTCATGGTTCTTCCTTCATCTGAGTGCTACTAGCAAAAGTCACAAAATTATTCTAATTTCTTCTGTTATATGTTCTTACTCTTCCATCTCACCTGAATCCTCACTGCCAAGAGCAGTCTTTTCATCTACTTTATACTGATTATGCATAGAAGTCTTCTCAGCAAACCTAATTCTTCTCATTCCTCAAATCTACAAACCTCCCATGGACTCTTCATTTTAAGTAGTATGAGGATAACATCATCTACAACTTTACCAAACTTTTAAATTTGCCTTCTTCTCTTTTTGCTTTAAAAATGTTATTTTGCATAACGTTTATGTTATTGAAAACATTTTCCCTAATTGCAGGACTTTGAAAATTCTACCTATAAGGTTTGTAAAAATGCAAATGAGTTTTTTGGGTTTGACATACCTTGAACTATAGAAAATTTTTGCCGTTTTCTCTTTTTATCCTTTCACCAAGTATTATATTATCTTAATAAAAGATTAATTGTGATTCTCTTGGAACTGCTGCTACTTGTGTCATTGTCAGATCTCTGCTTTTAACATGAACAAAAAGGCAGGATGGGGTCAAGGATTAGGCTTATAGTTTCATCAGAGAAGGGAACTCCTAGTGATGAACTTCCTCCTTTAAGGCAGGTTGGAACCTTCTCTTCAATTTATGGTCATAGAGCACCTATCCTAGAGCACCAAGTGATTAAATACTGTCCAGGGTTATGCATCCAATATGTATAAGAGACAAGACTTCAGCCCAGCTCTTTCTGATGTCAAGGCTACCTCACTATCCTCTATGACAGTATCAGGATTTGAGGCTAGAAGGGGCATTGGAGATCTTCTGGTTCAATCCCATCTTTTTCTTTTTTGTAACAGATAGTAATAGAGGTAGAAAGTAATAGAGCTTTCTGTATGCAAGAGATAAATAAATGACTCAACCCCCTCAAAGAAAATAATAGAATTTAGTCCTCTCCACTGCTCCCCAAGATTTTATTCTATCTCTCTTAAAGCTACAGTAGTAATATGAAAACTCTGTGAGATGAGCATATTTAAATGGGGGTTGCAAAGTTAAAACAGAGAATTTCAGCCTCAAATCTTGTGAGATGAGGGCCCATGTTGGAGAAAAGGACATTTCTTCCCTCAGGGAGTCAGATTCAGGATGTTTGTGTTTTATAATGTGTATAGTATATGTATATGCATGTATGTAAAATGTCAAATAAGCAGTATACAGTATTGCTAAGAATTTAACATCATTGCTAATTATAGATACAGGATAACTAATAATGATATAATAAGAAATACAACTTTATTTGGCTATGTACATTCAATTAAACTCAACAAGAATCTATGAAATGCCTGCTCTCTGCCAAGTTCAAAGATATTTGCATGAACATCTCATAATATATACCTAATCATTATGAAGCACAAGAATGATTATTATTTTTATAATTTGCTTTTTATTTTCATTTTTAACAAGTTTATTTAAAGTTTTGAGTTCCAACTTTTATCCCTTCTTTCATTCCTCCCCTCTCCACTCCCTGAGATTGTAAGCAAGGTTATTTATACATGTATAATTATATAAAATATTTCCATAGTAGTAATTTTGCATAAGACTCAAATAAAAGTAAAAAGAAAGAAAGAAAGTGAAAAATAGCATGCTTCAGTCTGTATTCAAATGATATCAGTTCATTCTTTGGAAGTGGATATTATGCTTCATGATTAGTCCTTTGGGATTGTCTTGGAAAATTGTATTGCTGAAAATAGCTAAGTCATTCATAGTTCTCCATTGAACAATATTGCTTTTACTGTGTACTATGTTCTCTTGGTTATGTTCACTTCACTATGTATCAGTTTATGTAAGTCTTTCTAGATTTTTTTGAAATCATCTTACTTGTCATTTATTATAGCACAATAATATTCCATTATACCACAGCTTATTTAGCCATTCCCCAGTAATAGGCATCCCTTTGATTTCTACTTCTTAGTCACCATAAAAAGAGTTCCTATAAATATTTGTGGCCAAGTAGGTTCCCCCCCCCCCCCCCACCTCTCTCTGGATGTTTTTGGGAGATAGACCTAGCAGTGATATTGTTGATCAAAGGCTATGCACAGTTTTATAGCTCTTTGGGCATAGTTCCAAATTGCTTTCCAGAACTGTTGGATTAGTTTACAACTCCACCAAAAGTGCATTAGTGTCCCAGTTTTTCCATATCCCCTCTAACATACAATATTTTTTTGTCATGTTAGCCAATCTTATAGGTATAAGGTGGTATATCAGAGTTATTTTAATTTGCATTTCTCTAATCAATAGTGATTTAGAACATTTTTATACAAGTATAGATACTTTGATTTCTTTTTCTGAAAACTGCCTGATCATATCCTTCGATCATTTATTAAATGGGGAATGACTTGTATTTTCTACTCAGTTCTCTCTATATGTGACTCTCTCTATATAATGACTCAGTTCTCTATATATTTGAGAAAAGAATGCTTTAAGAAGATACTTGTTGCAAAATTTTCTCCCCACCCCAGTTTTCTGCTTTCCTTATAATTTTGGTTGCATTGGTTTTGTTTGTGCAAAAGCTTTCTAATGTTATATAATCAAAATTATCTATTTTACATTTTGTAATGCTCTATATATCTTCTTTGGTCCTAAAATTTTCTCTCATCTATAAATCAGACACACTATTCCATGCTCTAATTTGCTTATGGTATCAGTCTTTAGGTGTAAATCACGTACCCATTTTGGCCTTGGTTTACACTGTGAGATGTTTGTCCATACCTAGTTTCTGCCATAAGGTTTTCCAGTTGTCCCAGCGGTTTTTGTCGAAGAATGAGTTCTTGTTACAAAAGCTTGAGTTTTTGGGTTTATCATATTCTAGATTACTATAGTCATTTACTATAATATAATTTGTACCTAATCTATTCCACTGACCCACCACTCTATATCTTAGTCAGTATCAGATTGTTTTGGTAACTACCACTTTATAATACAGTTTGAGATCTGGTATGGCTAGACAACCTTTCATATTTTTTTCATTGATTCCTTGATATTCTTAAGCTTTTGCTCTTCCAGATGAATTATGTTATTATTTTTTCTAGCTCCTTAAAATAGTTTTTGTCAGTTTGATTGGTATGGCACTGGAAAATAGGTTAATTTAGGTAGAATTGTCATTTTTATTATATTGGTTTGGCCTACCCATGAGTAATTAATATTTTTTCCAATTGTTTAGCTGTGACTTTATTTGTGTGAAAAGTGTCTTATAGCTGTGTTCATATGGTTTCTGGGTTTGTCTTGGCAAATAGGATCCCAAGTACTTTATGTTGTTTACAGTTATTTTAAATGGAATTTTTCTTTCTATCTCATCCTGCTGATTTAGTTGGTTATATATAGAAATGCTAATGATTTATGTGGGTTTATTTTGGGTCCTGCTATTTTGCTAAATTTGTTAATAATTTCAAATAGGTTTTAGTTGACTCTCTAGGATTTTCTAAGTATGCCATCATATCATCGCAAAAAGTGATAATTTTGTTTCCTTGTTTCTTGTTCTAATTTCTTTAATTTCTTTTTCTTCTCTTATTACTGTAGCTAACATTTTTAGTACAACATTAAATAATAGAGGTGATAGTGGACACCCTTGCTTCACCCTGATTGTATTGGAAAGGTTTGTAGCTTATCCCCATTACAGATAATGTTTGCTGATGGTTTTAGATCAATATTAATGATCATTTAAAGGTAAGTTCCATTTAACCTTAAGCTTTCTACTGTTTTTAATAGGAATGGGTGTTTGTATTAACAATGCAATATTCACTATGCCTATGGCAATTATAAATAGGCTTATGTGGTTATTAATCACAAAATATATCAGGCTCTCTATATGGGGGATAAAGCTAGAGAATTTATTAAAATACCAAATAACTGAGTCCCAAAACCAGAAAGTCAAAGCCATCAGAGTAGTTATGAAATTGGCACAAGTAGTTAATGTAGTAACCAACCACATTCTTAAGCCTTCAAAACAGAACAGGCTATCTCAGGCAAAGGTCCTTCTCTCCCCACTCACAGAAACTGCTCAGCATCCAGGAAGTGTGTTCACAACAGCTCCGGCCCCCTGCAGTTCCTGTCCCCGGCAGTCCCCAACAAGAGTCCTTAGCAGAAATTCTGGCTGGCTCAAAAAGGGGTTTGGGCCTCAACCTCTACCTCAGCATTTACTGCTGTTGTGGCCACCAACAGTCCCCAACAGTCCCCAATGGAACTCTAGCTTTTTTTTTCTTCCTCTTGCCCCTCCCCTTCCTGCTATGTCAGCAAGTCCAATGGGGCATGGAAGATCTTTAAATCCCATAACCCTTACAGTGCTGTATTTTTTCAAATGTTTTCTCTGCATCTACAGAGATAATAATATGATTTATCTTGGTTTGTTATTGATATGGTAAATTAAACTTAAGTTTTACTAATATTGAACCTTCCCTGTATTTCTGGTATAATCTCACCTTGTCATAGTGTATGATCCTTGTGATATGTTTTAATTTCCTTTCTAGTATTTTAGTTAAAATATTTGTATCAGTATTTATTAGGTAAATTGGTTTATAATTTTCTTTCTCTGTATTTGCTCTTTCTGGTTTAGGTATCAGCACCATATCTGTGTTGTAAAAAGAATTTGGTAGGATTCCTTCTTTGCCTATTTTTTCCAAATGTTTTATATAACATTGGAATTAATTATTCTCTTAATGTTTGGTAGAATTCACTTGTGAATCCATCTGGTCCTGGGGATTTTTTCTTGAGAATTTCATTTGTGGTTTGTTCAATTTCTTTTTGTAAGATAAGATTATTTAAACATTCTATTTCTTCTGTTACCTGTAATCTGTCTTTCATACCTTTTTTTTCCTTATAGAGCAAGATATATTTCTGTATCCAATTGTTACAGATATTCCCTCTTTAAGCCAATTTTGATGACGATAAAATTTAAGCTTTTCCCATCCCACTCTCATCTTCCTCTCCATTATAATAATTTTTTCATGCTTCTTTTATGTGGGATAATTTATCTCATTTAATCTCTCCCCTTCTTCTTCTTACAGTGTAATTTTCTTTCTCATCTCTTTATTTGTTTATTTTTTGGTATCATCCTAGCAAAGTCACCTCATATCCACACCCTCTTTGTGGCTACACTCCTTCTAATTGCTCTTATAGTAATAAAGTTCTTAAGAGTTACAAATCTGGGGCGGCTAGGTGGCGCAGTGAATAGAGCGCCGGCCCTGGAATCAGAAGGACCTGAGTTCGGAGCCGGCCTCTGACACTTAATCCGCACAAACAAAAACCTAGCCGTGTGACCTTGGGCAAGTTACTTAACCCCAATTGCCCTAAAGGGGCGGCTAGGTGGCGCAGTGAGTAAGAGCTCCGGCCTCGGAGTTTGGATGACCCGAGATCAGATCCGGCCTCAGAAAATGAGCACCCACGCATAAATAATGACTAGCCGTGTAACCTTGAGCAAGTTACTTAACCCCAATTGCTAAAAAAAAAAAAAGAGTTACAAATCTTATCTTGTCATGTAGAAATATAAACAATTTAACCTTACTGAATTTAGATGTTTTTTTCTTTTTTCATGTTTATCTTTTTATGTTCCCCTTGAGTCTTGTATTTGGAGGCCATAATTTTTATTCAGCTCTGGTCTTTTAATAAGGAATGTTGAAAGTCCTCTATTTCACTAAATATGCATTAGCCCCTCTGAAAGATTATCTTCAATGTCACTCAGTAGGTGATTCTTGGTTGTAATCCTAACTCCTTTGCCTTCAGGTATACCATATTCCAAGCTCTTTGGTTCTTTAATGTGGAAGATGCCAAATCCTATGTAATCCTGGCTGTGGCTCCTTGATATAAGAATGATTATTTTAAAAAGAAAGCTTACTATTATGTCAGTGTCAGATAAAGTTTCTGTCTTATTTGATTATAACATTTAACTTTATACATGCCACACAGTGTGCTAATTAAGCACTGGGGATACAAAGAAAAGGAAAAAAATAGTCTCTACCTTTGAAGAGCTTACATTCTAGTGAAGGAGACCACATGCAAACAAACATGTACAAATGACCTCTACCCTGAATAGGAAATGATCAACAGAGGGAAGGCATTAGCATTAAAGGGGATCAGGAAAGGCTTCCTGAAAAAGGTGGGATCATAGCTGAGGACTAAAGGAAGCCAGGGAAGCTAGAAAGCAGAGATGGGAAGGGAGAGCATTCCAGGCATGAGAAATAGTAAACATGCTCAGAGTCAGGTGATGTAGTATCTTCTGGGGGTGATACTCACAAGTGTTACAAGGCCAGTGTTACTGGATCAAAGAATACGTGATGGAAGAGGAATGGCCTGTATAAACTTTATGAAGACTAGAAAGGGGTGTGTGTGTACTAAATTACAAAGGGTTTTGGACACCAAACAGAGGATTTAATATTTGCTCCTTGACGTGATAGGAATCCATCGAAGTTTATTGAGTAGGGGTCTCACCTAGAGAGACCTGTGCTTTAGTCTTTATACTTCACTCCTCAGGTGGCATGGCTGCCAGGTGGCAACTTCAAAAAACTGTGAGAGCATGTTGATGATGCCTATGAAAATAAATGATGTTAAAATAATAGACTTTTCCAAAGGTAACAGCTCTATGACCTCTAGTAACAGAATGAGAGGCTCAGTAGAGGAAGAAAGTACAGAGTATATTCTTCAATGTAGCAGAAAATGTTGATGCAATATGCTGCAGTTTTCACATACCCATCTTTGCACTCTTTGATTATTCTTTAGGTGATGCTCAACTTTTAATTCTTCAAAGACTGGGGAAAAAAAGAATGGTCTCATTCTGTTATTTGATTGGCACAGGGAACTCCCAAGAAGTAGACTCCCTCCATAAGTAGAGACAGGAAACTACTCTGTAGTTCTTTTTGGCAATTCAGAGCTCTTTTCAAGAAAGAGATTATGCAAAGGTAATAGGTTTTGGAGGAATGGAAAGGGACAAAATATAGATGAGGAAGTTTAACTATGTATGTATTGCTTTTAGGCATCCTACTTCATCAGTCTCAATTTTTGGTAGGTATCCAGAATGTGTAATGTATATAGAAGCATAGAAATATGGTCTGGGCCTCATAAATTTAACTGGCTTATTTTCCTTTTAATATTCTCTTACAAAAATTTAGAAATGAAGTATCTCTGTAGTAGGTCTGAAAATAACTTTATGCAGCTATCAAGTCTATCTCTTAGAAACCTCCCTAGGCAGTTAGCCATTTATGTTATTCTGAATAACTTCCAGGAAAGGTAGTTCCACAAACTTCATGTGTAATGCTTACACTATTTTCAAAGCTGTGTAAACAGAAGCTTTCTGTATGTTAACCAAGATTTCTAATAAAGGAAAGTCTTCAGTCTATATGCATCTCTAAGGAAACACTCAAAATTTATATATATATATATATATATATATAATTGGGCAAGTCACTTAACTCCAATTGCCTTTCAAAAAAAAGCAAAAAAAATGTGGAAATATGTTTAATATAACTGTATACGGATTGCCTGTATCATATTGCATGCTGTCTTGGGGAGGTGGGAGTGGAGGGAGGGGGAGAAAAATTTAGAACTTAAAATCTTATAGAAATGAATGTTGGAAACTACAAGAAAATAAATAAATAAAAATTTTACAATATTAAAAAAATAAGTTTATCTTCAGTTATAACTGCCTGAGATTGAATATATATGTGAAAATGTGTAATAGCTTTGAATACAACTAATGAATAAAGTAGTTGCACAATTTTATTTTCAAATCCAAAGGCAATATAACTGGCTAGCTGTACTTTAAAGTCATTAATTTATCATAATCCTGTAATGTATGTATATATGTAATTTTCTTCCTCAAGGTGGAATTTATGTTCCAATAAATTAACAAATGCTCTAGAAGCAGATGAAACCAATTTTATGGCAAATGCTTCCAAAAATATCCTAGGCATGCACATATTGTTTATGGTAGATCTAACACCAAATCTTGTTACTTACCATTTGATATTAATTAGAGGAGTCTTGAAACATATTGCCAAAAATGGCAAATATTGTTGCATCTGTTTCACCGTTCATTGGATTAAATAATTATTTTTAAAACATTTTAGCAAAAAGTATTAGGAAGCAGATTTGATTCACTGTTAGGAGGGGACTATGATTGTAGAAGATTATGTGTGTTCCATATATATGCTTCATAACATATTTTTTGTGGTAAAACTATGACCTTAAAATACTTTTATAACTCTGTAGAGGGATAAAATTATAAAATGAGCTATACACTGAGTAGGAAGGGGCTGTGCTATGATGCAGTACTGTTTGGTTCCAAAGCTGTTTACTTCTGTATAAAGAGTGTGATTAGTTAACCAGGTTGCTTAGAGCACTACTGATTTAATAAAATAAGTATTTTAAAGAAAAAGATAGATTTTGTTATGAAGGAACTTATGATCAATTGGAGGAGGGTGAGATATGTAAACAAATAACTAGGCTTGAGGAGAAAGTGAGTTGAGTACAAAGGAGAGAATAAAGTGTTAAAGAGACTTTTAAGGAAAGAGAAATAGCTTTTATCTGAGCGACTGTGTGAGAGAAGGTGAAGGGAAGGCTTCCTATAGAGAGTAGCAACTTATATGGGACTTGAGGGAAAGGAAATAGTTTACCTATCAGGAACAAGGGCAGAAGAGGAGCCTATTTCTGGAATAGGGGACAATGTGAGTGAAGACATTGAAATGGGAAGAGAGCAGGACAAGCCTGGGATGTGGAGAGTAGTTAAGTTTGGTATATAGCATAGATGAAATGGGGGTAACATAATAATAATAGTAATCATAATAATAATAGATATTAATAGCTGATGCTTGTATAATACTTTATTTTTATGTTCACTTTTCACATTCAATTTAAAATTATGTATTCCAAATTCTCTCACTCTCTTCAATCCCTCCCCCACCCATTGAGAAGGCAAGCAATATAATCTTACATGAAAAGTCAGGTAAAACATATTTTCATTTTATTAATGTTGCAAAATAAAGCAAGAAAGATAAAAAAGGGTGGAAAAATGTGCTTCAATGCGAATTCAGAGTTCATCAGTTCTCTCTTTGGAAGGGGATCGTATTTTTCATCATGAATTCTTTGGAATTATATTGGATCATTGTATTGATAAGAGTAGTTGTCTTTTATAGTTGATTATCATTATAATATTACTCTTCCCATGTTTGATATCCCTCTGGTTTTTTCTCATTTCACTTTGCCTCAGTTCATATATATCTTCCAGGTTTTTCTGAAATCATCTCCTTTGTAATTTCTTATAGCACAATAAGCATTCCATTACAATCATATATCATAATTTGTCCAACCATTCCCCAATTGATGGGTATCCCTTCAATTTTCAATTCTTTTCCACTACAAAAAGAGCTGCTATAAATATTTTTTGTATATGGGGGCCCTTTCCCTTCTTCTTTGATCTTTTTTGGGATACAGATCTAGTGATGGTCTTGCTGGATCAAATGGTATGAACTGTTTGATATGCCCTTTGGGTGTAGTTCCAGAATGGTTAGATCTTACACAATACTAAAGTATTATGGTTGCAAAATGCTTGGCATTTATTATCTTACTTGATCCTTACAACAACTCTTTGAGGTAGGGGCTATTATTACCCCCATTTTCTAGATGAGGAAACTGAGATTGTGTGAAGTTCAGGGACTTGCCAAGGCTCACATGTCTACTAAGTGTCTGCTGTGAGATCTGAGTTCAGGTTTTCTTGACTCCAAGTCTAATACTCTATAAAACCAGAAAAGTAAGATGGAATCAGATTATAAAGACCTTGAATGTTAGAAAGGAAGGAAATAAGCATTTATTAAGTACCATTATATCCTGGGGACTGTGCTAAGCACTTTACAAATGTTATCTCAGTTTGCCCTCACAACAGCCCTATGAGGTAGGTTCTGTTATCATTCCCATTTTGCAGATCATAAAGCTAGTAAGTGTCTGAGGCTGAATTTGAACTCAAGTCTTTCTGACTCCAGGCCCAATACTCTATCTACTATACCACCTATTTGCCTCTAGAAAGAACATAACTATCATGAAGACCATTACTCTGTAAGTTTAGATAAGGACAAGGCCATTGAGGTCTGAAATGGGACTTTGTGACTTTCATGGCAGCACAGAATTTGAATTTTGTGAGGAAGAGGGGACATTCCAGGTCAGAGGAACAGAAAATGCAAAAAATTTTGGTTGGGGTCAGTTGTGGCATATAGGAAGGACAATGAAAAAGGGGATTTACATTAGGGAGTGATAGTAAGTAAGGTTAGATAGGGCAGAGCCAGACTGTGAAAGCATTGATTACCAAGATATCTAGAATCCTGTGGTATATGCAGCAGAGGACCATTGTTGTTTTGTAAGCAGAGGAATGACAGATTGAAAATAAAATTTTAAGTTGAATTTGTACACAGGGTAGATGGAACAGGAAAGCAATTCAAGGAGTCCTGTCAGGAGGATACTACAATAATCAAGACAAATTAATGGGGGCCAGCATATGGGTTTAAGCAGTGGAATTATAGTCAATTCATTTTAAAAAAATTAATTTTCATTGATATATTTTGTTTTGACATTTCTCGATATGTCCCTCTTCACTTTCTTTACAAGAGAAAATTCCCTTAATAAAGGAGAAAGGACTAAGCTAGACCCACACAATTTGGCAATAGGTAGGGGCCAAAATTAAAATAGGCTAAATTTTTTCAGGCCTCTGATTGACGTTTTGTGGCTCACTTTTCAATTAAAGGTATCTAATTAATGACTAAAGTATTTTGCAAATAAACCATATTAAAAAAGGGAAGTTTCAATTAATATAAATTAATTATACTTGTTACTTAAGCTTTTTATTCATCATGAAATCACGTTAATGTTAAAGAATTACACGTTTGAATACATTTTTCAGGTTTCCTTGCTTGTTTACATTTAGTTAATGGGACATATTACACTTCTTGTCAGCAGTTTATCACACTCTGGAATCATGTTTGACTTTGATTTCTTTAGGAATCTGAACGTTAACCTCAGTAACCACTTTATTTTCTGAGTTTACTTTCTTGAAAAGTCATTGTTCCCCACTGAGATTTTTCAGCAGTTTGGATTTAATTTGTTTTTCACTGGTGTCTAATTTGCTTAAATCAGGATGTTCTTAGTAGAAATGGTGATGAAGGTTGTATCCCTTCAGAACGGCTGTTACTCTTTGGCAAACAAGGCACAATATTTTGTCTCCCATGTAAGTAAACAAGTTTGTCTATTTGTCTGCTCTGGATTAAAAAATCTATGTTCTGATTCAATCTTCTCTTTCTTATCACCTATTTTACAAAGTCACCTTAAAACCTTTAATGTTAGAACCAAAAAAATCTCCACAGCAATTGCTGATATGTAAAGAAATACTGAACTGAGTATCTGACTTGTGTAAGTTAGAGGGTGGCCACACAGAGAGGCAGGGGAAGAAGCCCTGGTGTTGTTTTCGCTCATCATTAGTTAGTGGGTATCAGTTGTATTGGCACCTGGCTGCATTCATTCTGTCCCTGTCCAAGGCCAGTAAGTATCATGATTCTGCTCTTCCCAGACTAGACAGACTGATGATGATTGGTTGCTGCTGGTCATGTGACAAACAGGAGAGAGTGCCCAGTGGCAACCCACCCACCAAGTTACATGATGGGCACAACAGTGACTACTGGTTAAGTGGAATATGGACAAAGCACTTGTTACATCTTTACTTTCTTTCACAGCCTCTACATTTTTCTCAGGCCGCTTGAAATTTTTTGATGGGTTGCAAGAGGCCTGTGGGCCTTATGTTGTGCAAGTCTGGCCTAAGCATGAGCACCTTCTATGTATCAGGCACAGTGCTAAATGCTTTGCAGATATTATCTCAGTTGATTCTTAAGATGAAGAATAGGCAACTTGCCCTTGGAGGTAGGGACCTGATTGCTTCTCAGTCAGTGTCTAGATGCCCAAGCTTTCTTCTTCCGACTTTGGTAAAGGGGGCAGAGGAATTCTCAGAATGTGAGGAAAACTAAGAGACTTGAGCCTGGAGGCATGGAATAGCAGGCTTCTGAGGTTATAAGTACAAAGCAATCATGACTCATGAGCCTGGCTGATACAGATACTGATACAAACACAGAAAATGCAAAAAAAATATGGTTGGGGTCAGTTGTGGAATACAGGAAGGACAATGAAAAAGGGGATTTACATTAAGGAGTGATATGAGTTGTGACTGAGCTAACAGCTGCTGGGAAATAAGCCATGAGGGCCTATCTGAAGCTCTGAATTGCTCCTTTGTCACAGCTGGGCACCGTGAGAGGGGCAATGCCAAAGCCCTGAATTCCAGAGTGGTGAGCCAGCAAAGGTTTGCCAGCAAAGATTTGGCAACTAACCTGTGACTCCTTTGAATTAAAAAAAAATCTTGTCCATGTGTTTGTTGAACAGGTATGTAAACATGTTTGTTCCTCATCTGTTACTTTTAATTTACACTTTGAGTGAATGAATAAAGAATTTATTAAGTATTTACTATGTGTAAAACACTCTACTAAGTACTGCAGACACAAATAAAAAGGTAAGATTGTCCTGATCTGACAGAGAGAGAGAGAGAGAGAGAGAGAGAGAGAGAGAGAGAGAGAGAGAGAGAGAGCTCATATTCTAATGGGGAGACAGCGCATATGGCAGGTTCCAGCTGCAAGACAGATGGAAAAGTCCCGTGGTCCTTAGGGAGCAGGGGCAAAGCAGATGGTAATGCCTCTACTTTAATGCAGTTTCCACTGATAAGACCATATCTGTTTCTGATACTGAAGTATTTGAAAGTGCCAAGGACTTTGTTGGCCAGAATTTTTCTTTTCTGGCTTTTCAGTAGCTGTGGGTGCAGCCTCTAGTAAGCATCCATTGCCCAGGCTGCATCTCCATGGGGGTTGTATCCCAGAATAATGGCTGGGGGCACTGGGATGCAAGCATTGCTATTCCAAAGGTTTTTGGGTTCAGGATCCTGGGCTGTCTCTGTCAGGACCTGAGGGGATTTGGTGGTCAAGATGAAGGTGGTGGTGGTGGTTTGACTTGCTTAGCACATGCTGTCTCCTGTATTGATGGCTGGAAGCAGGAGTGGGGTGTGTGTGTGTGTGTGTGTGTGTGTGTGTGTGTGTGTGTGTGTAGAGGGGGTAGATCTACTATTTTCATGTCTCCTTTGTGTATCTGTCTGATGGTGACAGTTGGTCAGCTATTGTTGGTGGTGGTGATGAGGAAAGCAATCCCCCTTTTAAAAATAATTTCTTTTATCGTTTATATCTATGGAGGCTGTGTTGGAAGAAGATCTGATGGGTTGTCAGGTCCTGCTATTCCCAAGGCTAATCTGGCCCCATACTCAAGGTCTGAGGGGAGATGGTGGTCAAGGTGTTGGTTTGATTTCCTGGCACATGCTGCCTCATGTTATTTACCTATCCTGAAGCTCCATTGTCCAGTAGAAAAACGAAGCTATATGTGTATTTTATTTAATGCCTACAAAGAGAGAGGAAAAGAGAGACAGAGAGAAGCATGGAGAGAAAGACAAAGGCAGAAATGGAAACACACACACACACACACACACACACACACACACACACACACACGGAGAAAGAGAAAGAGAAGCCTCCTTATTCCATAGATATGAAACGTCTGGTTCAGACTGATCTAGGATCCTAGGGCTAAATCAGAATAGCTAGAGAAAGCCTGACAATGACTTCAAAATTCAGATATACCTAAAAAAAGTTTGTGAGCTGGTAAAAACAATATGCTTCAAGGGAACAAAGGCAAACATTTTCTTTCCTTTCTATTTTTGGTCTACAGTCATTTGATACCGTGAGTTTGGAAGAAGGAAGCCATGGTCCTAATGGGCTTGAATTGCTAGAAAACCTACCACAGGAATGAAGATGGAATGAGTTGATTGCAAAAGTTCAATATGTCCCCTGGCTTAGTAGATAATTTGACAATTCAGCCTATTTCGTTTCCCAGAGCTAGCAGATACTTAATTTAAGAAACAGCAAAAATGAAAATTACAGAACAACTACCCAATACATAGAAAAATCCTAATTTCAAATGCAGTGTTATATACTCACAGCCACCCAGATTCTCCAAGAAGAGGGAGAGGTGCTTCTTGCCCCAGTACCTCATCTGTAAAATAAGCTGGAGAAGGAAATAGCAAACAACTCCATTATCTTTGTCAATCAAACCCCAAAGGGAGTCACAAAAAATTGGACGTGACTGAAACGACTGAACAACAACAACAAAAATATCATGGCTGAAGGAGGTCACAAGTGAAGATTCTTTGTGGTCCAGTTTATTTCTTTTTCTCATAGCCATAAACTGTGTACTTAGCCTCAGCCAATCCCAAGTGCTATATATTTTTAAGGTATTTCTTTTTTTTTTTTAATGTTAAAGTGTTTTATTTGTTAATTTATTGGTTTACTTTGAGTTTACAAGATTCAGTTCCCCAGTTCTTTGAATTTCAAATTTTCTCCCCCTCCTGCCCCTCCCCCCCCATGTCAGCATACAATCTGGTATAGGATCTGCAGATACTTTCATTAAACACCTGTCAGGTTGACAGGAAGGATTGTAAGGGATGGAATGAACAATGGGAAAGAGGAAACCAAATGAAACAAGAAAGAGGAAGAGAGCAGGTAATTTGTTTCACTCTGCTCTCAAACTCTGTTCTTTCTGGTTCTTTCTCTGAATGTAGACATCTCTCTCCATCATGAGTCTTTTGGAATTTACTTGTAGCCTACATTTCTGAGAAGAGTCTGGTCTATCAAAGTTGGCTGTCACACATACTTTGTATCTGTAATGGTGTCCAAATTTTTCCTGGTTCTGCTCTTCTCACTCAGCATCAGTTTGTATAAGCCTCTCCAGGTAGATATGAAGTCCATCTGCTCTTCGTTTCTTATGGCGCAATAGTATTCCATTACATTCATATACAATAATTTGTTTAGCCATTCCTCGATTGATGGGCATCCCCTTAATTTCCAATTCTTTGCCACCACAAAAAAGCTGCTATAAAATATTTTTGAATATATGGGTCTTCCTCCCACTTCTGTGAACTCTTTGGGATACAAACCTGGAAGTGGTATTGCTGGGTCAAAGGATATGAAATTACTTATAGCCCTTTGGACATAGTTCCAGATTGCTCTCCAGAATGGTTGGATCAGTTCACAACTCCACCAGCAATGTATTAATGTTCCAATTTTTCCACATCTCTCCAGCATTTGTCATTTTCCTGTTTTGTCATCTTAGCCAATCTGACTGGTGAGATGTGGTACCTCAGAGTTGTTTTGATTTGCATTTCTCTAATCAATAGTGATTTAGAGCATTTTTTCATATGCTTATAGATATCTTTAATTTCTTCCTCTGAAAACTGCCTGTTCATATCCTTTGACCATTTATCAACTGAGGAATGATTTGTATTCTTATAAATTTGACTCAATTCTCTGTATATTTTAGAAATGAGGCCTTTATCAGACATTGATTATAAAAATTCTTTCCAATTTCCCACTTCCCTCTTAATCTTGGTTACATTGGCTTTGTTTATACAGAAGCTTTTCAATTTCATGTAATCAAAATTATCCATTTTGCATGTTATAATGCTCTCTAATTCTTGTTTGGTCATGAAATCTTCCCCTCTCCATAAATCTGACAGGTAAACTATTCCTTGCTTTCCCAGATTGCTCACAGTGTCATCCTTTTTACCTAGATCATGCAACCATTTATACTTAATTTTGGTATATGGTGTAAGATAATGGTCTACGCCCAGTTTTTGTCATACTATAATCCAGTTTTCCCAGCAGTTTTTGTTAAATAGTGAGTTCTTATCCCAAAAACTGGGGTCTTTGGGTTTATCAAAAAGTAGATTATTATAGTCATTGATTGCTGAGTCTTCTGTACCCAATCTATTCCATTGATCCACTGCTCTGTTCCTCATCCAGTACCAAGAAGTTTTGATGACTGCTGCTTTATAATACAGATTAAAATCTGGTATAGGTAGGCCACCTTCCCTAGCATTTCTTTTCATTAATACCCTTGATATTCTGGACCTTTTGTTCTTCCAAATGAATTTTGGTACTATTTTTTCTAGCTCTGTAAAGTAATTTTTTTGGTAAATTGAATGGTATGGCACTAAATATGTAATTTAATTTGGATAAAATTGTCATTTTTATTATATTAGCTCAAAGCTCAACCTAGCCATGAGCAACTGATGCTTTTCCAATTATTTAGATCTGACTTTATTTGTGTGGATAGTGTTTTGTAGTTGTATTCATATAGGTCCTGGCTTTGTTTTGGCAGGTAGATTCCCAAATATTTTATAATGTCTACAGTGACTTTAAATGGGATTTCCCTGTCTATCTCCTGCTGTTGGATTTCATTAGAGATATACAGGAATGCCGAGGATTTATGTGGGCTTATTTTATATGCTGCTCCAAGTGTTATGTATTTTTAAAAAATATTTCTCATTCTCCTCTATCTCTTTGTAGCATTTGCTTTTGTCGATCTAGCCTTCTTTGAATTCTCTCCTCTTTTGGCTGCTTTGGCATTACAATATCCTTGTTCCCTTCTCTGGACTCTCTTACTTAGTGCCCTTTTCATGTTCCTTTCCTTCTCCACCATCCCCTAAATGTAGTCCTACCTGAGGCTTAGCATCTTGCCCTCTAGACAGTATTTAGTTTCTTTCTAGATGTTGCCCACTTACTTTGGATACCATACTTACCTCTAGGTAATGGTTTTCTAAATCTTTACCTCAAACTCTGCTTTTTCCCTCCTGAGGTCCAGTCCCATGTTTCCTTCTAGTTACCCAGGCTTTTGAAGCTTTAAAGTAATTTTGACTCCTCTCTCTTTAGTCTCTGCCCCTGACCAGTTACTCTGTCAATTCTTCCTTCTCAACTTTCTTGAATTCATCCTCCCATGCCATTCCCATACCCAGTACCTGTGTTCAGGTCCTCATGACTTTTTACATGTTTCATCCCTCATTAGAGTACAAGCTACTAGTGTACTAAGGAGAGTTCTTCGTATCTGCGATGCTTAGATAGTGTCTGGTATATATTAAGTACTTAAACACTTTCTGATTGACTAAGACATATTTCCTGAAGAGACTTGGAGACCTGTCACCTGGAAAGAGTTTTTGAGAGACCAAGATACTTAACTGAAGGAGTCTGTGAGGAAATAAGAGTTAAGGGTCATAGAGAATAAATCTATGAGAGACTTGAAGAGTTTACCAACATTTTAAAAAGTTGTCTGAAAAGACTTTTTTAAAGAAAGTGTTGAGGGGTGGCACAGTAAATAGAGCACCCAACCTGGAATCAGGAGGACCCGAGTTAAAATTTGGCCTCAGACACTTAACACACACACACACACACACACACACACACACACACACACACACAAACTAGCCATGTGACCTTGGGCAAGTCACTTAACCCCATATTGCCATCCAAAAAAAAGGCAAAAAAAAAAGAGAGAGAGAAAGAGAGTTGAGTTTAATTCTTATTCTTTGGAGAAGACATTTTCAGAATTTCTAAGTAACTTTAACTGCCAGGTGATTTCAAGTGTTGTAATATAGGTCCATTATCCAAACTAGTATCAAACTAGTAATGTTGTAATGTATATAATTGACTTTGGAGGAGTGACCAATGGTAGCTGTTGGTGAGGGATGACCTTTCTCACACCTGATATGGTTAAAAATATTCTCCCTATGTTTATATATTACTGGTTGTTGATAACTGTTAATTTAAGCCTGTGGGTGTAAAATTTTATATGGAAAAGAGAGAAACAGAAAAGAGATTTCTCTGATGTTTACACGCTGGAGTGGGGCCTCTGAAATAATTAATTAATGAGAGATTTTAAATTTTTAGTAATTTGTGAGGTAATAACAGAATATAGCCTTTGATTTTCTTTGCATTTGGTGAAAGAATAAATAAAATAATGAAACATTTAGCAGGTCGAAGTTTGGGAATTTCCAGTGTTTGTCTTCATGAGTACTTAAAAAGTACAGTTAGTACTCTACACCTGTAGTGTTAAATGCAAATAGAAACGGATCCCTGCTGGTGAATATTGATTTAGAGAGCCACAAATTAGCTAAGTCATCTCTTCTGAAGAGACTTGAGATTTGGTGTGTTTGTCTTCAAGGAGACTTAAAAGTGCTGTTCAGTCCTCTATCAGTGGTATCAAACTCAAATAGAAACAGATGCCTTCTAGCAGCATGTTGACTTAGAAAATCACAAATTAACATTATCTATGTTTTATGATATTTTATTACACATTTCTCAGTTACAGTTAAATCATACTTTGAAATTTTATGGACTGCTTGTGGTCAGTGGGCCTTGAGTTTGACATTTCTGCTCTACACCATCATGGTACCTCCACTTCAGATTTGGTAATTTAAAAAGCACAAAATGTTACACGTAGAATCAGCCCCAAATCTGGCTTTGTTGTTATTTAATTGCTTCAGTCATATTCAATTCTTCCTGACTCCATTTTGGGATTTTCTTGGCAGAGATACTAGAATGGTTGCTGTTTCCTTCTCTAGCTCATTTTCCAGATGAGAAATGGAGGCAAACAGAGTCAAGTGACTTGCCCAGGGACACAGAGCTAGTAAGTATCTGAGGCCAGATTTGAACACATGAAGATGAGTCTTCCTGATTCCAAGCCCAGTGCTCCATCCACTGTGCCACCTCACTTTCCATATTAGTATCTAGTTAGTCTTCTCTTACGCACTTTCTTACTAGCCCATCTGAGTTGTCTTACGTAGCATTTTGAATATACATGTTTCTCTTTATGCTGGTGAGTATTGTGAAGCATTAAGAAATTGCTTCTAATTACACAGGAGATCATTATTCAAACTAGTATCAAAACTTACCTGATCTGATACCTAAATCTAGAAGCTAATTATTGTGGTGCCCTGTAGTATTACAGGGAGAACAAATGTCATTGGGGCCACAAATATTTTCTGTTACTGCCTATGTCTGAGCAAGCGAAATAATAAACTCCATAATCATAGCAAAATAGTCCACTTTATCACATAATTTGGAAAGCTGTCTCATAGTGATAGAGCAGTTAACAATAATATCTCTTCAGTAATGGAATGACATAAGTTGTTTTTTCCAAGGTCTTGCTATAATGCCCCTAGCTAATAAAGTCAATTCATTCTAAATCTTCTTTTGAAAGAAGCAAGCTGTCTCTAAGCTGTGAGGATAAAAATATATGCAGATCCCGACATTTAATTTCCATCTTTGAGATGAACATTTACTGCCAAACTTCAAAATTCATGACTCTACAGTTCTACCACATGTAATTAGACTAAGCACCCCATTTCCATAGTTCTAACATGAGTAGAAACCTGCCATGTTCTATTCTTCTTTCAATAAAAAAGAACTATGGTTTTCATTCTTTGTTGTTACTAGAATCCTTTTATTTCTCTGAGCTGTTAGCCTTGTCACACTTTCATGATTTTCTCTTTACCAGAAAAAAATAGGAACATCTCATCATTGATGTCTGGCTGATCCTGATGGGCCTGATGGATATTTTCTAATGAGACCAGCTAGGGGCAATAGCTTTCTGAGATCTGAAAAGGTAGGAAATCTACCTAAACAAAATGCTCAGCAATGGCTGTTTAGAGACTTAAGAGAGAGCATCTAGAAATGAGTATATGTTGTTGTTGGCATCATCCCACAGGTTCAAGAAAGAACAAACTAGGCTAGGAAGACACTAGGTAAGGTGAAATGCAAACTATGGATGTGAAATTGAGGCCAGATGCTCCATATGTGGACCAGCTATGTGAGACAGAGAACATGAAATTTCTGACCCAAACGATAGCTCCATTTTCTGTTTTGTGTTTAAGCTGGTACAATGATTACCCAGCTTTACTGAGCTATCAAAATAACAAGAGGTCAGGTAATAAGCAATGGATACAAAAGTGTGGCAAAGTCCTGTAAACATAGTGCTGATCAGCCAGGAGTCCAGAAGATGAACGATGAAGAATACTGCCTATATCACAACAGAGAGAGGTGATGAAGTAATATAAAGAATTAGAAACACATTTTTTTGGATGTGGACTATATGGGAATTTGTTTTGCTTGAATATGCTTGTATGATACCAAGATTTTGTATTTATTTTTTCTGGGTATGAAAAAGGAAAGGTAAGAGGGAAAAACAGTGCTTGATAATTGAAAAAAAATTAAAAGAGCATCAGCAAACCATCAAAAATAATTTTGAAAAGAATAACATCCGGTCAAAATGAGTAGCTGGTGTGAGAATGAGATCAGAATGTAACTGTTAAGGAAGAGTGAGGATTACAGAAAAGGATTTTAAAGTTATATTGAGGAAGAGATGTGAATGTAAGGAGGAATAGGCTCATCTCTTGGGGGCAGATAAGATTATAAAGACACAACTCTTATTTTGCTTCTTTTTTTCTTTTATGGAAGACGACACTTGGACTGGAAAGGGAAGAAAAAAATGACTGATAAGGAGTTGATGCCATTGAGAAGTAGCCAGTAAGAGAGCTTTTTGCCTCCCTCAATGAGTTCAAGTTACTAGACACTGATGAAATATATTTTAAAGTACAAAAAGAATTGGACAATGTGATTTAAGAATCCCTAGTGATTTATTTTAAACATTGCAGATAATGCCAAAGGTGTTAAGAACCAAAGAAGGGCAAATGTTCTGCTTTAAAAAAAAAGAAGTGAAAATTTTGATTGCTGGTCAAATTCTAGGTGTTATTATTAAAAGGTAAATATCAAGAAAAGGGTATTGTGATGACAGCCCACATGTCAAGACAAGTCATAGCAGACTTGCCTCGTTTCCTTTCTTGACAAGTTTACTAGATTGTTGAAGGAACCAGGGGTATTTATCCTGGAGAAGAAAGGTATTTGAAATGCTGTCAAGTGGAAGAGGGATTAGTTTTTTTTTTTTTTTTCCACTTAGCCCCAGAAGGCAGAACTGAGGGCAATAGGAGAACATTGCAATGAGGCGGATTTAGGCTCGATGTCTGGAAAAACGTCCTGAGGGAGTTATTCAAAATATAATAGTCTGCCTTGGGGAGAGGTGAGTTTCCCTTCATTGGAAATCTTCAAACCAAGAATGAATGATGATTTGTCAGGTATATCATAAGCCAGTGGTGTCAAACTCAAATAGAAACTAGGGGGTGGGGAACTAGTCCATACATAAGGATCTCTGCAGGCTGTATTTTGACTTAGTTTTAAAACATAATGTTATATTTAATTTTAATTTTTTATGTTAAATACTTCTCAATTACATTTTAATCTTATTCTTATAGTGTTGTGCTATGGATTGGGCCTTGCATTTGATAATTCTGTTGTGGAGGGAATTTGTGTTCACATACAGGGACTAAGTGGCTACAAGGTACTAACTCTGAAATTCTGTGATTTGGTTTAATATTCACCAATAAAACATAACTGCATAGTCTATCTTGAGAATATGTAGAAAAAGGTATAGTTTACCAGGTAAGAAGATCACCCCAATTGCTTGTGCAATACTTTATACATGACTGTTCCCTCAATATAGTTAGAATATAACTGCTTTGAGCTTTTTCTGTAGGACAAAGGGACCTGATTACAATTTATATTTTTAATAAGTGAAGCCTGAGCAGATAATCATTGTTAATGGGTATGAATATATAATTAACCATAAAAATAGTGATCATATTTGTTGACTCAGGATCTATATTTACATTTATTTATTTATTTATTTATTTAGTGAAAATTTAAATGAAATCCTTCAGAAGAAATTTTATCTAATTTTTATTTTATATTTTAGCACTTCAGTGGTTCTTTGATCTAATCATTGTGGGTTCTCTCCAGTTATGCATACTGCAACCCATCCATGTTTCTTTATCTTGATTATTTTTTCCAGGTTGTCCTATAGCATCCATGCAATATGCTTGAACCCTCTTCTGTTGTTACTGTTTTTTTTTTTTTAACTTCCTGTGGAGGCAGATAGGTGGCACAGTTTATAGAGAGAGAACTAGTCTTGGAGGCAGGAGAACTCAAGTTCAAAATTGATCTCAGACGCTTGATACTTACTAGATGTGTGACCCTGAGCAAGTCACTTAACCTTTATTGCCTCACAAAACACCTTCCCCCTCCCTCCCCCAAAATAACCAACCAAAAGACCAAACAAAACAAATTTCCTTGTAGATACTAGTGTAACACATAGGCATATGCAACACACATCTGTCATTTCATGCTCTGTCTGTGTGACTTGCTCACCTCCTTTCCCCATCAAAGTTTTCCCTGGTTATTGATGGTCTCTAAAGTCTCTTCCAGCCCTACCTATGATCTCATGATCTATTATGATACTTCTCGTATCATATTATCGTTCAAAATTTGTTGCAATTTTATCTTATGCCTAGCATGAATCTTTCCAATGCCTTTTGGTTCACTTGTAGTTTTGATTCTTGGGAGGTTCTAAGATTCGAATATTTACAACTGTATAACTTTATGAGGACATATGAATTAAAATAAACATTTATAGTCCTTGACAAATGTAACCATGGACATGTCTGTTCCATGACCATCTGTTTATTAACATCAAGAAAAGCATGAAGAATGGGTACATAATACATATATGCACACATATATTTGTCAAAGGTTCTTGTCACTCTTATGGAAGATGATCAGTACAAGGTCCAGAGAAGGATTCCCTATAAATGGTGAGGTTCTACAGGTACTCTTATTTTCAATAATGTTGTACTGATTGCATCAAAAGCCAGAAAAAAATTTTATGATAACGCAGTAATCATTAAGTCTACTTGTTGCTGTTTAAAAAGTTGAAAAATAGATTTCTTGAAACATACTAAATGAGCAAAAATCAGAAATAATAAAATTCAATAACTTTGTGTTTGAGAATTTGTTGTTTCCCAGTCCTTAATCTTATACAATTCTTTTTGACTGCATTTGGGGTTTTCTTTCTTTCGTTTGTTTGGTTTTTGCTTTTTTTTTGTAGGGGGGAAGGCACGGCAATTTGGGGTTAAGTGAAAAGGTTACATGGCTAGTAAGTGTTAAGTTTCTGAGGCTGGGTTTGAACTCAGGTCCTCCTGACTCCAGAGCAGTGCTCTATTCACTGCACCACCTAGCTGCCCCATTTGGGGTTCTCTTGACAAAGACACCATAGTGATTTGCCATTTCCTTCTCTAATTCACTTAACAGAAAATGAAACTGAGGCAAACAGGGTTAAGTGACTTACCCAGAGTCACACAGATAATAAGTATGTGAAGCTGGATTTGAACTTAGGAAGCAGAATCTGACTTCAGACTCAGCACTTTATCCACTGTGTCACTTAATTGTTTGAGAAACTCAAGTATGTAAAATACGAGGGGAAAGACTCCTTATTCTGCAGGAACTGCTAGGAAAACTGGAAGGAAGTTTGACAAATAAAAGATTTAGGCCAGCATCTAATGCTATATATCATAGCAAATTCCAAATAAAAATTCCATGTAAATATAAAAGTTCATGTCATAAAACCAATTGTAGGGAATGGAAGAAGTTATCTCTTACAACTATGGCAAAGAGTAGATATAACCAAAAATAGTGTGTGTGTGTGTGTGTGAAAATGCTTTATATTATGTAATTTCTATATAAAAGATAAAATAGTTTTAATTAAAATTATAACTCTTATACATGAACAAGATCAATTCAGCTAGTATAAGAAGGATAATTTAACTGAGAAAAATAATTGCCTAAAATATGTTTTACAAAAGCCTAATATAAAACACATATAGGATATTAACACAAATATATAATACCAAAAGTCATTCCCTGCTAGAGAAATGGTCAAGGGTAGAAAATGTACAAATGGGTTTTAAAAGAATTAAGAATCATCAATAACCAATTCAAAAGATTGTTTCAAATCATGAATAATAAAAGAAGTTTAAATCCAAACACCTTTGAGGTTTCATCTCCTTCAGCCAGTAAAGGAAGAAAAGCGCACTGACACACAGTTTTGGAGTTGTAAATTGACCCTATAATCCTGAAAATAAATCTAGAATTATTCCCAGATATGTAACATACCATTTAACCCATAGATCCCATACCTAGGCATGCATGATGAGATTAAAGACAGAAAAAAGAGCTTATGTAGAAACCAAGCTAGTTATAGCAGTGCGTGTGTGTGTGTGTGTGTGTGTGTGTGTGTGTGTGTGTGCGCGCGTGCGTGTGCGTGTGCGTGTGTGTGTGTGTGTTGGCAAAAAACTGGAAATATAGTGAGTGTCCATCAATTGAGGAATGTCTAAAAATTGTAGCATATGATTTTGATGGAATAGTATTGATCTTTAAAAATGACATAAGGAATTCAAGGACACATGGGAAGATTTGTATGAACTTATGCATAGTAAGATGGAAGTAGGACAACAAAAGAATTATTTATGAAATAAATGATTATTGAAATAGATTATTTATAAAATAAAAGTGTAAACTGAGTAATTATAATAATCAATCATGGACTCATGGAATAGATGAACAATTCACCTTCCTCCTTTCATTAGCTTATGTGTGATTGATTATGAGTATAGAATGTTATTACCTTGTCAGATATGACTGGTATGTTGGTTGGTTTCATTTAACTTTTTTCCTTGGTTACAAGGGAAGGTTTGGGATGGGGAGAGAGGACAGGTATGACTAGAAATTAATGAAATATGTAAGAACAGACTAAATAGGTAAAGGGGTGGTTAGGTGGGGCAGTAGATAGAACATTAGGCGTGGAACCAGGATAATTCATCTTCCTGAATTCAAATATGGCCCCAGACACTGACTAGCTGTATGACCCTGGACAAGTCACTTAACCCTGTTTGCCTCAGTTTCTTTTTCTGTCAAATGAGCTGGAGAAGGAAATGACAAACCACTCCAGTATCTTTGCCAAGAAAACCCAAAATGAGGTTACAAAGAATCAGACATAGCTGAAAAATGACTGAATAGCAACAAACAGGTAAAGTACAAAAAGAAGGGAAACAAAACAAAAGGGCCAAGATACATTACATGTTCTTTTCAGTGGAATCTGTGATTACTCAAAAAAGAGGAACAACAAATGTTACACAATGAATTTTGCCTGTGTGGCTTTAATAACAAGTCATTTAACCCCTTTTTGGCTTGAGTTCAAATCATGGCCTGGACTAGATGGCCCCTAAGGTCCCTTCTGACTCTAAATCTAGGATCCTATAGGTCCATGAACTAAAGAAACAAAATTGTCCATTGTCCAGATTCTGACATGCAAGTGGAAATGATGATTATAAAAAATTCAGAGAACCATGGGAAGAATTATAGGAATGGATGCAGAATAAAGTAAGCAGATCTAGAACTACAGTGTAACCTAGAAGAACAATAAAATGAAACAGTTACGAAATTATAATGACTAATACTGACTTCAAAGAAGATATGAGGAACTTGTCTTCTTTTTGTTGAAGAGGTAGAGAGAGCCATTGCATTATTTCATCATTCCATATCTATGGAACAGATACTGCAGGCAGATACTAACGTGCACCTAGAACTGGTTTCTGAGTTTCATTTGGGACATTACAGAAAGCTTTTAACTATTACAACCTGTTCCCTAGCAGACAAACACAAATCTATTTCTAGCAAAATGTTTTGATGCTAATTATTTTTTACTGAAGAACAATTTATTCTCCTCCAGCATTTAGTCGACATTTTGTAAGACTACATTGCCAAAATGGAACGCTCATTTTGCTTCTTGGATTTCAGAGTAACACTCTCAGTGTAGAATTTCTATGATTTTACATTTCCCTCATTGCTTCACTGACTTTTCTGTGACAAAAGCAACTCAGAGGATAGAAACTTATGCTAAACATCAATGGCTTTAAGACAGCATACAGGGCAGAACTAAAGTCACATGATGGCTTTCAGTTATTGGCTCAACTACATTAATTTCTAAAATTAGTCCCATTTTGTTGACATCTTTTTTTTTGCTTTTTTTTTTTTTAAAAGCAATTGGGGTTAAGTAACTTGCCCAAGGTCACACGGCTAGGTTTTTGTTTGTGCGGATTAAGTGTCAGAGGCCGGCTCCGAACTCAGGTCCTTCTGATTCCAGGGCCGGCGCTCTATTCACTGCGCCACCTAGCCGCCCCTTTTTTTGCTTTTTTTTGAGGGCAATTTGGGTTAAGTGACTTGCTAGTTTTCTGTTAAGTGTCTGAGGTTGGATTTGAACTCAGGTCCTCTTGATTCCAGTGCCAGTGTTATATTCACCGCGTCACCTAGCGCCCCCCCCCCTTTGTTGACATCTTCTTAAAAATTACATATCAGTCATTTCTGAGCGCATCTTCTCCTCTTCCCTACCTCTTCCCTCCTCCCCTTCCCTGGTGAGCCATAGCTTATAACAAAGTATAAAAAGAGAGAAGCACTATCAACAAATATAACATATCTAATGTGTGTAACAGTAGATGCAATTCTACATCCATTGTCTACTAGCTCTACAAGAAAAGGAAAAAAAGTATTTGCTAAATTGTTTTTCTAGAATAAGATTGGTCATTATAATTACAGAGAGTTCATGGTTTGTTAGTTATTTAATTCTTTCCATTTACATTGTTGTGGTCATCATGTTTATTGGTTTTCTAGTTCTGTTGAACTTTGCATTGGTTATTTTATTTTATTTATTTTTGTTTCATTGTGCTTGTCCTTTCTTATAACTCAATTATATCCCGTTACATTCATATGCCACATGTTAGGCATTCTTCAATATATGGACACCTATTTTGCACTCATTTGCCACCACAAAATACTGCTATGGATATTTTGACATATGTGGAATCTTTCTTACTATTCTTTACCTTCTTTGGTATATGCCTAGCAGTGGAATCTTTAGGTTAAACAATGTGGACCTTTCAAAGATAATTCCAGAATGATTTCCAGAGTGGTTGGAACAATTCATAGTTGTAACACAATGTATTTACATACCTGTCTTCCCTTAGCCCTTTCAACACTGACTATTTTCTTCTTTTGTCATGTTGGCCAATTTTATAGATGTGGGGGAAAATTCAGAGTTGTTTTGATTTGCATTTCTCTTATTGTTTTGGAGCAATCTTTCACATAGTTGACATGAACTTTCAAAAATGTGCAAATTCTTGAATGGTGTTTGCAATTCTCCATTTGAGATCTGATCAGTCATATGCTTTGGTCATTTGTTTTTTTTTTTTAAGAACTCTTGGTCTTCCCTGTTTGTGTTTAGCTAGATAAATTTGATTTCTGAAAGTGAATTCCAGGATAGCTGAACTTATGCTGAAAATAATATCCTTTGGAATAAGACTCTATTGAAGACCTTAGAAAGTCTATTGAGTGCTGCATATAGGAACTTTAGGAAATAATTTCACAATTGTGTTCAAGTATGTAAATAATTCCTGGTTATTATTTAGAAATGTTCAGAGATGTATGAGCTGCTCCTTGTCTCTAGAGTATCATTCTATTTGAGTACATTCCCATTGCACTAAATGATTCCCAAGTAGGCAGAGGAAAGTTAATACCTTTTTAAAGTGCAGAGTCTGTAATTCATATACTTAGTAGCATTGTATACTTGAAAGACTACTTGGAAAGGTGGACTTGGAGTCAAGAAGACCTTGATTTAAAGCTTGTTTCTAAAAGAGCAGAGTTCTTCTTCTTTTTTTTTTTTTAGAGCAAGAGTTCTTAACCTGGAGTCTGTGGACTTTGTTGAAAATACTATCTGTATTTCAATATAATTAGTTTCCTTTGTAATCCTATATATTTTATTTTGGGCATTTAAATGCATTATTCTGAGAAGAGAGTTCATAATCTTCACAGACTGCCAAAGGGGAACATCTCTCTGTTTCGTTATCTCTGTCTCTGTCTCTGTTTCTGTCTCTGTCTTTGTCTCTCTGTCTCTGTCTCTGTCTCTCTGTGTCTGTCTCTCTGTCTGTCTCTGTGTCTCTGTGTCTGTCTCTGTGTCTGTCTGTCTGTCTGTCTCTCTATCTGTCTCTGTCTCTCTGTCTCTGGCTCTGTCTTTGTCTCTCTCTCTCTCTCTCTCTCTCTCTCTCTCTCTCTCTCTCTCTCTCTCTCTCTCTCTCACACACACACACACACACACAATGGCTGTGAATTTCAGCAAAGTATGCCAAAAAAGGACACTAAAAAGGAGCAGTAAGATAGGCAGAACAGGAGAGAGCAATGCCACCAAAACCTAGAGAAAAAAAAGTATCAATAAAAGGGAGATCAACAGTGTCAAAAGCAAGAGGCAAGTCTAGAAGGATCAGGATTGAGAAAAAGCTATTAGATTTGGCAAAGAAGAATTTGGTATTATCAACTTTGGAGAGAGCGGTTTGGGTTGAATGATTAAGTCAGAAACCAAACCATGGAGATTAAAGAGAATTAGATAAAAATAAGTAGAAACACTTAATGTAGATGGCCTTATCAAGACATTTAGCATGAAAGGGAGGAGGAACATAGAATGATAACTAGTGGTAATAGATAAATCAAATGACTTTTTTTTTTTAGGGATGAGACTGACATGGACATGTTTGTAGGCAGCAGAGAAGCAGTAGACAGACTGAAGATTAGTTAGAGGAAAGATACTAAAGGGAGTAATCAATGGAGCCTATGAGATAGAATGAAATCATTTGTGCATCTAGAGGGGTTTGCCTTGGCAAATGATTGGATAAAGTAGTGGCAGAAGGCATTTGAGTGATGTGATGTGATGAAGAAGTAAAGATAAGAGGGGGCTCTTGGGTCTCAATTTTTTTTTCAGTGAATTATGAAATAAGTTTCTTTTCTGGGGGGGGGGGTTTCATGGAATTTTTATTGAAAATACAAATATATGAGGAGCCAAGAAATAAACATAAAAAGGAGATCATAGTATGCACTTTCAAACTTTTTCATTTTTTATATACAAGATTATGCATTGTCTAATTATGTGATGCTGGAGAAGGAAATGGCAAACCATCCCAGTTTCTTTACCAAGAAAATCCCAAATGGGGTCACAAAGACTCAGACATGACTGAAAAATGACTGAACAATAACAATTATGCGATTTATTTTAAATATAGAACTGATAAAACTGTCAGAAAGAGTAGATCTGAGAGATTTATGACATCTCCTAGAAGGAAACCTCAATACCACATGCCCCCTTTACAAAAATTGTAAAGGGGGCATATGCTAGGGCACAGAGAAATTTTCAATAAATGTGAAAAAGTAAGAATGCTAGACATATCTTCCACAGATAATAGATAGCAATAACAGCAGCCATACTTATATAGCACTTTAAGGTTTGTAAGACTCTTGAAAAATATTCTTATTTAATAAAGAGTGATAGAGCAAACAAATTAGGAGAGCAAGAAATGGTTTACCTGTCATTTCTATGGAGAAGGGAAGAATTTATGATCAAACAAGAAACAAAAAACATTACAAGATGCAAAGTGGATTATTTTGATTACATTAAATTAAAAAGGTTTTGCACAAACAAAACCAATGAAATCAAGATTAGATGGAAAGCAGGAAGCTGATAAACAATTTTTACAGGAAATGTCTTCTGATAAAGGCCTCATTTTTCAAATATATAGAGAATTGAATGAAATTTACAAGTATACAAGTCATTTCCCAATTAATTAATGGTCAAAGGATAAAAACAGCAGTTTTCAGATGAAGAAATCAAAGCTATCTATAGTTAAATGAAAAAAAAATGCTCTAAATCGTTATTGATTAGAGAAATGCCAATTAAAACAACTCTGCGCTACCACCTCCTACCTATCAGATTAGTTAATATGACAGAAAAGGGAAATGATAAATGTTAGAAAGGATGTGGGAAAATTGGGACACTATTGCATTGTTGCTGGAGTTGTGAACTGATCTAGCCACTCTGGAAAGCGATTTAGAACTATGCCCAAAGGGCTATAAATCTGTGAATGCTCTTTGATCCAGCAATGCTAATACTACTTCTGTATTGCAAAGATATTTTTTTAAAGGAAAAATATCTATCTGGAAAAAATTATAGTACCTCTTTTCATGGTGACAAAGAATTGGAAATTGAGAGGATGCCAGTTAACTGGGGAATGGGTGAACAAGTTGTGATATATAATTATGATGGAATACTATTGTGCTTTAAGAAATGATGAGCAGGGGCGGCTAGGTGGCGCAGTGAGTAAGAGTGCCGGCCCGGAGTCAGGATGACCCAGGATCGATCCTGGCCTCAGAAAATGAGCACCCACACATAAATAATGACTGGCCGTGTAACCTTGAGCAAGTTACTTAAGCCCAATTGCTTTAAAAAAATGATGAGCAGGATCCTTTCAGAAAAATCTGGAAAGACTTATATGAACTGATGCTAGATGAAGTAAGAACCAGGAGAATATTGTACACAGTAACAATATTATATGATGATTCATTGTGAATGACAGCTATTCTCAGCATCTGAAGGACTTATGATGAAAAATGTTAGCTATCTACATTCAGAGAAAGAGCTGATGGAGTCTGAATGCAGATTGAATCTTTCACTTTATTTTTGTTTGTATGTGGCTTTGTTTCTTTTTTGGTATCTTTCACAACATGATTGATGTGGAAATATATTTTGCATTATTGCTCATGTATGGCCTATGTCAGATTGTTTGCCATCTCTGGAAAGGGTAATGGCATGGAGGGGGAAAGAAGAGAATTTGGAACTCGATTTTTAAAAAGAATGTTAAAACTGTCTTTCCTTATAATTGTGAAAAATTAAGTATTATGTTAAAAACTAACATAATTTAAAAATAATCAATAAATACATTTCTTATAACATATCATAATAATAAACTAACATATAATAAATAATAAAATAATAAATAATAAAACATAACAATATTTTAAAAACCATAACATTAAGGAACTAAAAAGAATCCCCCAAGCATTGTCTTATTTTAGCCTCTCATCAACCCTGCGAACAAGGTGGTATTTTACTGAGGAAATTGAGGCAAACATGAAATTAAGAAACTTATCCAGAGTCACTAAGTTAGTATGTATCCAAGGCGGAATTTGGACTTAGGGTTTCCTGACTCCAAGTATGATGTAATTGGTATGGGGAAATCTCAGAGAAGAAAACTCTCCTTACCAGCATAGGTTGACAACTTCTATTCAAATCATAGAGAGTTGTCTAGAGCACTCAGAGATTAGATTTACCAATGGTCACAGTCAGTAGGTGTCTCCTGTCTCTGAGCTCAGTTCTCCATCCCCTAAGCCATGTTACTCATACCACAATAAAAATAGTAATTAAAACAGGTATACAAGTAAAAGATAAAGAACTAAATAGAGAATAAATAATGGGGTTGGATTAATGGTCTTGAGATTCATTTAGCTCTATTATTCTGTGATATTATAACATCTCAAATAATGAGTGGGCTAAAGAACAAATCATATAAAGCTTAATAACTATGTACAAGAGAATGTTAATGATGTGACAGAATCCCCAAATTTCGGAGATGAAGCTAAAACAGTCCCCAGAGGAAAATTTATATCTCTGAAAAGATGTATTAGCAAAACAGAAAAAAGAGTGAACTATGTTCAGTTTTTAAAATGAGAAAATAAACAATATTCAACTCAGGCTTTCAAAAACATCCAAGAAATCTGTGTACTTGAAAAATTATAGAAATAATCACTGTTGGAAGGGATGAAAGAAGGTAGGACATTAATAGGACATTAGAGCTAGAGCTCTAAACCGTTCCAAGCATTTTAGGGCATTGAACTAAGCTTGGACATCATAATTAGGCAGTTCAGCTTAGCAGATCCTACTAAACTGGAAATACTTCATGCAGTGCTTGAATGGAAATGGAGAAAATCATGAAACCCTGCTGATTGGGTCTATTACAAATTTATGTTATCTAGCATCAATTACGCCCTCACTGCAGAAGGCCACATTCCTCCCTGTTTGATTCTCTGTCCTTGCAGTTCATAGCAGCTATTCCACACCCCGTCTCTTCTCCCATCTTTTTCTTCCCATGGTACCTTTCCTGTAACCATGTCAGCCCAGTACCTCACCTCATACTTTACAAAAAAAGAGGTTATTCACTGAGAACTCCCACAGCTCCCTTCTTTCTCTTTTTCTTCTTCCATCTCTTCTCATAACATTTACATATATTCCCCCACCATCTCTTTGTTTCACACAAAAGGTATCCCTATTTCTTTCCAGTACCAACCTTTCCATGCATACCCTACATCCCTTCCCCTCCCAACTTCTCTAATACATTTCGTCTATTTAATATCTACCCATATATGTACATGTTATCTCCCTTGGTTAGGCTATAAGCTCCTCAAGGATTGTTTTGTTATCTTTGTGTTCCTAGTATTATGTGGCACATAATAACCACTTAAGAAATACTTATCGACTGATTTCCAAAAGATGTGATGGACCAGGTTCAGTGATCTGCCACAATGAGGGCTCAGAACTAAAGTGTCACATGGTTTATTAAAGGATACAAGTAAAAGAAGAGGAAGCTGGAAGATCATCCATCTTGCTGGTTCATGTCACACCCAAAAGAAGCATGGCGAGTAGGATCAAGTGATGTGCCCTACCTCTGGGTGCCTGCTCCCCTGCCCCCTTCCTCCATGACCCTGTGAATTCTGATGTGGATGATGGTGGTTGGAAGCTGAGGAGCGACCCCTACCCCCCAGCTAAGAACTGATGGAGCATCTTGGAGAGATTGCAGAGGAGCCAGAGAGGGCTTTGCTTGTTGTCTCTGTCTTGCCTGTTAAAGGGTGATTGGCTCAAAGCTGATATAAGCTTTAATCTGGTCCAAAATTTCTTCCTGGTTCCTTTCTCTAGGGGAAGGAGTTAATTGTCTTTCTCATCAAAAAGATGATTTCTTACAAATGATTTGTTTATCAATTGCTTGTCTTTATTGTTATCACCTATGAATGTGTTCCTTAGTACTGTTTTCCACCAAAATGCCTACTATTTTATCTCGACTCCCCCCGCAATATCATTGGAAGTAAACAGGTCTATAGAAAGGAAGACATAGCAAAATATTTCAGCTGAGCTAGATCCTGGAGGTAATAAGCAGTGTCTAAATGAATACAAAGACCATACCAAATAGCATCAAGCCAAGCAGTATCTGGTAGAGCTTTGAGAATAACCATAAGTCTATCTGAGAAATGTCTAGCATATGAGAGGCCACTGCAACATGATATAACTACAAGTTATCCGCAACCCTACAGTGGTTGTTTTTTTTTTTTTTAATTTTTTGGTCTTTATTAATTTGTTTACTTTTGGTTTACAAGATTCAGTTGCACAATTCCTTGAGTTTCAAATTTTCTCTCCTTCCCCTCTCCCCCGCCCCATGGTGGCATACAATCAAGTATAGGATCTGCAAATACTTTCATATTAGACATTAGTCAGGTTATAAAGAAGGATTGTATCAGGTGGAATGAACAATGGGGAAGAGGAAACAAAACCAAACAAGAAAAAGAAAAAGAGCAGGTAGTTTGCTTCAATCTGGATTCAAAACCAGTTCTTCCTATGTATGTAGACATCTCTCCCCATCATGAGTCTTTTGGGGTTGACTTATAACCCTGAATTGCTGAGAAGAGTCCAGTCTATCAAAGTTGGTCATCACACATATGTTGTGTCTGTAATTGTGTACAGATTTCTCCTGGCTCTACTTTTCTTACTCAGCATCAGTTCGTATAAGCCTCTCCAGGTAAATATGAAGTCAATATGCTCCTTGTTTCTTATAGAACAATAGTATTCCACTACATGCATATACCACAAATTGTTCAGCCATTCCCCAATTGATGGGCACCCCATTAATTTCCAATTCTTTGTCACCTCAAAAAGAGTTGCTATAAATATTTTTGTTCATATTGGTCTTGCTCCCACTTCTATGATCTCTTTAGGATACAGCCCTAGAAGTGGTATTGCTGAGTCAAAGGGTGTGAAATGATTTACAGCCCCTTGGTATGGTACTAAATATATAATTTAATTTAGATAAAATTATCATTTTTATTATATTAGCTTGACCCAGCCATAAACAATTGATGTCTTTCCAATTAGTTAGATCTGACTTTATTTGTGTGAAAAGTGCTTTGTAGTTGTGTTCATATAGGTCCTGGGTTTGTTTTGGCAGGTAGATCCCCAAATATTTTATAATGTCTACAGTAGCTTTAAATAGGATTTTTCTTTGTATCTCTTGCTGTTGAATTTCATTAGAAGAATACAGGAAGGTTGAGGATTTATGTGGGTTTATTTTATATCCTGCAACTTTGCCAAATTTATTTGTTTTGTCAAGTAGTTTTTTACTTGATTCTCTAAGTATATATCATTGCAAAGAGTGATAGCTTGTCTTCTTTGCCTAATTTGATTCCTTTGATTTCTTTTTCTTCTCTAATTGCTACTGCTAACGTATCTTGAATTAGATTGAATAAGAAGGGTGATAGTGAACACCTTTGTTTCACCCCTGATCTTATTGGAAATGCTTCTAGCTTATCCCCATTACATGTAATAGTTGCTGATGGCTTTAAATAGATGTTACCTATTATTTTAAGGAAGGCTCCATTTATTCCTATATTTCTAGCGTTTTTAATAGGAATGGATGTTGCATTTTGTCAAAAGCCTTTTCTGCATCTATTGAGATAATCAATCATGTGGTTTTTGCTAGTTTTGTTGTTGATACAATCGATTATACTGGTGGTTTTCCTCATATTAAACCATCCTTGCATTCCTGGAATAAATCCTACCTGATCAAAGTATATTATTCTTGTGATAAGTTGCTGTAGTCTTTTTGCTAATATTTTATTTAAATTTTCTGCATTTAAATTCATGAGGGAAACTGTTCTATAATTTTCTTTCTCTGTTTTATCTGTTCCTGATTTAGGTATCAGTACCATATTTGTGTCATAAAAAGAATTTGGTAGGACTCCTTCTTAACTAATTTTCCCAAATAGTTTGTAGTGTATTGGAATCAATTGTTCTTTAAATGTTTGATAGCATTCACTAGTAAATCCATCTGGCCCTGGAGATTTTTTCCTAGGCAGTTTACTGATGACTTGTTCGATTTCTTTTTCCTCTTTAGTCAATTTGGGCAACTTATATTTTTATAAATATTGTAAATATTCATCCATTTCACTAAGATTGTCAAATTTATGTGCATACAATTGGGCAAAATAATTCCTAATTATTGTTTTAATTTCCTCTTCATTTTAGGTAGATTCACTCTTTTCATTCTTGATACCCATAATTTTGTTTTCTTCTTATTTTTTAAATCATATTGACTATGGGTCTATCAATTTTATTGTTTTTTTTCCATAAAACCAGCTCTTAGTTTTATTTATTAATTCAATAGTTTTCTTAATTTCAATTTTATTAATCTCTCCTTTGGTTTTCAATATTTCTAATTTAGTATTTAATTGGGGATTTTCAATCTGTGCTTTTTCTAGCTTTTTAAATTGCATGCCCAATTCATTGACCTCCCATTTCTCTAATTTATACATGTATGAAGTCAGGTATATAAAACTTCCCCTAAGAACTGCCTTTGCTGCATCCCACAAATTTTGGTATGTTGTCTCATTATTGTCATTCTCTTGAATGAAGTTACTAATTATTTCTATGATTTCTTGTTTGACCCACTTGTTCTTTAGGATTAAATTGTTTAGTTTCCAATTAGTTTTTAGTCTGTCTTTCCATAGCCCTTTATTGCATCATGATCTGAGAATGATGCATTTAATATTTCTGCCTCATAGTACATGGCTGATTTTTGTGTATGTGCCATTTACCGCTGAAAAGGTATATTCCTTTTTATCCTCATTCAGTTTTCTCCAGAGATCTATCATACCTACCCTCTATAAAATTCCATTCACCTCCTTAACTTCTTTCTTGTTTATTTTGAAGTTGGATTTATCAAGTTCAGAGAGGGGGAGATTAAGGTCTCCCACTAGTATAGTTTTGCTGTCCATTTATTCCTCCAATTCCCTTACCTTCTCCTCTAGGAATTTGGATGCTATACCACTTGGTGAATATATATTAAGTAATGATATTGCTTCATTCTCGATGGTGCCTTTTAGCAGGATATAGATTCCTTCCTTATCTCTTTTAATTAGATCATTTTTTTGCTTTTGCTTTATCTGAGATAAGGATTGCTACTCCTGCTTTTTTTTGCTTTAGCTGAGGCATGATATGTTTTACTCCAGCCTTTTATGTGTTTCTTTTAAACAGCATATTATAGGTTTATGGCTTTTAATCCATTCTGCTATCCATCTCTGTTTTATGGGAGAGTTCATCCCATTCACGTTCACAGTTTGTTTCTTTCCCTCCATCCTATTCCCTCCCCTGTTTATGTTTATATTTTTCTCCTCTTCTCCCTTCCCCTCCTTAATAGTTTTCCTTTTGACCACTGCCTCCCTCAGTATTCCCTTCTTATCAGCCCCCCTCCCTTTTCCTCTCTTTCCCCCTTACTTCTTCCCTCCTTTCTAACCACCTTCCCCTTTGTTAGCCCTTTCCCCCTCCTACTGCCTGTAGGATATTTTAATACTTAATGTAGTGTGCTATTTATTCTTCACACCAAGAGTGACAGGAACAAATCTCATGCAAAGCTCCTCTCCCTCCCCTCTTTCCCTCTATTGTGATGCATTTTGAGTCCTTTCTCCATAAAGTCCTATGCTTAACTGGTTATGTTATTCCCTCCTTGCACCAGAACCAATGAGGGGACAGCTCATGTAATACTCATCTCCCTCCCTTCTTTCCCTCTGCTATATTGTTTTTATGTCTCTTTTTGTGGTGTAATTTACCCTTTTCTACTTCATTCTTTCCTCTTCTTTCATTGCAGTCCTTTTGTAGCCCTTAATAAGGTTTTATTTTATCATCATTTTGTGTAATTTATAATCATACCCTCTACTTGTATATAAACAGTTTGCTCTTATTAAATAACAAGGTGTGTGTGTGTGTGTATGTGTGTGTGTGTGTGTGTTTTCCTTGTTTACTTTTCTATGTCTTTCTTGCATCTCATAATTGGAGGTAGAATTTTTCTTTGAGCTCTGGCTTTTTCATCAGGAAATGTCTGGAAATCTGTTATATTGTTGAATGACCATCTTCTTGCCTGGAAGAATGTGTTCAGTTTCACTGGGTAGCTGATCCTTGGTTGTAACCCGAGCTCTTTTGCCTTGCAAAAAAATTTTATTCCACTGCCTCCAATCTTTCAGTGTAGAGTCTGCCAGATCCTGTGTGATCCTCACTGTGGTTCCTTGATATTTGAATTGTTTCTTTCTGGCTGCTTGAAGTATTTCTCCTTTACCTGGTAATTCTGGAGTTTGGCCACAACATTTTGAGTATTTTTCAATTTGGGATCTCTTTCAGGAGGTGGATTCTCTTGATTTCTATTTACCCTCAGGTTCTAGTATCTCAGGGCAGTTTTCCTTGATGAGCTCTTGGAGGATGTTGTCCAGGCTCATTTTTTTCATCATGATTTTCCAGTAGACCTATGATTGCAGATTATCTCTCCTGGATCTGTTTTCCAGGTCACTTATTTTTCCATTGAGATATTTTACCTCTTTTTCTAATTTTTCATTCTTGATGTTTTGTTTGACTGATTCTTGATTCCTCATAGAGTTATTTGCTTCAGTTTGGTTGATTCTAGTTTTTAGTGAATTATTTTCTGCAGTTAGTTTTTGGAACTCCTTTTCCATATCACACATTTTTCTTTTTAAGGAGCTTTCTTCATTGTAATGTTTTTCTAATTTTGCAATTTTTATTTTAAAAGAATTATTCATTTTATCTTCTATCTCTCTCATTTGGTTTTCAAAGTTCCTTTTGAGCTCATCTAGGAATGCTTTCTCTGCTTGGGACCAGTTTCCTGTTGAGGCTTCAGTTGTGGGTGTGGAGTTAATATTGTTTCCTCTGAATTTGGTTCCTCCCTCTCATGATAGTAGGACTCCAGAGTCTTTGTCTTTGCAGTCTGATTTTTACCCATTTTGAGGCAGGGGCCTAGCCATGCTCTTCCTTTAAAGGTTCCCAAGCCTTTACTGTTTAAGATTTTGCCCTGGGGCAATAATTACTGTGCTCTCAGGGTCAGAGGTGGGGATTGAAGCAGCCAGGCTTCACTTTGCCATCCTGGTCCCTGGAGGTCCAGATAGGGGCTTTTTAAATTTCTGGGCTGTGGACTGGCAGTCCCAGGAATAGTTGCTGCCCATGCCAGGGGCCCTGCATTTGATTCTTACCCTGCTCTGTCCAGTCCCAGCCCTTCGTTGATAGGCCTGGTAATGGGCCTTGTGGTTGTCGGGATGACATGCTGTCATGTTTATCAGGCCTCGTCCACACCTGCTTCTCTTTGCAGCCCTACATTGTTAAAAGGAAACCCATGTCTATTTATTCATGCTGGTCATGTTTTTTCTTGTGTATACAGTCTTCCTCATTCCACATGTGTCTACCCTTTCCTCTGATATAATACATGTACATATATTATATACATGTAGATATAAAACCATACACATATTTGATGGAGAATGTGTCCCAGGTTTATGGGAGGATGTTTTATAGCTATTTTTCTTTGCCATTTTGTTAAATGCCTTTGTTTTGAACTAATTATATCCCCTAGCTAATCACTAAAAATAAAAATCAAAGATAGGGGCTAAACATTGTGGGATATGGACCCATAGAATTTTCTATATGTGGAATAGTCATTGCTGGGGGAGGGAGGGTCTTGCCCTTCAAATTGGGGCAAGACTCCAGGCATTACACTACAAACCTTCTATTAGATGTTGTTAACAAATTTGTTAATGTTAGCCTATGTAGTCATTTGCACAGTTGCAATAGCAATACTCTGCAGATACACTTTGTTTCTGGGAGGGAGGGGGAAAGATTTTATAATTGTTATTTTTTAAACCATATATCTGTCCTTAGAATAAAGTGCACATTTCACTTAGAAATTGTTATATTGCCTAAATATCATTAATTCAGTTTTAGAAAAATCAATTTAATTAGGAAGAAAGGTCAATTAGAATTACCAATAAGATTCCACAGTGAAAAGAACATGAGACTAGATGTCAGAAGAACTGAATTTTAGTCATAGCTCTGATACTTAATTGCTTGACCTTGGGCAAATCATTTAACTTTTGTGAGTCTTGTTCCTTATCTTAGGGATGATATCTATGTATATCAGGACATTGTTGCAAGCATTAAGGGAGAAAATATATAGGAATCATGCTGTAAACTACAAAATCCCCAAATATAAGGTTACTGTTACATATATCTTTTATGATACAGAAAAAAATGGAACCTGATTCCCATTTTTCTCCCCATATTCTTCTTGTAATGCTACATTTCTCCTTGAGATTGATGGGCAGAGCAGAGGAAAGTGCTGAAAGAGATTTATTGTTTCTTTTCCCAAAAAATCTCCCCTGATTTAGAAATCTGTTCTCAGATTAGGAAATTGTAAAGATCTTATGAAATAGATAGGAAATCTAAAATATATTTTAGAGCCAGGAGAAATATGATTCCGTGTGTGTGTGTGTGTGTGTGTGTGTGTGTGTGAACTAGTGAAACTTCTTTTTTATTTCTTTGCTCAAAAATACGCAAATGTGGCAAGAGATTTGTCATAACACTGACACCCACTCCTGTCACTGTGGCAAAGATTGAATAAAAGTTGTTATAACATAGATGTGCACATTTCATAAAGAGACATTTAATTAATTAGAACATTAGAAAGCTGGATGTTAGGTCTAAGTTTTATTAATAAAATATTATCAAAGTAAATAATTTATATCAAATTATAGCTAAGTACTTGTTTTGAGAAATAATATAACATTCCCTGTTCCAAAAGAGCTTTTTATCTGAAATTTTCAGTGCACTTAGATAAAAATCACAAAAATACTCTCATCTAAGGATATTAGGTAAAACTATCATGTCCACTTTGAGGATGAAAGTATTGAGACTAGATAAGAAAGGTGACATCTAAAGTCTCATGGTGGCAAACCAAGCAATATACATTAAAAAAAATTCACCTCCTACTCATTTTTACATTTTCAATTTCACTCCATTAAATATCCAGGAAAAATGAATTATCTAAGAATCCTACATATACGTGTCATGTGTAATAGTGGTGACTTCCACATCAGAGAACATCAACATTGGATAAAGAGAAAGAATCAGTTCCTACCTAACTGTACTGTCTACTTACAGAAATTAATTTAGTATTCTCAATCACTCACTATTTCATGTATAGTATCATTCATAACCTAAAGGAGAAAAGTGAGTTTCAGCACAAATTCTGAATTTTCTGGGTTCTGAGTCAAGAATACTCTTCTCATGGATTTTTTTTTCAATCCGTAATATACCCATTATACCCACAAAACCACTAATTGAAATAGAGGTATATGGAATCATTGGGAGAGGAAGTATTTTCATTCCCTACCCTTCATGGGGATCTCTCTCTCTCTCTCTCTCTCTCTCTCTCTCTCTCTCTCTCTCTCTCTCTCTCTC
Organism: Gymnobelideus leadbeateri; assembly: GCA_011680675.1. Lineage (NCBI taxonomy): Eukaryota > Metazoa > Chordata > Mammalia > Diprotodontia > Petauridae > Gymnobelideus > Gymnobelideus leadbeateri. The sequence goes on from WOXC01006434.1 coordinate 215,615, forward strand.
TCTCTCTCTCTCTCTCTCCCCCTCTCCATCAGGACTAATTACAGACAACTGTTACATTCCATGTTAGGATTTAAGGGCCATCATAAGCTTCAAAATAAGGAGTAGAGCTTGTGAGAAGACATGAAGAAGTAAATAGTTAAGGTCATCATGTCATAGAAGGGGAAAAGAAAGTGATTCCAAGCAACAGAAATGGGAGGGGAAAAAAAGAAAGAAATGAGAAAGGCAAGCAGAAGCTTGAACCAAATAGCTTACATTTAATAGAATTCATGTTTGCAGAGAACTTTATACTATTTGATTCACATAGCAACCCTGTGAGACAGGTAGTACAAATATTAGTATATTCATTTTACACATGATGTAACTGGTGTACAGAAAAGTTAAGTGACTTGCCCAGTATTTCACAGTTAATAAGTAGTAAAATCTCAAGCTTAAGCCTTCTCATCTGAATTCTAGTGTTCATTTCACTATGCCAAATTACCCAACACACTTGACAAATGACTGTTTTAAGTCAGAGATTCTTAACTTGGGATTTGTGAACTTTAAAAAAAAATCAATAATTGCATTTCAATATCATTGGTATTCTTTGTAGTCCTATATATTTTATTGTATGCATTGAAATTATTACAAATTCCCTTATTATTACTGAGTCATTTTTAGTTGTGTTTCACTCTCCTTAACCCCCATGTGGGATTTTTCTTGGTAAATATACTGGAGTGATTTGCCATTTCCTTCTCTAGCTAATTTTACAGATGAAGAAACTTAGGCAAACACAGTTAAGTAACTCGCTCAGGGTCACATAACTAGTAAATGTTTGAAGCCAGATTTGAACTAAAGAAGATGAGTCTTCCTAACTTTTGGTAGGCACTCTATCTATTGCATCTCCTAGCTGCCCAATACATATTTTATTGTAAGAATTTTAAAATGTTATTCTGAGAAGGAGTCCATAGGCTTCAACAGACTACCAAAAGAGTACATGACACAGACAAAGGTCAAGAATTTCTGTTTTATTCTTTGATAAATGGAAGATGTTGAAGTCTTGCCTGAAATTGACTCATATGCTTAAACTGAAAATATTATGAGGTTTCGTTGTCTTGAGGCTTAAATATTTTCAATAGATTCAACAACTTGAGAAAGGTTATTTTAAATTTGTATGTTTTTAAATTTTGTTTTTAAAATAAGGTAAAATTACAAAAAAATTTTATTATGCTTTGAATGATGTTTCCAGATATATGCCAAAATATAGGACACAGGGACCCTGTTAGGACCAATTCATATGGGAAAGAGATGTTGAGGTACAACTGATCCTTCATTCTTAGATAGTAATTTAAGATGATTAGGGAAGAGGTGTACTTAAGGTGGATATGTTTTTCTTTTTAAGATACTAGTTCCCAGGCTCAAGAGCTGTAAATAATCTCACTGAGCTTATCATTAACATCGATGTGTAACCAAGATAATGTAAACATTTGGGCTGTCAACAGTGAGTGCTAAATCACCATGATATTGCTAAAGTTAATGTAAACTTGTTGGCAAATTGCCTTCTTTGTCTACTCCTCTATAAATCAAATGGGCACTGGTCAATGAGTGTGGATTTTCACATGTGGAATGAACAAACTAGAATGCTGTGCCTGCCTTCACTGGCTGCCATCAAGGTTTGAGGGGAATGTGAATGCTATGCTTGCCTCCAACAGCCCCCATAGAGGCTTAGGGGGATGTGTTCTTATCTTGACTAGCCCCCACTGAGACTTAGGGGATGCTGTAGAAGTTGGTGAGCCTATATAGGAGTTGGTACTCCTACTTTTACTCTCACTAGCCCCTGTGAGTAATTAGGGGATGTTATAAGAGTTGGTCCTCTCATTATCAGCAACCTCCTGACAACAATAAAAAAATGAACACTTATCATGTCTCTGTTGCTATCCTTCTGTAAGCCTGGATCAAGAATGAACCTACTAAAGGCCAGACCTCCAAAACTCCTGCATTACAAGAGGTAATTGGATGATTGACTGGCCACACCCCAATGAAGAGATATGCAATTTTGCTTAAAAGGCCTTGTTGTGTAATGGATAAAAAAATGACCCAAAAGTCAGGAATACTTGGGTTCAAGTCTTAGAGCCAAGATACACCACCTATTTGAAATATTTAGAAAATTACTTAACCTCTCAGTGCCCCAAGGAAGCCTCTAATCCTAAAACCAATGAAAACTCACTTTATTCAATCTAATAAAACATTTATGAAGTGCCTACTATGTGCCAGGCAGAATGCTAAGCACTGGGAATAAGATTAATAAGAAAGAAAGATAGTCCCTGCCCTCAAAGAGCTTACAAGTTCTTATAAGTGGGAGACACCATTAAAAAGGGGACAAGAAGGAAGTGTAGAGTGTTGGAAGGACACCAGGTGATATCTTGTTTCACGGTGTTGAAACCAAACAGGGCAGCAGATATGGAGTGAGCCTGAAAAGCCTAGTTTATGCCCTCTATAAAGAATGGCATTGGGAGGAGTTTGGTACTTTAACTGTGAACCCTCCAGTCAGAGAGGAGAGGAGGCTGAGGAAGGTGGTATCATTCAAGGCTTAAATGAGCATAATTTTGGTTAAATTGGAGGTGAGATTAGAGGTGATGAGTTTAACCTGGAGGGATGAGGGAGGAAGGGCATTTTGTTCCAGGCAGATCAGAAGATACAGAATGGAGACTTTCAATCATGTGATGAGATCTTCATGCTAAGGATAAAATACTGCAGAATAAGCTGATAGATTTGAAACACTCTAGGCTTCCACCATAGCAAGTCAAATATGTTTAATTACCTTGTTTACTTCTAATCCACTACATAATTATACAAATCTCTGCTTTTCCTTTACTATGTAGTCCTCACCTTGAAGGAAGTGCCATTTTTTTTCAAAATGAGCAAGATCTACTCACACTGTAATCTTAGTCAAGTTCCTTAATTTCTCAGTGCACTGGGTATCTCGATAAGACTCTTTAAGTTGCAGTAAAGGTGCCAACCTTCATTGACAAAGGGAATTTCCTTACCTGGGATTAATTTATTAGTGATATGACAAATTCTGTCCCTAAACTGTTACCTTTTTCTAAAGAAAAAGAAAAGAATCCCATAGTATTGATTGCTCCTGTTGAGAAGATCCAAAATGGAAGAGTTCTTTCCACTTTGCTTCTTAGCAGGGTTTAAAAAAAAGGAAGCTGAAAAATCAGTATAAGGGATGCCTGCTATTTGGGTCTAGTAAAGTTATTTATTATTATTATTTCTTCCCACTGATGTCTTCTTTTCTGCACTCCCTGCAGACTGGTCACAGCCAATCTCATGCCAGAGTCATATCTAGGAATTGGTGCCTGAGGCAAATTCAATTGGAGGTAGAGGCAGGGATATCAAAGATGTAATCATTGGTGAGGCATGTAATGATAGCTAAATTTATATAGCTCTTGAACATTTATAAAGTACTTTGCAAATATTATCTCATTTAGAAATAGAGCTCATTGGGGCGGAGCCAAGATGGCGGAGTAGAAACAGCTCATCCAAGCCACTCTGCCCCCAGATTCCCCCCAAGCTATGTAAAAGGGGACTCTGAACAACTTCTGGAGCCCCAGCACCCACAGAATGACACAGAGAAGCTAACTTCCCTCTGAGGACAGCCCAGCAGCTCTGCAGGAATGACCAGCGCAGCGCTCTGGGAACCGGCAGCGCACAGCATGCAGAGTGCGGGGAGCCGAGCCGAGCAGAGCCCAGGTCCCCATGAGCCGAGGTTTTAGCCCCAGGGCGGCAGGGCCAGCAGCCAGCTGGAGAGACCCCAGAACACCAGGAGCTGTGGCGACTCCAGAATTATCAACATAGACATGCCTAGGACAAAGTAAGAGGTTAGTGTCCTGTGGACTTTGGGACTGGTATTAGGGAATGCGTCGGCTTCCTCCCCTGGGGTCTAGAAGCCACTGAGGAGACACGCCATCTTGTAGTTTTCAGAGGCAGCTCCAGCTCTTGGCCTGCGAACTGTAGGGAGATCCAGCGATCAGTCTTGCGGGGTAATTGCTCTTGCTTTAACCTCCCTGGATCAGGATTGTGATCTAGGGTGGAAGTTGTGGGTGGGTTTACAGCTTGCCAGAAATGGAAGTTGCCCCCCACACGTTCCGGACGAAAATTCCTCTATCTGGCCTTAAAGCCATAGTGTGGCAACAAGCCCAAAAGTCAAGTAATTAAGTGGCAACATGCCAAGGCAAAGGAAACAGAAAAATGCAACCCTAGACTCCTATTTTTGGGGGCATAGAGCAGGAAAAGGACTGTGAGGTCAGAAGTCCTGCTCCAAAAGCCCCAGGGGAAAACATGAGTGGGTTGCAGGCCATAGAGGACCTTAAGAAGGACTTTAAAAATCAAATAAGAGAAGTGGAGGAAAAATTGGAAAGAGAAATGAGAAGGATGCAGGAAAAGTATGAAATGAGGGTCAACAGCGTGACTGAGGAAAACAACACCTTAAAAAATAGACTAACTCAAATGGCAAAGGAGGCCCAAAGGGCAATGAGGAGAAGAATGCCTTAAAAAGTCGAATTTTCCAGATGGAAAAAGAATCTCAAAAGTTCACTGAGGAGATTCATTCCTTCAGAGTTAGACTGGAGCAAATGGAAGCTAATGACTTTATGAGAAATCAAGATGCTGTGAAGCAGATCCAAACAAATGAAAGATTAGAAGGCAATGTGAAATATCTCATGGGAAAAACCACTGACATGGAAAATAGATCCAGGAGAGACAATTTAAAAATTATTGGACTACCTGAAAGCTATGATCAAAGAAAGAACCTAGAAATCACCCTTCAAGAAATTCTCAAGGAAAACTTCCCTGATGTTTTAGATCCAGAGGGCAAAATAGAGGTTGAAAGAATCCACTGATCACCTCCTGAAAAAGATCCCCAAAAGAAAACTCCCAGGAATATTATAGCCAGGTTCCAGAATCCCCAGATCAAGAAGAAAATACTACTAGCAGCCAGGAAGAAAAAATTTCAATATTGTGGAAACACAATCAGAATAGCCCAGGACCTGGCAGCTTCTACACTGAGGGATTGAAGGGCATGGAATATGATATTCCAGAGGGCAAAAGAGCTGGGACTGAACCCAAGAGTCACCTACCCAGCAAAACTGAGTATTTTGTTTCAGGGGAAAATATGGTCATTCAGTGGAATAGAGGACTTTGAAGCATTCTTGAGGAAAAAAACAGAATTGAATAGAAAATTTGACATCCAGACACAAGAAGCAAGAGATGCCTGAGAAGGTAATCAGGGAAAAGAAATCAAAAGGAACTTATCAAAGTTGAACTATTTTCATTCCTATATGGAAAAGCAATAACTGTGACTGATGATATCTTTCTCACTATGAAAATAATGGAAGAAGGGTGTGTGGTCATATGAATACGTATGTGAATGTGTGTGTATATGGTTACAGTTATATATGGATAGAGGGCATAGGTTGAATTTGTTGGGAAGGGAGAATACTCAAGGGATGAAATTATGAGGTGAGAGGAAAGTGGCAAGAGGAGATGGGGAGAGACAGGGTAGGGTAAACTATATCATGTAGAAGAAGCAAAGGGAAGTGGTTGCAAGGGAGGGGGAGAATAGGAAGGCAAAAAGGCAAAACCACATTCTCATTGAATTTGGTTCAGGAAGAGAATGACATACATACTAAATGGGATATCTCAACCTACAGCAGAATAGGGGGAAAGGGGATGAGAGGAAGGATGATGGATGGGAGGGCATCCTTGGGGGGAGGGGAGGTTGGAAGTACCCACTATAGAAGAGGGACAGGATCATGTAGGGAATGGACCAGGTGGGGGGTAGGATGAGTGGGAGGGAATTATAAGCAGCCTTGTACAATATATCTACTATGATAATGTTTTGTATAGCTAAACATGTACAACATATACTGAATTACTTATCTTCCCAGAGGGAATGGGTGACAAGGGAGGAAGGAAATGGATCTGAAATTCGAAGTCTTAAGATTAAATGTTTCAAATATATATAAATACTATTATTAGTACTCTTTTGCTTATAATTGCGAGATAAGATGTGCAGGCATTGGGACACAAAGATTCACCTTACTCTAATGGAAAAGTCGAAGGGGGTATGGGAGAAGGTATGGGAGAGAGCAGATTGGAGGAAGCGATATCTTGTGGGACTGCTATTCTGCGAGGTTGGGTAGGGGAATAACGGGGGGAAAATGATTGTAACTCAAAATCTGGCAGAAAAGAATGATGTAAAACAGAAGTTAATAAAGCATTTGTTTAAAAAAAAAGAAATAGAGCTCATTGGAGTTCAGGATGTTGATAAACTAGAAAACCAGGGTATATGAAGTGGAACAAAAGTTTCAGCTGACAAAGAAGATTGAAAGCCAGTTTTGAACTTACTGGAGGGAGTTAGCTGTATGTTCATGAATGACAGCATCAATGATCTGGACAGTGAACTTTATTTTTTTTTATAGGTCATTTATTTATTTTTTAAGCAATTGGGGTTAAGTAACTTGCTCAAGGTTACACGGCTAGTCATTATTTATGTGTGTGTGCTCATTTTCTGAGGCCGGATTCGATCTCGGGTCATCCCAACTCCGAGGCCGGAGCTCTTACTCACTGCACCACCTAGCCACCCCTGGACAGTGAACTTTAAAGGAGGAGAAGTAGTTGCTGAGCAATGGGGATAGATGAAAAGTCTATAAACTGCAGTGTGTAGTGAGGACTGTGCCATGTTTTCTTCTGACACTGTTTATCATGGAGGTGTGAGAGAAAGAGCCATCAGTACTGGAGAGGGGGCCAAGGGATTTCCAGACAAAGCTGGATTTCAGTGACTATCAGAAAACAGAATAATCTGAAAGGAAAAGATCTGTGATCATAGGATCTTATTTCCCACTGGGAGGCAGCAGTCCCATCTTCTTGTAGATGAGGAAAATTGAGACCCAGTTAAGTCTCAGTTGAGACATACTCAGCTTGAAATGACTTGCTCAGGGTCATGCCAGTAGTAAATGACAAAGCCAGCACCAAAACGTGGGTCACATAGCTAGTAAGTATCTGAGGCCAGATTTGAACTCAAAAAGATGAATCTTCCTGACTCCAGGCCTGGCACTCTATTCACTATACCACATACTATCGGTGAGGCCATTTTAGAACTGCTTTGCTGCTGATCCTGAATTGATCCAATGTATCTTGCCCAGGAATGGTCCCCAGGTTTGGTAACTCATTGTGGCCAAGAGGGAGGGGAGGGTAGCTAGGGAGAAGTCTATTTTATCCTAAAGGGATTCAGTGAAATGGAACTTTAGGAAATGGCAGCCTAGGGTCTGTACAAGGGTATGGACTGCTGGCAGTGGGGTGGATGGAGGGAATGTGGTGGGAAGCATGTTCCCTGAAGGGAGCAATCATGACAGTGCTGGCGACACTGAATTGTGCCCTCCAGGATGTTGGAATCTGGGGTACAGACTCATTTGCTCCATGCTGGCTCCTCCTTATGTATTAATATCTCTATGCCAGGTCTGAGGTCCACCAGAGGTTTTGCCCTTTTATAGGGTACAAGCAAGTTTTGAATCAAGAAGGTCTGCCTTCCCACTCCATTCATGTGATTCATTGATGCCCCTGTCTGTCAGATCTATTGTTTTAGCTAGAAATGAAATAGGGGAAAGACAAACAAGGTATTACACTCCATATTTTCCAAATTTCCATAATGCAATAGAATTTAAGTTGATAATTATTATATTGCCAAGGTTAACTAAGCAGACAGACCCCTGACAATACAGTTGTGACATTCTTAATGGGAATTTGAAGAACCAGAGATGGTAATAACTGAATAGCAAGGGTGCATCATAAGGTTTAGACTGTGGAGGGGTATAATAATGGGTCTTCATTGGTATGGCTTCATTGTTAGAGCTATTATTACATGGTATAGTTGTGACAGACCCCAGGGTCAGCTCGGTGTGAGGGAAGATAGAGTGCTGGGCTTGGAGTCGGGAAGATGCAAGTTCAAATTGTGCCTCAGAAGCCTGCTCGTTGTGTGATGGAAGGCAAGTTACTGAACCTCTGCTTGCCTCAGCTTCCTCATCTGTAAATAAGGATAATAATAACACCTACCTCCCAAATGAGACACTATGTAAAGTCCTTCACAAACCTTGTGTTAATTGTTAATTATAAAAAATGAGATTGGAAGAAATAAAATAAGCATTTGTTAAACACCTGCTGTGTACCAGACACTGCTTAGTGCTCTACAAATGTTATCTCACCTTGGAGGTAGGTGCCATTATCTTTCCACTTTACAGTTGAGGAAACTGAGACATATGGAGATGAAGTGACTTGCCTAGGATCACACTATTTGTTAGTGTCTGAGGCTGGATTGGAACTCAGGTCTCCCCCACTCATGGCCTCATACTCTATCCCAGAGTGGGCCTGCTAGGTCTTCAAGTGTGGCCCTTTGATTGAATCCAAACGAATCCTGTTAATAAAAAGACTTATTCTGTAGAACTTGGACCCAAGTGCCTAGAAGGCCACATGTGGCCTCAAGACCAAAGATTCCTCATCCCTGCTGTATCCACTGCACTGTCTATTCACCAAGGTGGCATGTGTTAAGTGCTTTTCAAACCTTAACATACTGTATAAATGCTAACTATTATTATTATCATGCTATCAAGTCCCAGATGTGAAAAATCCAGCCTTTCTCTGCCATGGTCATCCTTACTTAAGAGGCAGATAACAGGTTAAATAGTTGCATTTTTCAACATTTTATTTCATGTGAAATTGTGGCGATGCTGACTGAATGGATAGTTCCAGAGCATGAACTCCCTTCTTGGCACGGTCAGCAGCACAGTGAGGCAGGTGCCCTGCCGGGTTTCCTCACAAGCATCCCAGCCAAGGTTCTTAGTCCCAGCTAATTTTCTAAATGAGAGACTCAGTTCCTATTGCTCTTCCATTTCTTGGCTATTTAGTCATAGGGATAGCATTGATTTTTGCTGCTGTCCTTGACTTTGGGTGGTTCTATATCTTGTGCTTAAAGCAGCCCCCTTTACTATGAGAGCACTGAGTTCACCTGGTTTGTCATGTCTTCTGAAAGCTAAGGCCCTCTGGGAGAGCAATCTCCCAGAAGGACCTGTCTGCTCCAAGTCGCTGAGCTGATCCTTTATGTCTCATTTTATTGGAGCCAATATTATACTGCAAGCACTTTAGGTCAGGAACTTGGTATTTATTTTTTTCTCTGGAATCCTGATATCCCGAAGATTCAATTTACTTTATAGTAACCATAAGAGGCCTTTTATATAATCCTTCCAAATGACCTTGTACTTTCTGTGGGGTAGAGCTTCCAAAGCAATATGAAATCTGATATTTTCCCCTTTTTTAAATGTATAAGGTGAATGCCTGCAACAATCTGAAAGGATAGTCTGCAGGTTATAAGGGTTATTTAATGAACAGAAAGGGAGTGGAGTGGAATACCAGATGAGCTGAGAGCAGCATTAAATAAACAAGGGAACTAGCTATTATTGTGTTAGGCTAGTCTAGACCAGAGATATTTCTGAGGTGAACAGACAGCTTTGTTCAACATCATAAATCTTATTTCTTCAGACTCCCACAATTACAGAGAATAAAGAGGTTTTAAGTACAAGACTACGGAAAGAACAACATAAGAAATATGCTTTGGAAAAGATTTATTATTGGGCCCTGGAGAGAGAATGAAGCACTTTTGTCTTGTTTACTTGCTGTTAGATGGTGTTAGACTTTAATGTTAATGAGTCAACAAAGGAGGTGGGCATAGAGCAGACAACAATAAAATACCTCCCCAAATACTTGTTCACTTGGTTTCTTTCCATTAATTATTGAATTCTTGTTTATTGGCTGTCATTATGATCTTTTGAAACTTATAATCGAGCAACTGATGTTTGTTTTTCTGAAAATTCTTTTGTCATTAATTCTTGCCTGGCTTTTGCAGGGTGCTGTTTGAAATCAGTGTCCACTAAAGGGAGTCGGGTGTTGGGGAGGGAGAATTCTGTTTGATAAGCCCTCTTTGGCAATATGTTCATTTCTAAGAATATATTGTGTTTGTTACTGCTTACATTTTAGCTTTTTATATTATCTGGATGTAATATTGAAAGAAGAAAAGATAAAACTGTATGAAGTCTGAAGAATTTGAATAAGGATATAATTGGGTTCAGAGAAATGCAAACCTATTTCATGCATGCATTCAAAAGAAAGGCAGTTCTTCGCTTCTTTGGTCAAGGTTCATAAACCATGTTATGAGAAAGGACATGTCCAAAGGAAGGCACTGGAGATGGGGATCGAGGTTGGGAGCCAAAGATAAAGGCATAGATGGCATGCTTGTCAGATTTGCAGATGATGCAAAACTGAGAGGATTTGCTAACACATGGGGTGACAGTCAGGGTCCAAAGGAATTCACAGGCTAAGAAAGATATCAATGAGATTGTCTCTGTTGGGGTCTCCCAGGGATCTGTGCTTGACTGTTCTCTTTAATGGCTTATCAGTGACTTTGATAAAAGCACATTGATCAGATTTTCAGATGTCACAAAGTCGGGAGGGATAGACTAACACACTAGATGACAGGATTCAAAAGACTCTTGACATGTTAAAACATTGGGCAGAATCCAGATGGATTAAATTTAATAAGGTTAAATATAGATTATTCCATGGATTAAAAAATCAGTTTCACAAGTACAACATACATGGCTGGTCATCAGTTTGTCTGAAAAAAAAAACTCGGGATTTTTCCTGGACTGCAATCTCAATATGAGTCAAGAAACTCAATATGGCTGTCAAGAAAATGAATGCAAACTCAGGTATGCATTAAAAGTTCAGTTTCATATCTTGCAACATATAATCTAATTCTACGATGTCCAGGAGGAGGAGGGAAGAGATAGTCCCATTGTTACTCTGTGCTGGTCACACCGCATTTAGAAGACTGTATTTAATTCTAAGCACCATATTTCGTGAAGGACATTGACAAACTGGAGAGTATCAAAAGGAAGACAACCAGAAATCTTAAGGGTCTCAAAATTATGCTGTTTAAGAATTGATTGAAGAAATACAGGCTATTTATCCTGTGGAAGAGGGGAATTACAGAGGACACAACACAAGCTAGCATTTGTATGATGTTTTAAGCTTGCAAAGCACTTCACAAATTGTGTCTTATTCTACCTTTACAATAGCCTTGGAGGGAGCATTTGCCCTCGTTTTGCAGACAAGGAAACCACGAGAGATGGAAGTTAAAGGACTTGCCAAGGGTCACATAAATGGTAATTATTTGAAGCTGGATTTAAACTCAGGTCTTCCTGACTCCAGGTTTAGTGCTGTGTCTACTGTGCCACCTTGCTTCCTCTTATAGCTATCTTCAAGCATCTGAAGAGCTGTCATGTGAAAGGACATGCTTTTTTTACTGCTTGGTCTCAGAAGGTGTTACTGAAGCAAATGGGTAGAAATTGCAAACAGGCAGATTTAAGTTTGATATAAGGAAAAACTTCCTAATAATTAGAGATAGCCCAAAATGGAATGAGGTTCTTCAAGGACAAATTAAGGGACTATGCTGCCTTAACCCCACTGTGGATGAGGCTCGGGCAGGACCACTCAGAATCTGCAATGGAGAGTAATTAGTGGGAGGCAGTCTGTCCAGGGTAGTCTGCAGCAGTACTACTTAAATTCCTGAGGTGCTAGAAGCAAGAGGGAGGACATTTAAGTAAATGGTATCCGTTATTAGCATAGCTAATTTGAAGTAACCAGCAAGGTGAGATCAGAGATAGGTACGTCCAAGATCTAGAAGTACAAATGAACAATGATGCATCATCTGGAATAAGCAGGGGGGTGGTGGTGGGGGTGGTGGCAGGGAAGAGGGAAGGGTGGAAGAAAGTGATGTCCCTAGTTAGGAAAAAAATTCAAGAAACTAATTATTTAGACAAATTTGGTCTTATGCAAAAAGGAGTTATGCAAAGAGATAGTTGATTTGCTTGATCCAGTGATCATTCAACTATCCTTTTGAGCCCACTTTTTGGGGCACAAATGAACTTTAACTATGGACAATTCCCAGCCTTTTCTTATGCATATCACACAAGAAAAAGTTGTATTTGCACCATAGTAGATAGATATGTCCCAGGCACCATTATGCCTTGTACATTACAGACCCATGGGCAATTGATATTTGATGGATGAATAAATGAATGAATAAATGTTTAGATTCTCAGGTCAATCAGTAAAAACTCATAATGAGGAAGTATATCAAGATATGGGAAGCAAAATTCTGTGCCCTAGTAACTACTCTAAGTAATGATGCCTCTTTTGGACACTTTACTTAGCATTCTAAACTTGGGAGGAATAGATCCTGTTGCAGCTGAATCTGGGTTTCTCTCTTCCCTCATTTGTTCAAACGTCAGACAGTGGAAGTAAGGAATCCCAGTCAACAACTAGTAGTGACATTGGTGGCCTGGGATAGGGGCTTTAGCAGAGTGAGGAATAGGGGTGGGGTGAGGAATAGTAACAGGAAAGAAAGGAGGCTTTTTTTTTTTAAACAAATGCTTTATTAACTTCTGTTTTACATCATTCATTTCCTCCAGATTTTGAGTTACAATCATTTTCCCCCCATTATTCCCCTACCCAACCTCCCAGAATAGCAGTCCCACAAGATATCGCTTCCTCCAATCTGCTCTCTCCCATACCTTCTCCCATACCCCCATCGACTTTTCCATTAGAGGAAGGTGAATCTTTGTGTCCCAATGCCTGCACATCTTATCTCCCTATTACAAGCAAAAGAGTATTAATAATAGTATTTATATATATTTGAAACATTTAATGTTAAGACCTCGAATTTCAGATCCATTTCCTTCCTCCCTTGTCACCCATTCCTTCTTGGGAGATAAGTAATTCAGTATATGTTGTACATGTCTAGCTATGCAAAACATTATCATAGTAGATATATTGTACAAGGCTGCTTATAATTCCCTCCCACTCATCCCACCCCCCACCTGGTCCATTCCCCACATGATCCTGTCCCTCTTCTATAGTGGGTACTTCCAACCTCCCCTCCCCCCAAGGATGCCCTCCCATCCATCATCCCTCCTCTCATCCCCCTTCCCCCTATCCTGCTGCAGGTTGAGATATCCCATTTAGTATGTATGTCATTTTCTCCCTGAACCAAATTCAATGTGAATGTGGTTTTGCCTTTTAGCCTTCCTTATTCTCCCCCTCCTTTGCAACCACTTCCCCTTGCTTCTTCTACATGGGATAGTTTACCCTACCCTGTCTCTCCCCATCTCCTCTTGCCACTTTCCTCTCTCACCTCATAATTTCATCCCTTGAGTATTCTCCCTTCCCAACAAATTCAACCTATGCCCTCTATCCATATATAACTGTAACCATATACACACACATTCACATATGTATTCATATGACCACACACCCTTATTCCATTATTTTCATAGTGAGAAAGATATCATCAGTCACAGTTATTGCTTTTCCATATAGGAATGAAAATAGTTCAACTTTGATAAGTTCCTTTTGATTTCTTTTCCCTGATTACCTTCTCAGGCATCTCTTCCTTCCTGTGTCTGGATGTCAAATTTTCTATTCAATTCTGGTTTTTTCCTCAAGAATGCTTGAAAGTCCTCTATTCCACTGAATGACCATATTTTCCCCTGAAACAAAATACTCAGTTTTGCTGGGTAGGTGACCCTTGGGTTCATTCCCAGTTCTTTTGCCCTCTGGAATATCATATTCCATGCCCTTCGATCCCTCAGTGTAGAAGCTGCCAGGTCCTGGGCTATTCTGATTGTGTTTCCACAATATTGAAATTGTTTCTTCCTGGCTGCTAGTAGTATTTTCTCCTTGATCTGGGGATTCTGGAACCTGGCTATAATATTCCTGGGAGTTTTCTTTTTGGGATCTTTTTCAGGAGGTGATCGGTGGATTCTTTCAACCTCTATTTTGCCCTCTGGATCTAAAGCATCAGGGCAATTTTCCTTGAGAATTTCTTGAAGGGTGATTTCTAGGTTCTTTCCTTGATCATGGCTTTCAGGTAGTCCAATAATTTTTAAATTGTCTCTCCTGGATCTATTTTCCAGGTCAGTGATTTTTCCCATGAGATATTTCACATTGCATTCTACTCTTTCATTTGTTTGGATCTGCTTCACAGCATCTTGATTTCTCATAAAGTCATTAGCTTCCATTTGCTCCAGTCTAAGTCTGAAGGAATAAATCTCCTCAGTGAACTTTTGAGATTCTTTTTCCATCTGGCAAATTTGACTTTTTAAGGCATTCTTCTCCTCATTGCCCTTTTGGGCCTCCTTTGCCATTTGAGTTAGTCTATTTTTTAAGGTGTTGTTTTCTTCAGTCACGCTGTTGATCCTCATTTCATACTTTTCCTGCATCCTTCTCATTTCTATTTCCAATTTTTCCTCCACTTCTCTTATTTGATTTTTAAAGTCCTTCTTAAGGTCCTCTATGGCCTGCAACCCGCTCATGTTTTCCCCTGGGGCTTTTGGAGCAGGACTTCTGACCTCACAGTCCTTTTCCCGCTCTATGCCCCCAAAATAGGAGTCTAGGGTTGCATTTTTCTGTTTCCTTTGCCTTGGCATGTTGCCACTTAATTGCTTGACTTTTGGGCTTGTTGCCACACTATGGCTTTAAGGCCAGATAGAGGAATTTTCGTCCCGAACGTGTGGGGGGCAACTTCCGTTTCTGGCAAGCTGTAAACCCACCCACAACTTCCACCCTAGATCACAATCCAGATCCAGGGAGGTTAAAGCAAGAGCGATTACCCCCCAAGACTGATCGCTGGATCTCCCCACGATTTGTAGGCTGGGAGCCAGAGCTGCCTCTGAAAACTACAAAATGGCCTGTCTCCTCAGTGGCTTCTAGCCCCCAGGGGAGGGAGCTGATGCATTCCCCAAATACAGGTCCCAAAGTCCATAGGACACTAACCTCTTACTTTGTCCTAGGCATGTCTATGTTGAAAATTCTGGAGTCGCCACAGCTGCTGGTGTTCTGGGGTTCCTCCAGCTGGCTGCTGGCCCTGCTGCCCTGGGGCTAAAACCTCGGCTCATGGGGACCTGGGCTCTGCTCGGCTCAGCTCCTGAGCTCTGCGCTCTGCAGGCTGCCAGGTTCCAGACCTCTGCGCTGGTCCTTCTTGCAGGGCTGCTGGGCTGTCCTCAGTGGGAGGTTAGCTTCTCTGTGTCGATCTGTGGGTGCTGGGGCTCCAGAAGTTGTTCAGAGTCCCCTTTTACATAGTTTGGGGGGAATCTGGGGGCAGAGAGGCTTGGACGAGCTGTTTCTACTCTGCCATCTTGGCTCCGCCCCCCCAGGAGGCTTTTTTTTTGAGGGAGGGGTTGAGCTCCTTACCTATATAGAGCTTCTCAATACTCTTTGGATTCTCAGATTTTTTCTTCAATTAGAGATTATTTTCTTTCCTTTCTACTCCTACTGACCAAGGTTGACACACGACTGAACAGAATGCAAGTCTTACTTGTTTAGTGTTTCTGCTCCTAAAGGAAACAAACAGACATTTTCCTTTTCTAGTTTTTAGTGAGAGTAATAAAATGAAAACAGATAGGAAAATAAATTTCTTCCTCTGCAGCCCTTCCAAACTTTCCTCTCCTTTTTATTTTAAGCAAATTATCTAGGGAGAAATAAATGTGTAGAGGTACTAATAGTAGATTTTTGCATATAATAATCCCAGAGGTAAGATTTATCTTCATTTCAGAGGAAAACCAGACTCAGGTTTTTCCTGGTCATAAGGATATGGATAAGAGGTCTGCAGAGCCAGAATTGCAATGAAGGGAAGAAAGCTTTATGGGGCAGGGGGAGGGAAGATGATTCTTTCTCTAGGAGATACTCTTCCTTCCAGACTCCTCTCAGCCAGTCAGTCTAATAGTCATTAAGCCTTTGTTAAGAGCCTACTATGTGTCAGGCACTGTGCTAAATACTGGGGATACAAAGAATAATAAAAGATGGTCTCTGTTCTTGAGCTCACAGTCTAATGGGGAAGATAACACAAAAACAACTATGTACAAACAAGATATATACAGGGTAAAATGGACATGGTCAACAGAGGGAAGGCACCAGTATTAAGAGGAATCAGGAAAGGATTCTCATGGAATGTGGGATTGTAGCTGGTCATGCCTCATTACCTCATACCTGGAAAATTGAAATGGCATGTTTGTCAATATCCCTGCCTCATGTCTCTTAACTTCAGTTCACCCTTGACTCAGTTGTCAAATTAATTTCCCTAAAGTGTAGATTTGACTGTTGCCATCCCCTTTTTCCATAATTCCAGTGGTTCCCTATCATCTCTAAGATCAAACATAAAGTCCTCTCATTTGAAACCCTTCATAAACTGGTCACCTCTTATTTTTCCAGTCTTCTTATCACTGTACTTTGACCCATATACTGTGATTCAATGACGCTAGCCTCCTTGCTGTTCCTCACATAAGACACTCAATCTCCTAGCACTAGCCCCTAGATTTACCCAAATCCACTGCTTTTCTCTTGTCTAGACCTGGAGACTTCCACCCCCTACAGTAGTGTGGCCATCAATCCTCTTTCCTAGACTGGTCTTCCCACCAGGGTGGTTTAGGGTGGATGTCTCCTTCCCCACCACCACATAGTCTGGGAACTGATTCTATTAAGTGTCTAGGAAAAATTAAAGAAATCAGTGGCAAAGGGGAAGCTCTGGTCACTTGAGCTACTGTTGCTTTTCTCCTCCCCTCTCTATGATAAACTGAGTACTAGCTCTCTATACTTTTCTGCCTACTAGGCCCTATGCCCCCATAGACCCTTTCTATATTGTATTACAGTGGAAAGATCTCTAGATTGACAGCTAAAGGGTCTGAATTTGAACAGTGGGCAAGTAGGTGTTACAGTGGATAGAGCACCCCTCTTGGAGTCAGGAAGACTCATCTTTGGTTTTCTCATCTGTAAAATAAGCTGGAGAAGGAAATGGAAAACCACTCCAGTATTTGTGCCAAGAAAGCTCCAAGTAGGGTCATGAAGAGTTGGACATGACTGAAAATGATCAAACACCACCACTACTAATTTGAAACATGGTTCTATCACTAACAAACTTAAGTAACTTTGCCTCTCTGGGCTTGTTTCTTCATCTTAAAAATAAGGCATCTAGACAAGACAACATCTAAGTTCCTTTCCAACTGCAAATCTATTGTCTTATGATCACAGGTCAATTTCTCCCATATTCTTTCCATTTTCTGGTGCTTTGTGAAGCCTAGCTTTTATTGAAAAACACCACATCTCTTAGCACCCTAAGAGTGGACACTTTCACATCCCTTGACTCAACTCAGGGTAAGGAGGAAAAGTTAGCATACTCCTTGCAACTTGCTTCAATCTTTAATCAATAGTCAACCTTTAAAGTTCTCATCTTATCCAGATCCTTACTGCTGTCATCTATGGGCCTGAGTAATTCTCCATCCTACCCAAAAAGGTAAGTACTTGGTTCATTGTGTTCTCCACCCGAAATCATGTACCAGTTCCTTGGATTCCTTAATTCTCATGACCTAGTTTCTACTCTGCCTGAAACATCCACAGGAATGGTCATATCTTAGAAACCATTCTCACCATTACTGAATCTGTCTCAGGTGTCATAATTTCTAGTTATGACTTTGAAGATGTATAGGTTTGGCCGGTGGTTAAGGATTTAGGACAGGGTTGAAGATAAAACCAATGACATCAGAGGGATATCAGTCAGTAGTAGCTGTAGGAGGAAGGGAAGAGGACTGAGGGAAGAACTGCCACTGGAGTCTGCTCTTTACTTTTCTATTCCTTCTTGCCATTGCCAGTTCTTCCAGCCTTGTTCTAAGAAGTGTCCCTGGGTAACATGAGAGATGGAAATGGAATGAAGGGGACAGGTTGTAAGGAGAAAAAGGGAAGTAGAGTAGGAAGAAAATACTGAGATAGTAGCAGGTAGGGAAGGAGAGTACCCTTCTAAGACAGACACTGATATGTTAAGCATATCTAGCATTTTGCCATAAGTAAACTAAGTACTACCCATATCTAGAAAAGCTGAATCTTTAATAGGAATTAATCTGTATACATGATGCTCAGCTCATTTAGAAAGACTGATTCATTTTGTGATTTGTGTTATGGATATTGACCAAACACTATAGTTCAGTTGTCGTTAGCAAGATGTGAGATTTGAATGTGCAATCTCTTACCCAAAATGTTCCAAGTCTTCACCATTAAGAACCTCCCACTGACTTCAGTGGCACTCAATCACATATTACAATAATGACTGTCCCCTAAGTGAACAGAATGTGGACTAATATAAGGCAATCCAGGTATACACACATATTAGAGATACAGACTCTGCTAATCCAAGTAATCATTTGTATTTATAAAGTCAGAGTTTGTATGAATCTGGTTGTAATTCTGGGTGATGTACTAAGATATACCTATGGCTAACAATTCCAGGGCAGCTGTTTTCAATAAATCAGAGACTCATTTGGCTAGAAAAGATTTTTCCCACCTAAAACAATTAAATCATCAACGATTATGACCAGTATTTGTTTTTTCTAAAATTTATTTGTTTACTTTTGGTTTACAACATTCAGTTCCACAATCCCTTGAGTTTCAAATTTTCTCCACATTGTTGACTCATTTTGAGTTTCTTGTTCACCAAGACCTCCTTCCTCCAGATCGTTTTGACATAAATTGTTGACTAATCATGTCCCACATACTTATAAATTTAATTAATTAAATCAAAATGTAAAACTCTTTATTTATCCCTTTTGAATTTGTAGATTTAATTTTCTTAAAATGGAAAACTTTGTGTATATGTTTCTAGCAATTCATAAAACTTAGCAGCTGTTAAAATCTTCTGAAGGAGTTCTAGAGAAAGTTAATGAATTATGGTAATTAACACCACCAATATTACAAATAACTTCCATAGTTTTAAATTTGGCATGCTCATGTTTCTTTCTCCTCTGGAGGTTGTGAGTAAATAATTAAGGACATCTGCTTCCATTATGGTGAAGTGAAGGGCTCAGGTTGAGACCAAATTAGTTTTGCTTTAGCTCTAAACCTATTTATTGTTTGTTTACAGGGGCATATTTTTTTCCCCTGAATCTGTATTGATTTCTACTTTTGAATAATGATGCTTTCTTGTACCTTACCAATATGAAGTGACCTCTTAAGAAGTCCCAAAGGTTCCTCATGCTAGAGTTCATAGTAGAGTAATTCCAGCATTCCAGTCTGTGAAATTGCCTCATGTAAACTTCTTTTATTTTTCTGGGGCAGGGGATATGGATGAGCATCCCTGCTCAGCAAGGGTTTATGTTCTATTAAAGGTCTCTAGTCTCTGTTGAATGATTTCTGTGTATTTGACCAAAAAGTAGGCCTTTTAATACTTTCTATGTGCAGGATTAAATTTTTGATTCAGGATATGAGTTCTTAAACTTTTTTGGGTCAAGGATTCTTTGTCAGTTTAATGAAGCCTAAGGACCCTTTCTCAGAATAATATTTGTTGCCTATAGCTAGGTCCCAAATCCTGTAAAGTGGTCATAACATTGGAATTTACATTGCAAACATTTCCATTTGGGCAGAAACCAATAAACATATTTTAAATCATTATAATTTTATGTAGTGTGCATCCAAATACCCGTGACCACTTATGAATCACAGGATTCATTATTTGCACTAATTGGGACCTAGTTGTACATTGATAACTGCAGGAAATGCTAAATTTCAGTTAAAGGTTGTAAAAATTAAAATGCAATTTTTCCAACCAAGTTCATGAACCCCTTGAAATCTATCCCTAAACCCCTTGAAGTTTTTTTTGGGGGGGACCCCATGGATTACAGGCTAAGAGACTTTGGTCTAAGATAGCTAGAATTTTGAACAATTTAAAAGACATGAAGCCACCTAATGGTTATGTTCAAACCTGATTCAGTAGGGATAAGTGTGACCTTGGGAAAGTCCCTAACATCTCTGTGTCTGGGCTTTCCCAAATGTAAACTGGAGATAACACCATCCTGACCCACCTCACAGGAGCATGATTTGTGTCAAAGTGGGCTGAAGATGTGATGTAGATCACAGGCAGGATGAGCCCTGGTAGAATGAAGATAAAGATGTATCGAAGTCTTTTGATTGAGACTTTTATAAAAACAATGGTGTCATATCTAGGGATAAAGGGTTATTTAAATGAAACTTTTATAGCCTGTCCTTATGAAAGCTACAGAAGGGGGCAAGGGACAGTGGAACACACTTTTCATCAGGGCTGATGTTCAGTCAAGGATCCTTTTTGATGGTCAAGGCAGAGGTCAGAGAAGTTCCAGGAACAGGCTGGTTATAGAGGAGTGACGCATACTGGAGGTATTCAACCTCAGCCAGCTCTTCCCTTGGATTCACTACTGCTAATGTCTTGAATAAATTATATCCTGTAGGATGACTGGGCGTGGGGGTGGCTCATCAGGACAAATTTTCTCACACAAGTTAACACAAGTTAAGTCAGATTTTCATGCGATGACCAGTGGAAACGTGGTTATAGAAATATAGCCTGTATCTCAGATTCAGAGCTGAAAGTGACCTAGAAGTATTTAATCCACCTCATTTAACATATAAGGAAACTAAGGTATAGAGAAGTTAAGCAGTTTGCTCCCAGTGTTATTCAGGTAGCAGGTGGTAGAGCTAGGATGTGAATCCAGGCCCTCTGACTATACATCTGGACTCTTTCTACTATACCAAGAATGCTTTGTATATTTATCTAATATTATACTGAGTCTCAGAGAAGTTAAGAGACCTGTTCAAGGTCATTTCATGTGCTAGATAGAGCTCTAGGCTTAGAATCAGAAAAACCTGAGTTCAGATTCCCTCAGACCCTTACTAGTTATGTGACCTTGGGTAAATTGTTTAACCTCTCTCAGTCTCAGTTTACTTATAAATGTAAAATGAGGTGGTGGGACTCGGCTTCTTTTATAAAAAAAATCTTAAATATTTTATTTTTTCTAATTACATGTAATTTTAAGACATTTGTTATTTTAAAATTTTTTAGTTCCAAATTCTCTCCTTCCTTCCCTTCTCTCTTCACCCCTCCCCATTTGAGAAGGATAGCAATTTGATATTGGCTATACATATGCAATCATGTAAAATGTATTTCCAAATTAGCCACATAGTATAAGAAAACATGAAAAAAAACCAGAAAAATAAAGTAGAATAAAAGCATGCTTTGATCTGAATTCAGTCTTCATCCATTCTTTTCTGGAGGTGGATAACGTTTTTCATCATGAGTCCTTCAGAACTGTCTTAGGTTATCATATAGCTGAGAATAGCTGAGTCATTCACATATTGATCATCATACAATATTGCTATTACTATGTACAATATTCTTCTGATTCTCTTCACTTCACTTTACATCAGTTCATGTAAGTCTTTCCAGGTTTTTCTGAAAGCACCCTACTAATCATTTCTTATAGTACAATAGCATTCCATTACAATTATATATTACAACTTGTTCAGTTATTTTCCGGTTGATTGATATCCTTTCAATGTCCAATTCTTTGTTACCACTAAAAGAACTGCTATAAATATTTTATATGGGTCCTTTTCCTTTTTAAAATGTCTTTAAAATTTAAATATCTTTTTAAAAATATCTTCCTAGTAGTGTTATTGCTAGTTCAATTTTATAACCTTTTAGGTGTAGTTCCAAATTGTTCTAAGGTATGGTTCTCACATCTCCATCCACAGTGCAATAGTGTTCCAATTTTCCCATATCCCTGCCAACATTTGTCATTTTCCTTTTCTGTCATATTAGTGTAATAGTAATGAAATTTGAAGATCCCTTTGTATTGGAAAGCTAACAGGTACTTAGCACCTAGTTTCAAATTAAGCCTCTGTTAAAGAAACAGATGGTATAAACCCCTGTTGATGATGTAACAGGAAAGGGATGAACAGGGAACCTCTGTTGCTGACATAACAAGAAGGGGCTGAACAGGAAGGAGCTATACTGGATATAAGGAAGAGCACAAGCTGGACAGTCAGAACTTCTTGGGACAAGCATCTGGAGGTGCTAAGGAGCTGCTGAGGATCTCTGAGGGTCAGCTAGATCTGCTGAGGACTTCTGAGGGCCAGAAGACAGAGGAAGCATGATTATGGTGTGGGTACTTTGTCCATGTGTAGCTTTAAGTTTTGTTTTCCCAGGAACAGAAACTGTGGAGGACTTGAGGTGGATTGAACACTGTGAGCTTCAATATAGAGCAGGCACTGCATGGAGAGCTGGACAAGGAGCTGGGAGCTGTCTGCCTTTGAACTCAGGTGGCAGTTGGTTAGATTCGGGTGAGAGCTGAGACCATGGAAGAGGAGCCATGGAAGCTGAAAGCCTGCCTCAAGTCAAGTTGAAAAGATCTCTGCATGGATACTGAGTAGTGACTGATGAAATTGTAACTCACTTGTGACTGAGGGGTGGATGGCCTGTGTATTTTCCACTACCCCTTAAGAGGGTACTGAGTAGTGATTGATGATTGAATAGTGACTGATGACTAAGTAGTGACTGATTTATAACTTACTGTGCCCCATGGGTGGAAGACTTTGACCTTTTGTACTTTGTGTCCCTTAAGGATTATTGAATGATTGAGTTACTAAATTATTGTACTTTGTTCAAAACTATGTGACCACGTGGGTGAAAATTGTGTGGTCATTTTAGTGATAAGTTGTTGAGTTGTGATATGTTGAATGCTGTATTTTGATTTTCTATGATAAGTTGCAACATTGTGAATGCTGCATCTTGATTTTCTGTGAATGTTTTGCTCTGATTTATTATTGAATAAAGAGAGTTTGCTATACTATGTAATCAGAATCTTGAAAGCTATTCACAGCAGCAGTCCTCTGGAAAGCTGCTCATTACATGGCTTTACAATTAGCCAATTCGATAGGTGTGAAGTAGTGCCTCTGAGTTGTTTTCATTTGCATTTCTCTAATCAATAGTGATTTGGTGCATTTTTCATATGACTGGATATATTTGATTTCTTTGTCTGAAAACTACCTGTTCATATCCTTTGACCACTTATCAAATGGGGAGGTGACTTCTAAAGGCATTTCCAGCTTGAAATATATGATTCTATGATCCTAGAAGGTTATAAAATCATGATTTGAACCCAGGTCCTCTCACTCAGAAGCAAATGTTCTCCTTACTGTCCATCATTGCCTCTAATACAAAGTTGAGGTTATTGGCCAAAGGAACTCAATTTGTGGAAGAGCAGGAATGAGTGGAACTTCAAGGTTACTGGGGAAAAGTAATCCAGAAATTGTTCACCAAGCAATTAAGCTCAGGTCTAGGAAAAGCTAGGGATTCAGAAGTGGGTCATGTCAGAATGGGATATCACTGAAGCTTGAAAGTGTCAAGACGTGATTTGTTTACTTAGCATCTTGCTACCCAATACCTGCTTTTTAGCATGCTAAGGTCATGTAAGGTTATTCTTCATAAAGTGCTCTGCAGTGGCAACTTGGCACATACTTTCTTAATCTAACAGACAATTTTAGCCAGCAAAAGATGTACTATTTTGTGAAATTGTTTATGTTAGACTAATGGATTTAGAAATGCTGGCTGACTCCATTTCATTGACTTCCTTATTTACAGAAGAATTACTACTCTCATTTCTTTGTGACTTTGGTTACTGTTCAGAAGGTATGGTAAAAAAAATCAGGTTAACTCCTCACTTAAAAGATATCCTAATGATTCTACTGTAGTCAAATTGCCCTGGGAGAAACACTTTTGCAGTTGGAGATAGCTATCTTTAATTTTGGATTTTGTATAAAATAGACTTTGTGACTTTAATGGGTAAGTCAGAACTTTACCTTAGTCCACCTCCATAGTCTTTAGCAAAGATTAACTCATGGTATAAATGAGTGAAAAGCAGAGAAGCATTCGAGATAATTTGTGTTTGTTTCATAGAGTTTTAGATAAACTTAGCTGGAGATGGTTGAAGCAAGTAACAGGTAACCAATAAGAACATCATATCTTATTGTTTAATGTAGTGTAAGACTTTAAGCAATTAAAACTACTTGACATATCCATTTGACTTTTTCCTCCTCACAATCAAATTCAGAATCCCATCAGTTCAGTTTGACCATTTTTTTTAAGTCTTCAGGTTCATACCCACATTCATACCCACACCCTCTATCTATGTATAACCCTTTTGAAGATTATGATAATCATAAAAAATTCAATATTGACAGTCATCAGCTCCTCATATATGGAGGTGAACATTTTGCTCTTGTTGCATCCCAAGTTATATGCATGTGTGCATGAGTGTGGGTGTGTGCATGTATGTATGTGTAAGTTTGTGTTTTCCTTTTTTACCTTTTTATGTCTTTCTTCAGTCTTGTAATTGGAGATCAAATTTTCCATTGAGCTCTGGCTTTTTCATCAGGAAAGTCTGGAAGTCCCTTATTTCATTAAATGACCATCTCCTTGCCTGAAAGATTATGCTCAGTTTTGCCGGGTAGTTAATCCTTGGTTGTAGTCCTAGCTCTCTTGCCCTATGAAATATTCCAGTCCCTCCACCACTCTTTTAATGTAGAAGCTGCTAGGTCCTGTATGATCCTGACCATAGTTCCGCGATATTTGAATTGTTTCTTTTTGGCTGCTTGCAGTATTTTTTTCCTTAATCTTGTAATTCTGGAATTTGGCTACTATATTTCTTGGAGTTTTCAATTTCGGATCTCTTTCAGGAGGAGTCCAGTGAATTCTTTCGATAACTATTTTATCTTCTGATTCCAAGACTTCAGGACAGTTTTCTCTGACAATCTCTTGGAGGATGTTGTCTAGGCTGCTTTTTTTCATCATGGCTTTCTGGTAGACCAATAATTCTTAAGTTATCTCTCCTGGATCAGTTCTCTAGGTCAGTTGTTTTTCCAGTGAGATGATTTACACTTTCTTCCAATTTTTCTATCTTCATGTTTTGTTTGGTTGACTCTTGGTGCATCATAGAGTTCTGAGTTTCAATTTGATTGATTCTAATTTTTAGCGAATTATAGTCTTTGCTTAGTTTTTGAAGGTCCTTTTTTAGGGAGGTATTTTCTCCAATTACTTCACTAGTAACTACTTCACTTTTTTAAGGATTTGTTTTCCTCAGTGAAACTTTTACAAGTTGGTCACTGCCTCCCTGATTTGGTCTTTAAAATCTTTCTTAAGCTCCTCCAAGAATGCTATTTGACCTTGAGACCAGTTCATATTTCCTTTTGTGGTCTCAGGTGTGAGTAAAGAATCCAAGTTGTCCTCTGTATTTGGTTGTTATTGACCTACATAATAAGCTCAGATCGATTTTCTTGCCTTCCCCTTCTCAGCTTCCTTCCTTCCCATTGTGATTTCCTATTTCTTAATTTCTCAGGCTGTGAGCTAAGGGCCTGGTTGACTTTGAATGCTGTAGCCTCTGGGTGTCTAGTTTGAGGCTAAGGCAGGATTCTCAGAGAGGTATTCTGATGGGCACAGAGTAGTCTGTGGAGGAGGGGTAGTCTGGCCACTTCAGATTTCTGCCTCTATACCCTTGGACTACAGCTCAGGCAGGCTTTTGCTGGTCAGGTGAGGTGGGGCTTGTTGGTACCCCTCCCTCTCTTCTCTTCAGACTCCTGGCAGTCTCAGTTACATCCCTTCTTGAAGACTCCCAAGCCTGAGGCTATTTCCACTATCTTAGGATTTCTCTCTGGGTGGGAGACTTATCTTTGGGTTTTCTACTTCATGAAGGAGGGATGAGGGATCTGAGAAACTAGAATTTACTTTGCCATTCTAGTCCCTGCATATACAGGCAGGCGATTTCTAAACTTCCAGGCTACGGGCTGATAGGTGCAGGAGAAGCTGCTGACTCTGCTGGGGCCCCTGAGCCCTCTCTTACCTGGCTCCAATGATTCCTCCTGTCCCTTGGTGAGATGCTGGTGAGATGACTGCGAGTTGTCCTTGGTAAGTTGGCCAGCTGGGGCCTCTTCTCTCTCTAGTGTAGTCTGCTTGTCTGCTCTCAAGTCTGAGCTGTACAGACTCCATATGCTTTACGATCCCCCTGTCCAGACCCACTGGGCACTTTCCTGGGCTGGATTCTGCCACGCTCTGTCTCCAAGTGTATTCTGTCACTCCAGAATCTATTCAGATTCTCTTTTTAAGGTTTAGTGATGGGATTCATGGAAGAGCTTAGAGAAGTTACTGCTTCTTTTCTGCCATCTTGGCTCCACCCCCCTGACCATTTTGTTGAGAGTCAAAAATTATTTTGTTGGTTCAAATAATGTGTTCTATAATAATAAGATGATTCTTTTACTTCTCTCTAATTGATTGTCTATGCCACTCCCCACAATGTCTGTTCCAAAACTTCTCTCCTCAAACCTTCCACACAACACTTTACCCCTACCCTCTTTGCTGGGGCCTTTGTGTTGCACTTATCTCAGAAAATCAAGGCTATTTGCTGTGAATTCCCCCTTTTTCAACTCTTTAGATCTCAAAACCCCCAACATTATCCCTTATTCTTTCATTCTTTACTCCAGAATGAAATAGTAGACCTCAGAAAGGTCAGTGCTTCTACATGTACTCTGATCTTATCCCCTCCCATTTTTGACAGGAGGTTATCTGCATAATTATTGTCTCTCTCTCTCCAGTCTTCAGTCTTTCCTTTACTATTGTTTCTTTCCCTGTTGCCTACAAAAGGCCCAAGTCTCCCCCATCCTTAAAAAAAAATTCTCATTACTACTTCCACTAGCTATCATTCTATAGTTCTCCTTTTCTTAGCCTTTCTCCCAGAAAAAAAGCTATCTATACTGGTTGCCACTTCCTCTCTTCTCACTCACATCTCAGTCTTTTGCAATATGCCCCCTGATCTCATTGCTTTTTCAATAATTACCAATGATATTTTAATTGTCAAATCTGATGGCCTTTTTCTAAGTTATCATTTTTTTTCTTGAGCTCTCTATAATATTTAAGACTGTTGACCACCCAAGGGATCACCCTTCTTTTGAACTTTCATATTCCTGTCAAAAGCACCACCATTTTTTTGTGGTTAACTGGGTTTGAAACCTTGGTGTTATCATCAGCTTCTCAATCTCACTCAACTTTTCCATCCAATTAGTTGTCATAATTTGTCATTTTTACTTCTACATCTCTTAAAGCAATTTATTTCACTCTACTCACATAGTGACCATCCTAGTTCAGAACTTATCACTTATTTTAACAAATGAAAAAGATAATTTTAAATTTAAAAATTCAGTAAATAAGCACTTATATTGACTCCTGAAAATCCCTCCCCCTATTGAGAAAGAAAAAAAGTCCTTATAACAAATATTCACAATTAGGTAAAATAATACCCATGTTGTTGTTCAGTAGTTTCAGTTGTGTTGGACTCTTTGTGATCCCATTTGAGGTTTTCTTGGCAAAGACACTAGAACACTTTGCCATTTCCTTCTCCAGATCATTTTAAAAATGAGGAAACTGAGGCAAAAAGGGTTAAGTGACTAGCCCAGGCTCACACAGCTAGTAAAGCTGGATTTTAACTTGGGTCTTTCAGACTCCAGGTTGGGTGCTCTATCCACTGCAATACCTAGCTGCCTCCTAATTCCCATATTAACTATGTCCAAAAATGTATTTCTGATTCTGAATCTTGAGTCCCTCACCTCTCTGTTAGGAGGTAGGTAGCATTTTTCATCATTGATTCTTGGGAATCAAGGTTGCTCATTGCATTTATCTGAGTTCTTAAATTTTTCACATTGTTCATTTTTATAGTGCTTTTGTTATTTTCAAGTTGTTTCCCTGGTTCTGTTTAATTCACTCCACATAAGTTCATACAAATGGTTGCAGATCTGAAAACATCCCTTTTGTCTTTTCTTTGAAATTTATTTTATTTCATTAAATTCATATATCATAATTTGTTCGGGCATTGTGATGGGCATTCACCTTAGTTTCTAGTTCCTTTCTACTGCAAAACTATGTTATAAATATTTTTGTATACACAGGATCCTTTCTTTTCTTTGTTCTCTGAAGGATAAACCTAGTAGTGTTATCACTTGATTAAAGAGCAAGCACAGTTTAGTAATATTTTTGGACATAGTTCCAAATTGCTTTTCAGAATGACTACACCAATTCTATAGTACATTAATGTGTCTATTTTCCTATAGCCCCTTCAACATTTGTCATTTTCCCATCCCTGCCCCATCCTGTCAATCTGATGCTATGTCATGACTAATATATATCAGCATTTCCCCTCAACACGGGTTAAACACACACCTCTCCCTTCCTTCCTGTGACATAGATTAGTTTTTTCCAAGACTTGATTGACCCTTCTTTTTATTACACTGCTTCCTGGTCCTGCAGTGCATAGAAATTTCCTGTCTGTGAAGTCATGGCTTCCCTGAATTGGTGGATTTCAGAAGACTAGATAAGTCACTGTAGGTCATTCACTATAGCTTCCCCTGACAACCACATGGAGAAAGGCGGGAAGTGGGTGGTCAAGTGCCACTGTGTCCTTGTCACATATCCTTGCTATGTTAGGGCAAAGTTAACCTCTATTTGTTAACTGTTCAATGATTCTTGATTCTTCATTTCCATCCAACATTAAACCTGAACTAAGAGAGTGCTAGTTTATAACTGCCTTCAAAAGTTGGGTATGAGGTAGAACCCCACAGTTGCTTTAATTTTCAGGTTAAAAAAAGAGAGTGATTAATCAATGGAACAGATGAAATACACAGCATAAAGAAACAAGCACATTGAGTAGTCATGTTTGAAAAATGAGAAAATCTAGCTACTGTGATAATGACTCGTGATTTGACAAAAATTGCTGTAAAAACTGGAAAAGAGTTTGGCAGAAATTAGTTTTATACCAGCACCTCACACTACCTACCAATGTAAACTCCAAAGGATACATGAATGAGGTAGAAAAGGAAACAAATTAGAGGAGCAAGGAAGAGATACCTTTCAGATCTGTGGACAGGAAAAGAGTTCATGACCAAACAACAGATGGAGGAGCTCACAGATAAAATGGACAAATATGGACAGTAAAATGGACAATTTTGATTAGAAGAGAAATAGTTAGCTAGAAAACATCCTTCTAGTAAATTTCTGAGATAAAGGTCTCATTTCATATGTATGTGTATGCATATATAGAACTAATTTAAATTTATGAGAATAAGAGAGATGCCCTAATAGATAAGGTTTTCTTTTGGTCAAAAAGAAATGAATGAACAGTTTTAAAGGAAAGAAATACAAAAGATCAAAAGTCAGACATAAAAAATGCTCCAAATAACAAATAGAGAAAAGCAAAATCAAAGACCCCATCACCTCTTGCCTGGGCTGTTGCAAAGACTTCCTGACTGGCTTCCCCTCTTCAAGTCTTTCCCGATTTGAGTACATCCTTCAGAGGGTTGCCAAAGTGATTTTCCTAGAAATGTTATGGCATCACTTCATTACTAGTAAACTTCAGTGGCCCCCTATTGCCTCCTATGTAATCTTGCTCCAATCTACCTTCTCATTCTTATTACACGTTACTCTTATTCACACATTTTATGGTATATCCAAATTGGCAGGTAGGTGCTACATAGAGTGTTTGACCTGGAGTCAGGAAGATCTGTGTTCAAATTTAGTCTTAGACTCTTACTAGTTGTGTTGCAAGTTACTTAACTTTTATCTGCATTAGTTTTCTCAAATGTAAGAAGGAGATAATAGCACCTATCTCATAAAGGTAGGTTAGTTGTTATGAGGATCACATTAGATAGCATTTGCAAAGCACTTAGCACAATGTCTAGCACACAGTAGGCACTTAATAGAAGGTGCCCTTCTTTTCCTTCCCTCTTTCTTTGTATTCACATAATACAATCTGCTATATATGTACATTTGCAATGACTGTTTGTAGCAGCAAGCACCCCAACATCCCCAGGGTGGCTGCCAACACAGGTTCTTAGATCTGCTTTTGTAAAGGAAAGCAACTCAAAATTGGTTAACAACCTCACTTTAATCAAACAAACATATATTGCCTAGTTCAGGGGGAAAAAGTCAGCACCTTGAACTTCAAAGTATACAGACTGATCAAACAGACAGGCTTCCAAACTGTCCAACCATTATCAATACCAAAATCACAGTTACCAGAGAGGGAAGCATCAACATCTGGGTTTTCAAAGCTGGGGAGCTCTCAACAGCTGCCCAGAGTCTCATCTGGTCAAATCACACAACACTTCTCAAAGTGAGCCCCAAAGCAAAGCCTCCCATCAGGGTTTATACAGCCTTTTCCTGGCTCAGGGAGTATAACAACCTTCTTGACCCATTGCCCAATCACAAAGTATCAAGGTATGGGCTTTCCTGAAAAACAAGCCTCCCACCACAGACTCTAGGTTCTCTTAACCTGGGGGCAGGGAAGATCTTTAAATTTGCATTTCCATTACACTGTTCTCCATGCCTATAGTGCACTCCCTGATCACCTCCACCATTCATAATTCCTTTTCTTTTTCGAGACTGAGGTTAAGCACCATGAAGGCTTTCCCTATCACTTATGGCTTGTCTTTTCTCCTATTACTTTTATTTGTTTTGTGTAAGTACTAGTTATTGCTTCTAATAGAATGTAAACTTATTGAGAGCAGGGACCACTAAACTTTTGTCTTTGTAACCACAGATCTTTACAAAGTGTCCGACTCATAAAAGTCATTTAATTGGTGATTGATTGACAGTGGTGGAGACTGATAAACAATGCTTCTCCTAACAGGTAAATAGCTGAGAATGGTGTATCAGAAGCTTAACGTGGAATTAAGAGTCAGAAAAAGAGTTTATAATAGTCAAAAAGTTCTTTCCCTGAAAATATATGTTAAAATCAATATGTGTTCTTAAAGAAAGCTTCTTTGTCCTTCTCTGTGGAAAGGTCTATTTTGTGAAGTAACCTTGCATAGCTATAGTCCTTGATCATTTGATCACTTTTTCAGTATCTAAGTTATAAGACTTAGTTTCCAGCCAGTGACTTCATACAAAGAGCTCCCAGATGAACTGTACATAATGTAGTCAGTACAACATGATGACAGGCTTATGGAATAATAATAGTATTAGTTCTCTTGTAAATGGAACCTTTTATGGTCAGAAGTTTATTGAGTAAGAGAGAAACCTAGTCAGATATGCTCTTAAAGCAAATAACTTTGTAAGTCATATGGAGGGTGAATGGTACTGAAAGGAAACTCCAAATGGTAGGAGACCAGGTAGGAGATCATTGTAGTTTGTCCAGGGTAATAAAGGCCTGAATTAAAGTGGTTGGCAGGAAAGAGAAGGGGTCAGATGTGAAACATGTTTTGGAAGTTGTAACAGCAAAATCTGATAACTGCTTGTATATGTGGAATCAGGGAGAGTGAGGTGTATGGTATAATGTTGAGGTAAAAAACCTAGAACACCAGAAGAATGGTGGGGCCCTTGACAAGTAAGGAAATATAATGGAGTGGTGGATTGGGGGAAAATATAGGTCCTATTTTGGAAAGGTAGAGTCTGATATGCTTTCAGAACATCTAGTTTGGAACAACTAGTAGACAAATGGTCAGGTAGGGTTGTAGTTCAGTTGAAGATCTAGAATTAGCTATGTAGATCTGGGGTCATCTGGTTAGAGATGATGATTAAATCCATAGGAGCTTATTAAATCAGTTATCATTCAGTTTTTTTTTTTTAGTCACATCTGACTCTTTGTGACCTTATTTGGGGTTTTCTTAGCTATTAGAGTGGTTCGCTATTTCATTCTCCAGCTCATTTTACAAATGAGGAAACTGAGGCAAACAGGGTTAAATGACTTGCCCAGGGTCATAAGTGTCCAAGGCAGGATTTGAACTCAGATCTTCCTGACTCCAGACTGGGAACTCTATCCACTGTGCCACCTAGTTGCCCTGATTAAATAACTGAGAGAAAATATAGTGAGAAAAGAGAAGAGGTACCAGGAAGGATGCTGGGGAATACTTACATTTAAGGGACATCATATAGATGATTATTTTGAATGTCTTGCCTCTTTGTCCTATCATAACTATTCTTTTGCAAAATGTTAGGCCTGGATTATTCCCACCATCTCTTTCCTCTGTTTCTACTTTTCATCTGCTTACCAAAGATGAAATAACACTAGGTACATTACAAATTCATGTTATTCAGCCTCAACTGGGTCCCTCCCCAAAAGGAAGGCAGTTCTTTTATTCATTCCTAATTTATATCCTATCTTATTCTCCAGAGAAGCTGTACCAGACTTTCTCTTCCCTACTTGAGTTTCCAAAATCTCTTTTCCCTCTCTCAACTAAGCACTTCGACTATTGCTGTACTGAAAAAAAAAAAAACCCAAAACAGAAGCCATTTAACATGACCTCTCTCTTCTCCAATTCTATTTATCTCAAAACCACTTCACATCACCCCCACGCTGCCCTCCTTTCACTCAGTCTCTGACAGAGAGATGACTTTTCTTCTCTCCAAGGCCAACATTCCTGCCCCGTGTACATTTGACTCTCTTCCCCTCCTATCCTGTCTTCACCAATGGATAGATTCCTGCCTCTTGTACCCCTCTCTGGAGGCTTTAACTTCATCTACCAACTGTTTCCCTTCCTACTGAATTCAAACATGGCCTAGTTTCTCCAATACTTAAAAAACCTCCGCAAACCCAACCATCCCCTCAAACCATACCTTTCTTCCTTTTTTCAACCTTAAAAAAGCTATCTACCTTAACTATTTCTACTTGCTTTCTCATTCACTCCTCAACCTTTTGCAATCTAGCTTCTGGACTCATTAGTCAATTGAAACTATTTTCTCCAGAATTAGCAATAATGTCTTAAATGCCAAATCTGTGGTCTTTTCTTAGTCTTAATCCTTCTTGACCTATTGTCTGCATTTGATGCTGTTACCCAACCTTGTCTTTTGGATACTTTCTCCTTTCTGGGTTTTCATGGCCCTACTCTACTCTGTCTCACTGACCTCTCACAGTTTACTTTGCTGGCTCATCATCCATGCTCCCTGATTATGGGTGTTTTCAAAGGTTCTGTCCTGTTTCCCATTTTATTCTCCCTTTATATTCTTCCTCTCTCAGTAACCTCATCAATTCTCATGGGTTTGACAATTATCTTTCTGCATAAGACCCCCAGATCTACATATAAAGCCCCCAGTCTAACATTATCAATTGCCACTGAATGTCCAATTGGAAATCTTAACATAGACACCTTAAGCTTTCTCGTTTCTAAGTTTGAACTCGTTACTTTCTTTCCTAATCCCTCTCTCTTCCAAATTTCTGCTACTATTTTGCACCACTGTTTTGCTAGTGTTTCAAGTTTTTAGTCATAGCACAATTCTTCATTCTCTATCACTCCAATCAGCTATCAAATATTGTCACTTCTACCTTCACAACCTTTCTTGCATCAGACTTCTCCACTCACACAACAACCACCTAAACTCAGACCCTCATCACCTTTCACCCAGATTATTTCAATCTAGAAGCCTGGGAGAATGGTGGTGCCTTTGATAGAAACAGGGACATCTCTTAGAATGGTCCTAACTGATCTCCCTGCTTCATTCATGTCTCTCACCACTCCAGTCCATATCATGCACTGCTGCCAAGGTAGTTTTCCTTATGCTCAAACCTGACCATTTGAACCCCCCACTCAACAAAGTACAATGATTCCCTATTGCCTCTTGGATAAAATAGGAACTCCTCTATTTAACTTATAAAAAATTATAACACACAGCCCCACACTATCTTTCCAACCACATTAGATGTTACCCCACCCCTTTGCACCCTGTCATTCAGCCAAACTGGCCTTTTCTCTGTTCCTGACCTGTAATACTATATCTCCTGGCTCCATGCATGCAATACATTGTTTTCTTACCTCCACCCCACAGAGTTTCTCTTCCTTTGAGATGAAGCTCAGGTACCATCTTCTGAAGGATGTCTTTCTTGATTCCCCCCCACCTCCCAACTTGCTGGTTCTGTCTCTCTGATATGTTTATATTTATTAACTTAGTATTTATGTATGTGTATTTTATAGGTACTTGTTACCTCTCCGTTAGAAGGTATTGCAGGTAAGGGTTATTTTGTTCTTTGTATTTGTATTTTCAGTACCTAGCACAATGCTTGGCACATGGTAAGAACTTAATAAATACTTCTTGATTGATTCAGCAATGGAGATTAAGAAAAGTAAGTCATAGTAGTAGAATCGAGAGAATAGGGTCATGAAAATCCAGACAGAAATATCCAGAGTGTTCTATGGAGAAATCTAGAAAGACAAGGAAAGAGAAAATATTTTCAAATTTGGCAATTAAAAGAAAAATCTAGAGAGAACAATTTCAGCTGAGTGATGAGATCAGAAGCCAAATTGCAAAGGATTGAGAACTGAGAGGAGAGGAAGAAGATGCAACCAGTTTTCTCATATATCCTCCTCTGAACCTCAAGGGATGTCATTTGGATAATTGTGTGTGTGTGTGTGGGGGGGGGGGCAAGCATATATGCCAACAAAATCTACTGGGAAAACTGAGGAATAACCTGGAAAAAATTAGGTCTAGATCAGTATTTCACACTATATACTAAAATAAACTCCAAAATGATGCTAAATTCACAACCAAAATACAAAAAGCCACAGTAGTAAACAAATTCTAGAAGACAAGAAGATAACCTTCACAACTATTGCAAAGGGGATATTCCTTAATGAAATAGTAGATATAAATGATTATGAGAGATAAGGGGAGATATTGATTGCACAAAGTTGAAAAACTTCTACAGAAACAAGATTAATGCTGTTAGAATTAGAAAGAAAACAGCTAATTTGGAAAAAGAAACAGTATCAAATTTCTGTGATAAAAGTCTGATATCTAAAATATATGCAGAACTGACATGAATATATAATAATAATAGACATTCCACAGTAGATAAATAGTTAAATAATGTGAAGTTTTAAAAAGAACTTTAAGCTAACAATAGCCACATAAAAATTTGCCAAATCATTAACAGTAAGACATTCAAATTAAAAAACAAAACAAAACTCTGACACCTGTCTCACAACTATCATATTAGCACAGATGATAAAAGAGGAAAATGGCAATTATTGAAAAAGTTATGAGAGGACTTGTATACTAATGTACTCTAATTGGTGAAGTAATTAATTATAACAAACCTTCTGGAAAATAATTTGAACACATAACAAAAGTTATCACTAACAACAGAACAATCTGAAATGGAAAGCTATGAAATTATTATGATGTACCTTATCCTTAAAGAAGAGATATGAGAAGACATTTCCTCCCTATTCCCAATCCCATTGCTTTGCAGATTTGGGGGACCTTTGGATATTATATTAGACTTTTTTGATATGTTTTTTAGTTTTATAGAACTTTTTCCTTTCTTCATTTTTTTTACCTTGCCAATACTAATCTATATGAAGGGATGGGAGAGAAAAACAGTAGGAAATATAAATTATATAAAAACAAAAGACATAAAATTCTTTTAAAATTTTAATATACAATTTCAAAAGGAAACTATGTAACAGAACTTCAAAGTTTCATACAGTCCTCTTTAATGTTCTTCATATTTTGAATGTTCATTTTTGTTAAGTGCGTAAGAAAAAAGAAAAAAAAAAGTAACCACTTTAGTTTTATTGTGACTACACTGGTTTATTGAGGCAGCTTATCAGGAAGGATGATTTTCAAAGCCTGTCTCAAACACTTCCTACATGTGGTCATTGAACCTTTCTAAGCCTCAGTTTGCTTATTTGTAAAATGAGTGAGGATCAAATGGGATGATATATCTATGTATATGTCTCTCTCTCTCTCTCTCTCTCTCTCTCTCTCTCACACACACACACACACACACACACACACACACACACACACACACACACACCACATTGCAAACTTTAGAGCATAATGGAAATGTTAGCTCTTATTTAAAAGAAACTGTTTCTGGAGTTAGACTTCAAATTCTACATCAAACCCACCATAAAATTCCACAGAGAAACAATCACTCTTTTGTATTCTTGACTATGATCATTAGTTAAGACTGAATTCTCCCTACTGTGCTTCCCATTTCAAGTGCTTCTGAAAGTGTGGGTGACTGTTAGGTGCCATATGTACTCATAATTAAATATGCTGCCATCACTGTTTGGTGCTATTTTCCAAATTTATTTAAATGTTCTCAGAAATCAAAGCATCCCATTAGCTTCCAAGAATACATTTGTAGTTCCTAGAAAATGATTATTTGATGTCACTTTGAATATGGCACCTTAATCCTATATCTTGAGGATTTGCCATAATGATAACAATAACAGTTAATATTTGAACAGCCCTGTTCAGGCGCAGAGGGATTTTGCATACATTAGACCAATGGATTCTCACCAACACCCCTAAAAACTGTTAGTGAAAGTATTACTATAGATTAGTATTACTCTAGTATAGAAATTCTAGTATTACTATTAGTATAGTAAATACAGTATTACTATTAGTATAGATTAGTATTAGTATAAATTAATATTAGAATTTCTATTGTATCATCTTATTAGAAAATAACTTGAGGCCCAAAGAGTTTAGCTAAAGGAGGGCACATACCTGGATGGCAGAGTGTGACTTAAACCCAGATCTTTTGGGGCAGCTAGGTGGCACAGTGAATAGAGCACCGGCCCTGGAGTCAGGAGGACTTGAGTTCAAATTCGGCTTCAGACATGTAACACTTACTAGCTAGCTGTGTGACCTTGGGCAAGTCACTTAACCCCAATTGCCCTACCTTCCCCCCCTCCAAAAAGCAAAAAAAAAAAAAAATTAAACCCAGATCTTTTGACTCTGACTTCAGTATCCTTTATATTATACTAGGTTGCTTTTCACATGAAAACATACATTCAAATGAATAAACCTTATGGATAGTTGTGTTGAGCATGGGTGCATTTACTGGGATGTCATTGCTCTGATAAGTAAAAAACAGGCAAAACTATAGCTGTTCTATTTGTGGGTCACTTTTTTATCTAAGAGATACCATAGGATAAAAGTTAATCAAAGTTCTGTGAAGCCAGAACTTCCTCTCTATTCTTTGTATCTGACCTTTATTAGATACACTGCATTTTTACTGACAAGGTTTATTGCATTAATTTCCTTTCAGTAGTTACAAAGACCTAGACTGTCTGGTTATATTATTGTATGCAGAGTTAATGCTTCATTTGAACAACGCTGACATTCTTTAAAGTTGAAGGCAATCTTTATCTCACATTTTGGTTTCTGTATTTTGACCACTGAGCCTAACAATTGAGCAGGAAGAAAATGTTAGGGGAGGTCATCATGTGAATGTGTTGCAAATGGTTTCCCTGGGAAACAGCAAATCAGTACTTGTAGCTTCCTGTAGCATCTCCAGAACAGTTATCTAGACACCAGCTATTGCCGAGTGTTGGTTAGAGTACGGGGGACCAGTGCTGACTCTCCAAGGGAAGAAAAGGAAAATGCTGTGTTATGCCCAGCAGAACCATAGCCAAAGATGAAGAAGCATTCTGCAAGAGTGGCTCCCTTAGCGCTGTACAGAAAACAAAACTCACCTCCATCATCTGGTAAATGCTAGTCTTCTACTTACTTGACTTTCTATATGTAGTTAACTTTTATGCTTTCTTTATTTTCACCATCAGTGCCAGTTTTAAGGTATGAAAAACTTTGAAGTTAAACTAATTTAAATTTGTTAGTCAAGTATATTTGGCTCCCCCACCCCTTTTAACATATGATTCACAAATGAACAATTTCTTGGGGGGGGCATCTAAAAAGTTGTCTCGACAAGTTCTTTAGGGGGCAGCTAATTATTGGGTATCTGACTATCCCTGGAGCATTCAAATTCAATGTTGAGGATTCAGCTCCCAAGCCTGTATTTCAACAGATGGCTTTCCTTTGCTACTGATTTTCTTGAAACAAGTCGCTAAGTAAAAGATAAATAGTAAGAGCTTGGTGTGTAACAGTGTAGCATTTAATTAATGGGGGAAGAAAAGATTATGTAAAAGGAACTGAAAAGAAAGTCTACATTGTATCAAGTTTCATAAATATATATATATATATATATATATATGTAATATGATAAGTACTTTCGAAATCTTGATTTCAATTCCTGATACTAACTCAACTTTACACAATTCAGCAAAGATTTATTATTATAAAGTCAAGAAAATTAGCAACATTATTTGTTAAGGATGAAGACTGTCAGCAAATCTGGCGTTTAGACTCTGTGGAAAGCTGGGATTTATAGAATAACAATCAAATAAAAATTTCTGGCTGATTAAAAAGTACAATAGAATTGCAAATTTAGAGATAACAAGAGTTAAAGGCTTCTTCTAAGTATCCTATATGTATTTTGAAGCTGCTGATTTAAATATCAACAAGCTGTCAGTTGCATCCCTCCCCCCCCACCCCGGCCTTTTTTAGTGAAGGTGCATTTAAAAATTGTTTTTTTAAAATACAAATTGCTTCCTAATGTAATATATTAAAAAAATTAAGTCAATTAGCATGCCATCTCTTACATTTGTTTGAGTTTCTTTAGCTCTTAAATTTTTATATCATATTTCATTTTTAATAATATTTCTATACTGAGTAGTAATGTAACAACACTATAAAATAGTTAATTTGGGGTTATTGGGGGGAAGACATAAATGAAATAATGTAAAATTTGACATGAAATATTTTTCAAGGAGAGCAATTTTGCTATTTTCAAGTAGTTATGTCACCACAAACTAATGACTAATGATGGATAAGAATCGTTCTGAATTACCAAGTTAATTGTTAGCATGCAAATGAGTGCTTTAAAACAATTTGTTCTCCTTGAAAGGTTAAATGTTTCACCTACAATATTTTTTTGTTATTAATTGACTTGGCAAACCACTTTTTTTCCCCAATAGAAAAAACTAAACTGAAGTCCAGTTTTGCATAAGGTTGAAATGTTGATAAAATCTAAATTAGTAGAGCAAGTATTAATGAGGTTGTTAGTGTGTAACTTGAAATATATGTGTGTGTGTGTGTGTGTGTGTGTGTGTGTGTGTACATATACAGAGAGAGAGAGAGACAGAGAGGCATCTGTGCTCTGCAACATGTATAACTGATGGATGGAAATTATTCTTAATTAGCAATATATACATATATGCATACATTATATATGTATATATCTGTGTGTATACACACACACACACATGTATATACATTGCAGAGCACAGATGCCTCTAATTGCCGAAAGTGGAAACATGATAGATGTCATATTAATTGGGTTTTGCATAGAGGAGGTGATATTTAGCAATGTATATTGCACTCTCTTCTTGGCACCAGCTGATGATTTCGTACTTTCCTGAAAATGTATAAAGGAAGTTGATCTTGTACCTCATTATATACATACAAAGAGGTGGATAAGACTTGACTATCTTTTAGGCCAACCCTTTCTTTTTCAAATCAGGAAGTCAATACCCAAAGAGATTAAATGATTTACCTGGAATCATTATTGCTTATGAGTAGAGCTAGGCCTGCAACCTAGATCTTCTGAATGATTGAGCACAGAGTCTAGGTCTAGTGCTTTTTCCACTTCATAAAATAACCTACACTTTAATATATATCAATTTTATGGACTCCAAGAAAGGGAAACCTCCAATGCATTTGAATGACATTTCTGTTTTGCTGTTTGGCATATGTTTGATTAATTGTTGAACTAAAGTTAGTAATTAATTTTTTTTTCTTTTTGGAGGGGGGAAGTCAGGGCAATTGGGGTTAAGTGACTTGTCCAAGGTCACACAGCTGGTAAGTGTTACATGTCTGAGGCCGGATTTGAACTTCGGTCCTCCTAACTCTAGGGCCAGTGATCTATTCACTGTGCCCCTAGCCACCCATAATTAAATATTTTTTAAAGAACTGATTGAATGATCACACAGTAATACAAAATACCATATTGTGTGTGGCATTACTGTTTGAATATAAATGTATCACAAATTGCAATTGACAGCTAGAGATGATAACAAATATGGTATTTAAGCATGTGCTGGTAAATGTTTAATAACTGGATTTCAAAAAAAAGTATGTATGATCTGTGATTAAGTTTAAGCTTCATTATTATTTTAGGTTTAATCTCCATCAGTTTCTTAAATTTAGATAATCAACAAAATAATGAATCAAGCCCAGATTTGTAGCATTTGTTGATTTTTAAGGTGTAAATGCTCACACTGAAAATGTAAAAATTGTCTCTCTGGGTACAAACTGCCTCCACAATGCCCAGTATCTGTACAGACAATGTTTTAACTATATTCTTTAAAATAGACTCTGAATGGTCTCAAATTTCTAAAATGGCAAATTCTCCCTAGGGCTTTGCTACGATATGGTTCAGACCATTTTAAGCTCCAATGTTTTGGATATCACTATCACAAAACTAAGAACCTGCCATATCAGAGCAATAAAATGCCTTTCCCCCATGGTTTTACAACTAAAGGAGAAAGTTTGCATATAGGATAGTAAGATGTCTCTAGCTTATAATCAATGGTCCAGTAAAACAGATAAACTAGTTTCACCAAGTCATTCCCTGCTGCCAAATAAGGACTCAAGGAGGTAAAGTGTCAAGACTCTAAAGAATACCTGGGACTTTACCCTGAATAAAATGAATCCACTTGACATGCTTTTCACACATCTTCAAAGATTACAAAGTTATCCCTTCTCCCTGGCTGTTAGCCCTTCTATATGTTGTCTTCTTTATTAAAATTTAAGTTGCTAGGAGCTATTTTGCTTGTTTGTATTTACATATCCAGGGTAACACAGTACCTGGCACATAGTCCTTAAAAATGCTTTTTTTTTTTCATTCATTCACATCTTTAGAACTTTTAAGTACTAATTTGTACTTTAAGTACAAAGTACTTTTAACTTGACTTTTAAGGTTATGTCACATCCTTAAAACCAAAAATTGCTATCTAACCTTAATTCTCTTTGCTTGCCTGCAGTATTTTGTAAATACATAGCTTCCTTAAACTGTTACCTTTTGACTGCAAACTTAAATGGATCAATTTATTAATTTGCTAATAATAGACTTTGAATGGAGGTTGCATTTTTACTTCATTGACTTGTGATATTCTTGGATGTAGGGGGAAAGTATTCATATTCCAATTTAATATGCATAGAAATTGAGTCACATAAAGAAAAGCAAAATATCTGGAACCCATAACTGTCTTGGTACTAGTCATTGCTAAGACGCTAGTTGAGTGTACTTGTTTGGTCATTTCTTAGTCACATCTGACTCTTTGTGAATCTATTTGTTATTTTCTTGGCAGAGATATTGCTATTTCCTTCTCCAGTTCATTCTACACATGAGGAAACTGAAGCAAACAGAGCTAAGTGACTTACTTTCCCAGGGTCTCAGAGCTAATCAGTGTCTGAGG
Source organism: Gymnobelideus leadbeateri (assembly GCA_011680675.1). Taxonomy (NCBI): domain Eukaryota; kingdom Metazoa; phylum Chordata; class Mammalia; order Diprotodontia; family Petauridae; genus Gymnobelideus; species Gymnobelideus leadbeateri. The sequence continues at coordinate 256,913 of WOXC01006434.1, forward strand.
CTGTATTGGAACTCAGATCTTTCTAACTACAAGGCCTGGCACTCTATCCACTGCATCACCTAGCTGCCCTAGTTGAGTGTACTAGTTAGTATTTAAATTTCCTGATTCCCAAGGCATCATTTATTTCCAGTGCTCTCACTCTAACATTTCTTCAACACACAGTAGTGATTTTAAAATTCCTTTGATGTAATTTTGTAAAGAGAACAGATTTAACAAATCTATGCATTGGATTTTTAAAAGCATGCTTTTGGTAAAAGTCTCAGCATACATGTGTAATAAATGCAACATAAAATATTGGATTTTTTTAAAATTAAAAAACAACCTTAAAATAGTCTTTAGCTCCAATAGGTTTTGTGTAAAGCCTGCACAGTTCATTTCCTTTCCTAAGCAACTATCTATTAGTGAGAAATCTCATTGCAGGATGAAAGTTGGATTTGTGCGGAATTTATAAACACATACAACCTCCTTAGAAAATGTTAACAGCCAAGGTAAAAGTGGCCTATAATGCCTATTATTGTGTGTGTGTGTGTGTGTGGGGGGGGGGTCTGAGGCTGTTGGATCTCTTAAACTTGAAAGTTCTGATCTGTAGTAGGATTAAAGCTGACTAGATGTCCCCATAAGCCTAGCAGCAATATGGTGCATGTATGGGGGTTGGTCTACATCCTACTGCCACCTTAGAATCTTAATGAGATTTTGTTTTTATAGTTAATGATGTCCCATTACTGGGGATGGTAGTGGTTAAAAAAGCCCACTATGTTACATTATTTTATAGGACAATTGGAATTTCAAGAGTCATTTTAAGGCTAGGAAAGCTTCAAAAGCTGTGAGCAGAGTGGAAAGGGACTTGTCATTGTCTCAAGGGAATTAGATTAGCTCAGGAGGCAGGTCCTCTTGTCCACCAGCAAAATCAGGATTTAGCCTCAGACACTTAGTTGTTATCTAAGCTATTGATTCAGTCAGACACATGTGATGAGAATCAGGTTTTGACCTAGGATTTCACTAGTATAAGGAACTCCTAGTGAGGAAATGTCCTCAACCAATGCAGATTGGTACCTATACTGCCATTTAAAGCCTTATAGAGCTGATAGAGCAAGGAAATATTAAGTGACTTGCTTGGGGCCACATAGTTTGTATATATTAGGACTTGAACTTAGGTCTTCCTGGCTGGAAATTTTGATCTTTATCTGCTAACAAACACCTACCTCTCAGATACACAGTAAATTATTATGGAGTTGAAAAAAAATCTGTGTTCTGATAAATACAGCACAGAGCACTTGAGAATTTGTATTTAACAGGAGGAGGACCCTTGTTTGACCCTCTTAGTTGGTAGCAATCACCCCTAACCACCCTTTTATTCCATCTTTAAGACAGAGAAGTTCAATAAAACATCTTGGTCTCTTGCTGCCTTGGGTCCTTGTTAGTGGCACCTAAAGCTACTTGAGAGTTTTTAACATAATACTGAATTTTCCTGTTACTCACACATATCAGTATAGTTCACTAAAAGCATGAAGAAAAACAAGAGATTTGGAGCTTGTTGGCTTTCTCATTAGCCAATCAATACACTTTTATTGAAATACTAGTGATGTCCTGAAACTATACTAAGTGTTATGAAGCAGAGAAAAGGAATAATAAATCAATGGTGCCTGTCGTTAATGAATGAATTTGCAATTTACTTAGGTCAGCAAGACATAAGGTACTTATTAAGTAATTAGAGAAGGAAGACTGAATGTGATAAGAAAGTGCTAAATGGTGTGCTATGGCAGATAAAAGTATGGTATTTCCTATCTTTATTCATGTCCCTGGAAAGGGTTAAGTTTAGCAACATCATTAAAAACCTTGTTATGGCATTTCAGGTGATCTTGAGTTCTTGAAAGTTATGCCAGCAAAAGGCAAACTCCTACTAGGTCCTGCCAAATTGCAAAATATTTGAGGATGGACATAACTATATATATATATATATATATATATATATATATATGTCTATCATATGGGGACCAATTTAGTTAGGTTAGAAGAACCTTATTACTTGTACTTTGGCTACAAGGCAATATTCTCTTTCAGTCACAAGAAACACATTAAAAGTCTTCTAAATTATGAAAGAGTTGTGATCTGAGAGGATAGTAGGATTGGAAGAAGGATTATACACATATATACATATAAATGTGTGTGTGTGTGTGTGTGTGTGTATGTGTGTGTAAACCTGGGCAGCCTACCAGCGCCATGCCAGGAAAATGAATCGCTTCCATTTGAATTGTCTTTAGGAAGATTCTGAAGATCACCTGGCAGGATAAGATACCAGACACTGAGATTCTAACTCAAACTAAACTGCCAAGCATTCAGATTCTGCTTCAGAGAGTACAACTCTGATGTGCTAGCTATGTTGTTCAAATACAAAATGTATGCTTGCAAAAAGACTGTTTTATGGAGAACTCATACAGGGCAAGTGTCCACATGATGGTCAGAAGAAGCAATATGAAGACACTCTCAAGGTCTCTCTCAAGAACTTCAGAATTGATTGTGTGACATGGGAGACACTGGTGCAGGGCCATTCAGCATGGTGTGCCCACATCAGAGAAGGTGCTGTGCTCTATAAGCAAAGCAGAACTGAAGCAACTCAAAGGAAATGTAGGATACGCAAATTTGGAGAATCAACCCCAAATGTTCACACAAGGATAGAGTGCTAGACTCACAGCAAGGAAGACATTGGTTCAAATTCTACTGCCAACATTTCTATCTGTGTGAACCTAGCATGTCACTTAACATCCCCAATTCTCAATTTCTTCATTTTTAAGTTTAATAATTCCTGTAATTAATTAATCACAGGGTTGTTGTGAGATCCTAATGAAACCATATATGCCAAGTCTTGACAAATTACAAAGGGCTATGTAGATTTCAGTTATTGGTATTAGTTTTCAGGGCCCCTAAAACAAGTGACTTTGAGTACTGAATTTTGGGCGTATACATAGAACAAATGAACAAACTAGAAGCAGATAACTAATCAAATAGTTCCCAGATATTGACCTTTTGTGGGTAGCAAAACTGTGAATAGCAAAGCCTTTGTCTTGCTCCTTCAATAGTCATCATTAAATATTTTTTTGCTTTTCCTAAAAGAAATTAAAGAATCCCGTGAAGACATCTGAAGTATAATGTGTTACATTTTAGGAAGGGCATTGATAATCTGGATTAGACAGAGGAGGGGAACCAGGATTTTGAAGGCCCTTGAGAATATGTCCTACTAATACCAGTTGAAGAAACTGAAAATGTTTAGTTTTAAGAAGCAAAGACTTTGGATGAATAATAGAAGAGCTGTATTAAAACTCCTGAAGGCCCTTAATATGAAAATTGGGGTTAGACCTATTATGCTTGATTTCAGTGATAAGAATTGGGAGCAATGGTTAGAAGTAGCAAAAAGACAGGTTTAGGCTTGATATCAGGGGAAAACTTTTGAACAAGAGCTGTTCAAAGGTAGAATTGGCTACATCTGTGTGAGCATTTATATGGTAGAAATCAGCAAATGCGGGGGCGGAGCCAAGATGGTGGAGTAGAAACAGCACTTCCAAGGTACTCTGCCCCACACAACCTCCAAACAATGTAAAAGGGGACTCTGAACAACTTCTGGAGCCCCAGAACCCACAGAACGACATAGAGAAGCTAACCTCCTGCTGAGGACAGCCCAGCAGCCTTGCAGGGAGTGGCCAGCGCATCTCTCTGAGAGCAGGCAGCACAGTGTGCTGGGAACAGACAGCATAGCATGCTGGGAGCCGAGCCCAGGCCCTCCTGAGCCCCGGTTTTAGCCCCAGGGCTGCGGCAGGGCCCACAGCCAGCTGGAGGGACCCCAGAACACCAGCAACTGTGGCGATTCCAGAATTATCAGCACATATATGCCTAGGACAAAGTGAGAGTTTAGTGCCCTAGGGACTTTGGGACCAGTATTTGGGGAATGTGTTGGCTTCCTCCCCTGGGGGAGAAAAGGTGCTGAGGAAACTTGACGCAGAGGCCATCCTGCAGCATCAGTGGCAGCTCCAGCTCCTGGTCTGTGAACTGTAGAGAGATCCAGCAATCAGTCTGGGGGTTAATCGCTCTTGCTTTGACCTGCTTGGATCTGGATTGTGGTCTTGGGGTGAGGTCTAGGGTGGGTATCCAATTTGCCAGAGCAGGTGGAGGCTTTACAGAGGCCACCCAACCACCGGGAGTTGTGAAGACCCCATGTTTGGGACAAAAGCTCTCCTGTCTGGTGGCAGAGTCCTACTGTGGCAACAAACCCAAAAATCAAGTAATTAAGTGGCAATATGCCTAGGCAAAGGAAACAAAATAAACGGAAAAATGCAACTTTAGACTCCTATTTTGGGGGCAAAGAAGGTCAAAGCATGGAACAGGAGGAGGACTGTGACGTCAGAAATCCTGCACCAAAAGCCCCAAATGAAAATATAAGCTGGCTACAGGCCATAGAGGACTTTAATAAGCAGATAAGAGAAGTGGGGGAAAAATTAGGAAGAGAAATGATAAAGATGCAAGAAAAGTATGAAATGACAGTCAACAGCCTGACTGAGAAAAACAGCACCTTAAAAATAGACTAACTCAAATGGCATAAGAGGCTCAGAAAGGCAATGAAGAGAAGAATGCCTTAAAAAGTCGAATTTGCCAGATGGAAAAAGAATCTCAAAAGCTCATTGAGGAGAATCATTCCTTCAGAATTAGACTGGAGCAAATGGAAGCTAGTGACTTTATGAGAAATCAAGATGCTGTTAAACAGATCCAAACAAATGAAAGAATAGAAGGCAATGTGAAATCTCATGGGAAAAACCACTGACCTGGAAAATAGATCCAGGAGAGATAATTTAAAAATTATTGGACTACCTGAAAGCCACAATCAAAGAAAGAACCTAGAAATCATCCTTAAAGAAACTCTCAAGGAAAATTGCCCTGATGTTTTAGACCCAGTGGGGGAAATAGAGGTTGAAAGAATCCACCAATCACCCTTGAAAAAGATCCCCAAAAGAAAACTCCTAGGAATATTATAGCCAGGTTCCAGAATCCCCAGATCAAGGAGAAAATACTACAAGCAGCCAGGAAGAAACAATTTCCATATTGTGGAAACACAATCAGAATAGCCCAGGACCTGGCAGCTTCTACACTGAGGGATTGAAGGGCATGGAATACGATATTCCAGAGGGCAAAAGAGCTGGGATTGAAGTCAAGGGTCACCTACCCAGCAAAACTGAGTATCTTGTTTCAGGGGAAAATATGGTCATTCAGTGGAATAGAGGACTTTCAAGCATTCTTGAGGAAAAAACTAGAATTGAATAGAAAATTTGACATCCAGACACAAGAAGCAAGAGATGCCTGAGAAGGTAATCAGGGAAAAGAAATCAAAAGGAACTTATCAAAGTTGAACTATTTACATTCCTACATGGAAAAACAATAACTGTGTCTGATGAAACCTTTCTAGTTATGAAAATAATTGAAGAAGGGTATATGGACATACGAATACATGCTATACAGGTATACATGGATAGAAGGCACAGGTTGAATTTGATGGGAAGGGATGATACTTAAGGGGTAAAGTTAAGAAGTGGGAGAAGAAAGTGACAAGAGGAGCTGGGGAGAGACAGGGTAAGGTAAACTATCTCATGTATAAGAGGCAAAGGGAAGTAGTTGCAGGGGAGGGGAAGAATAGGAAGGCAAAAAGGCAAAACCATATTCTCATTGAATTTGGCTCAAGGAGAGAATAACATACATACTAAATGGGATAGCCCAACCTGCAGCAGAGTAGGGGGAAGAGGGATGAGAGGAGGGATGATGGATGGGAGGGCATTCTTGGGGGGAGGGGAGGTTGGAAGTACCCACTATAGAAGAGGGACAGGATCAAAGTAGGGAATGGACCAGGTAGGGGGTGGGATGGGTGGGAGGGAAATATAAGCAGTCTTTTACAATATGTCTACTATGGTAATGTTTTGCATAGCTATACATGTACAACATATACTGAAATCTTCCCAGAGGGAGTGGGTGACAAGGGAGGAAGGGAATGGATCTGAAATTCAAAGTCTTAAAATTAAATGTTTCAAATGTATATAAATACTATTATTAATACTCTTTTGCTTGTAATTGGGAGATAAGATGTTCAGGCATTGGGGCTCAGAGATTCACCTTGCCCTAATGGTAAAGTCGAAGGGGGTATGGGAGAAGATATGGGAGAGAGCAGATTGGATGAGAGGATATCTAGTGGGACTGCTATTCTGGGGTGGTGGGTAGGGAAAAATGGGGAAAAATTTTAACTCAAAATCTGGTGGAAATGAGTGATGTAAGCCAGAAGTTAAAAATAAATAAATAAATAAATAAATAAATAAATAAATAAATATATATATATATATATATATATATATATATATATATATATAATTATACTAAAAAATTAATAATAAAATATAAAGCTCTTAAAAAAAAAGAAAATCAGCAAATGCTACAAAACTGGGCTTGGTTCATTTTGTTGTTGGTAGTGATTACCTATAATAAAGAAACTGATGAATAAAATGTTAATAATATAGAGTAAGTTTAAAAGTCTCATAATTTTTTCATATAGAGAACCAGTTGTTAAATATTTACCAGTACCACTCTCTACTTTATTGGAGATTTTTGAGCTAAGTCTTGATTATTGGCAGACCCAGTGTAGAGGGAAGTTATGGATTGAATTGCAGAGTCCCTTACAACTGAAATATCCTGTGAAGGTTGATATTTTGCATACCAGTGAACATTGCATCTGTGGTCTTCAAGAGAATCTGTTCTCCAACCAAAAATTTAGGTTCTTTCAAAGTAAATATCTATGCTAATGAGTGCTGAACCTGGAGTCAAGAAAACCCGAGTTCAAATTCTGTTCCAGAGATTTACTAGTTATGTGAGGGAAATCACTTAACTAAGCTCTATCAGCCCTAGTTTCATTATATCAGCCCTAGTTTCCTTATCTGTAAAATGGGCAGCTAACTGTTGTAGTAAATAGAGTGCCATGCTTGAAGTCAGGAAGACTTATCTTCCTGAGTTCAAATCTGTCCACAGACACTTATAATTTGTGTGACCCTGGGTAAATCACTTAACACAATTTGCCTCAGTTTCTCATCTATAAAAATGAGCTGGAGAAGGAAAAGCCAAACCACTGTAGTATCTTTGCCAAGAAAACCCCAAAGGGGGTCTTGAAGAGTTGGACATGACTGAAAGGACTGAATCACAAAATGGAGATTATAATAATGTCTACCTCCCAGGGTTGTCATGAGGATAAAATGAACAATATTTGCAAAGTGCTTTGCAAATAATAAAGCATTGTATAAATGCTATTATTGTTATTATATTATAATTTTTATTATTATCCCAGCATGGAGACAATGCTAGATATTTGAAGAATTGCCAGTTGGGTATTACCCCTGAAAAGTTTAGTGAAGCTGGAATAGTATCAAGTACCATCCTGGTGAGAAATTGTGTCTACTTTTAAGAGACCAGCCTAAGAACAAAGAAGCATATTACCAGAGGTTTATCCATTAGGCAATGACTTCCTTGATCGTTGCAGTCCACAGAATGAAGAAAACTGTAAAATGACCCTTATGTCTTTGTGGCTCCTTTCTACTACAGTGGGAAAGGCAGAGGCCAAAAAAGTGCTGAGTGGCAGAGACTTCTAAGAACTGCAGTTCTAACACTGGCTATAAACATTAATTTAAGGTTGCTCCTCTAAACGTGAAATCCTTACCTAATGTCCAAGTTGATATATTATTGTAGGAACTAAACTATATCAATATTGACATTTTCACAGGAGCTCACAGTGGAAGATAAAAAATTGCAGATAAATGGAAGCATGAGTCACAGCTCTTCCTTGGAAAAGTACATTAAAATGTTGGCAGAGTTGGCTTTTTGTATACTCAAAGGAAAAAAAATAAACATCATTTCATGGGACTGCTTGGTCACCTCACTTTGCAGTGCTTATGTTGATTAGAAAGCAAAAGATCAATATGAAGATAATGAAATCTGAAGAAATGTCAAAGTAGAAAATTTCTAAAAATAATTTCGTAAGATCCTCTTCTCAGTATTAATTTATACATTGGCACTAAGTGTATCCAGGCTAATCTAGACATAGGGAAGGATAAGGAAAAAACATGTTGCAAAATGTAGTTCAGCATTAAGAAACAAAGAGGCCAAGGGTTTGTGGATTATTCAGAAGATTTGAGCCTGTAAATAATGAATACTTTTTTCAAATTGAGAGTTTGGAGATGATGGAAATGATGTGCAATGAGTAACATCAAAAACACACAAAATTCATAGTATCTTAGAAAGGAAAACACATTTTAACATCAAGTGCTAAAGATGACAAAGACATCTAGTCTAACCCATAAAAAAAATCTCTGGTAGCAGACAAGTAGAGATCTAGTTTCTTTTTGGAAACTTTCAATGAGGGGAATCTCTTCCACTCAGAGACAAGAAGTTTTCCTTGACATCAAGCCTAAATTCACTTATTTTCCACATCCTCCCACTGCTTCAGGTTATTCCCTCTCAGTCAAAGAAGAACAAGTCTAATAATCCCTCTTCCACATGAAAATTGTTCAGATACTTAAAGATGGTTATCCTATTTCCCCAATCCTCCAGGCTGAACATATCTAATTCTTTCAATCAGTCATCCTATGAAAAGACTTAAGGCTCTTCAGCATCCTTGTCATCCTCATCTGAATACTTCCCGGATAATCAGTTACCTGTGCAGGGTAGAATACAAGGAAATAATTGCCTCCTTAATCCTGCCTCTCCATCCAGATCACTACTATGTTAGCCCTTTTAACTATATAATGACTTTATATTTATCCCTATTGGATTTCATCTGATTAGATTCAGTCCAATGCTCTAAGAGCCTGTCAAAATCTTTTGGTATCCTGCCTCTTTCTGTGCCAGTTGTCCTTCTATGCTTTGTGCCATTTGCAAATTTGATGAGCATGCCTTAGCTTTTACTTACCAGCCTTAGTTCAAGCTGAGCTTTAGCACTTCTGACACAATTTTACAGGACCACGCTCTTAAATCCATTCTCTGTTACTTGAATTTGCTTCTATCTTTTATATATGTCTTTTAAAGCCTAAGGTATTGACTTCTAATTCAAATCGTCACATTAAAGGTTGCAGAGAAGTCCCATTCTCTCACACAAGTCCTAATAAGTATCTGAAAATGACCCCTATATATATAGCATTGATAAAGGAAACTAAATAGAAACATCCTCCACCATCTAGCCTAGAACTTTATGAAAAGATGGCCAGAAGTCATCAAAGACTAGGATAGGGTTTACAGAGGGGAAACCAGAACAAACTTCGGTAGGTGGGTTGGAACCAGGAGAAGTCATGAAGCTGGGTGATGAAATCCAGCATAAGCTCCTATTCTGAATCTAGCTGATGCTCTGAAAAAAAGACCCCCATGATAGTGCAAGCTCTGTCTAGGTAATTGAAGTCAGATCCCAATGCTGGTCTGTCAAAACAGGAATAAGAGCCATATCTGGTTCCCATCCAGCACACTGTACAGGAGGACGCATGCCCAACCATTCATTTCTGAAAGCATTAGGGGACTCAGCAGGAGACAAGGCCAACTCAGAGCCTGTGTCAGGGAGATTTGCAGTAGTCTGGAGACCAGCATGCTTTCCCTCATTCAACTGGGGCTTTTTAGGACCACAGTAGAGGACAGCATGAATAACTGTTTGGGGATTTGTGTGAGAAGTAGAGAGAGATGAACCAAGGCCATTGGTCTACCAGGAGACTGAGACAAAAGCCATAGAATGAAGCAGGATACCAGCCATATTGACTGCATTAAAGCCACATTAGAAACAGCTAAGTGACCCTAAGTTTGGAGTCAGGAAGTTCAAATCTGGCCTTAGACATTTACTAGCTATGTAACCCTGGACAAGTCACTTAAATTTGGTCTGTTTCAGTTTCCTCACCTATAAAATGGGGATAATAATAGCACTTACTGCCCAGGATTATTGTCAGTATCAAAGGAGATTATAATTGTAAAGTACTTAGCACAACACCTGGCATAAAGTAAGTACTGTATAAATATTGTTGTTATTGTTATTGTCTAGAAAGACAATAGCATCGATATATAGATCACAGAGGAGACAGGACCAAAACGTGTCTACCTCAACCCATTTAAGAGTCTCAAAGGGCAAGGAGTTGAGTATAAAGTCCCAATCCAAGAACTAAGGATAGAAACATGAATAAAGAGAAGAAAATAATGACTACAATGAATAAATTTTATGGTTGAGGTAAACCCAGAAGAAAGTAACTCCACAACAACCAAAAGCAGAGCTTCAGAGGAAAAAAAAAACATGGGCTTGGCCACTAGGACTACCAGAAGGGCATGAATGAAATAAGAGATAAAAGCATGACAGTAGAGCAGAAATTTGGGTTTCAGAAGAAGAATTGGAAGGAAATTAATATAAACCATTTGAACAAAATCAAAAGATTCCAAAGTAGAAGAATATATAATCTCCTATTTAAAGTAACATAGAAAATAGTCAAAAAGAGATAATTTAGGAATCACTGGTTTCTCTAAGACCTATGGCCAAACAAAAAATATGGATGTCATATTTTAAAAAATCATGAAGAAGAAAATACCCAAGTCTATAAGGACCAGAGTAAAAAACAAAAAAGAAAGAACATATTAAACACCTATTAAAAAATCACAACACTGAAAATATCTAGGAATGTTGTTAAAGTTATATATATGGTTATATAGTCATGTACTTATATATAGGATTATTTTATTAGTTATATATAAGTTTGATTGTTCTTGTAGATCATATTTAATACTGGAATAAAATGACATTTGTAGGTCATTTATTTTTTTAAGGTCAACTAGGTGATGCCAAGCCTAGAGGCAGGAAGACCCAAGTTCAAATGTGACCACAGACCTGAATTCAAATGCAGCCTCAGACACTTACTAGCTTATATGACTCTGGGCAAGTCACTTAACCTTGTCTGCCTCAGTTTCCTCATTTGTTGAATGAGCTGGAGAAGGAAATGGCAAACCACTCCAGTATCTTTGCAAAGAAAATCCCAAATGAAATCATGAAGAGTCAAACACAATTGAAATGACTGAACAATAACAAAAAGCTAATAAAAGGCAGTTTATTTAGCCTTAACATAGAAAGGAAGCTTAACAAGGAAATAATGCTTAACTAAAAAAGATATATTCTGCGCCTCTCGTCTCCATAAAGAAATATGTCTTGTCATCAGGGCAGGGTTTGGTGAATCTTGTGACTGTGGGATTTCTGTCAAATCTGAAGGGACATGACTATGTGAACAGGCCTAGTGTATACCCTTGGGTGACCAGGAAGCCATGTAAATGTTAATTGAGGCCAGCAGGAAGCTGTTTCCATGGTGAGGCAGCTAAAGCCTGAGTCCTTGAGCCAATCAAGTCTTGGACACAGTTTTCTTGACTTTTAGGGAAAGAAATAGTTTAACCTACATGTTAAGAGTGTGTGAATATGGTGAGGAGAGGAACTGATAGATCCTATAACAAATGTCACAGCCAAAATCTGAAACTTCTAAGTCAAAGAAAATATATTGGAAGCAGAAAGAATTTGATTACTAAGGATCACACAAAACTGTGCTATAACTGCAATAAAAGAGAGAAAATGTTGGAATATAATATTTGGAAAAACAAAAGATAAAGGTATACAACCAAAGATAACTTACCCTTAAGAAACTGGATATAATCTTATAGGGGAGAAATGGATCTTTTATAGATTAGGGGACTTTAATGTATTCCTATTTTTTTGGAAAAAGATTGAAACTGGGGGAGGCGTCAAGATTGCAGAGTAGAAACAGCATGTCCACAGCACTCTGGCCACACCACTTTCAAATTTATGTAAAAGGGGACTCTGAACAAACTCTGGGGCTACAAAACCCACAAAATGACACAGAGAAGCTAACCTCCTGCTGAAGACAGCCCAGTAGCCCAGCAGGGAGCAGCCAGGACAGCACTCTCAGAGCACAGCCCAGATCCATGTGAGTCGGAGGTTTTAGCCCCATGGCGGCCAGAATAGCAACCAGCTGGAGGGACTCCAGAACACCAGCAGCTGTGGCATTTCCAGAATTATCAACACATAGATGCCAAGAACAAAGTGAGAGGTCAGTGTGGTACTCACTGGGACCAGTACTTGGGAGTGCATCAGCTTCTTTCCCTGTGGGTGAGAAGCCGCTGAGTAGCCAGCACAGCTTGCGCCACATTGCCACATTGCAGCTTCAGCTCCTGGCCTGCAGGTTATAGGGGATCCAGAGATCAGTCTAGGGGGTTGATTGCTCTTGCTTTAACCTCCCTAGATCTGGATTGTGGTCTGGGGTGGAGGTCTTGGGATGTGTGACCAGTTTGCCAGAGCATGTGGAGGTTTCACAGAGGGCAAACAGCTAATACCTCTGGCAGCTGAGAAAACCCCAGCTTTTGGGAAGGAAGTTCCTCTGGCTGGTGGCAGAGTCCTACTGTGGCAACAAACCCAAAAGTCAAGTAATTGAGTGGCAACATGCCTAAGCAAAGGAAACAAAATAAACAGAAAAATTAAACATTAGACTCCTATTTGGGGGGCAAAGAGGATCAAAGCATGGAACAGGAGGAGGACTGTGAGGTCAGAAATCCTGCTCCAAAAGCCCCAAATGAAAATATGAACTGGTTATAGGCCATAGAGGACCTTACGAATCAGATAAGAGAAGTGGGGGAAAATTGGGAAGAGAAATGAGAAAGATGCAAGAAAAGTATGAAATGAGAGTCAACAGCCTAACTGAGGAAAATAACACCTTAAAAATAGACTAACTCAATGGCAAAAGAGGCTCAAAAATGCAATGAGCCTTTGAATGCCTTAAAAAGCCAAATTTGCCAGATGGAAAAAGAATCTCAAAAGCTCACTGAGGAGAATCATTCCTTCAGAATTAGACTGGAGCAAATGGAAGCTAGTGACTTTAAGAGAAATCAAGATGCTGTTAAGCAGATCCAAACAAATGAAAGATTAGAAGGCAATGTGAAATATCTCATGGGAAAAACCACTGACCTGGGAAATAGATTTTGGAGAGACAATTTAAAAATTATTGGACTACCTGAAAGCCATGATCAAAAAAACCCCTAGAAATCATACTTCAAGAAATTCTCAAGGAAAATTGCCCTGATGTTTTAGAACCAGAGGACAAAATAGAGGTTGAAAGAATCCACCAATCATCTCCTGAAAAAGGTCCTAAAAAGAAAACTCCTAGGAATATTATCGCCAGGTTCCGGAATCCCCAGATCAAGGAGAAAATATTACAAGCAGCCAGGAAGAAACAATTTCAATATTGTGGAAACACAATCAGGATAACACAGGATCTGGCAGCTTCTACACTGAGGGATTGAAGGGCATGGAATATGATATTCCAGAGGGCAAAGGAGCTGAGATTAAAACCAAGAATCACCTACCCAGGAAAACTGAGTATCATGTTTCAGGGGAAAATATGGTCATTCAGTGGAATAGAGGACTTTCAAGCATACTTGAGGGAAAAAAAAGGAGTTGAACAGAAAATTTGACATTCAGACACAAGAAGCAAGAGATGATTGAGAAAGTAAACAAGGAAAAGACAGAAGGAACTTATCAAAGTTGAACTATCTACATTCCTACATGGAGAAATGATAATTGTAACTGATGAAACCTTTCTCAGTAAGAAAATAGCTGAAGAAGGGTATATAGGCATATGAATGCATATATGAATGTGTGTATATATGTTTACAGGTATACATGGATAGAGGGCATAGGTTGAATTTAATGGGAAGGGATGATACTTAAGGGGTGAAATTGAGAGGTGAGAGAGGAATATAGTGAGAGGAGATGGGGAGAGACAGAGTGGGGTAAACTATCTCATGTAGAAGAAGCAAGGGAAAGTGGTTGCAAGGGAGGGGAAGAACAGGAAGACCAAAAGGGCAAAACTTTATTCTCATTGAATTTGGCTCAGGGAGAGAATGACATGCATATTAAATGGGATATCTTACCATACAGGAGAGTGGGGGGGAGGGGAATTAGGGGGTATGATAGAAGGGAGGGCAGGCTGGGGGGGGAGTTGGAAGCACCCACTTTTTTTGTTTGTTTTTGACATAGGACACATTTTAATTTGTGTTATTAACATTTTCTCCATCACTTTTTAAAGTCTAGACAATTAACAAAACAACACAAGCCTTGATTTGCAGTGTTTCTGAGGCATGAATGTTTACACTGAAAATTTAACAGTCCACTCTCACATCAGTTTGAGCTGACTCCAGCACACATCTGCTCTCAGACTTCCTTCCTATGGTATTTCCCCCTACACAACTATAAAGTAATTATCATGGATTACTTTCCAGGTGACTCTTGTCTCCCTACTAGACTGTAAGCTCCATCTGAGGGCAGGGACTTTCTTATCTAAACTCCATTTCTCTTCCCAGTGACTGGCTAGACTAACGACAATATGAGGTTAATAAATGCTGGCTGGATAGATTTATTGATTCATAAGACCTGGGTCCAAATCCTGACTCTACCCCTTATTTAACTGCAATCTTGGGCACATCATTTAAATCAACTTCCTCGTCTGGGAAACGGCAGTTAATAATCCTTTCACTACCTGTTAAACAAGGCTGTCGTGAAGACTGAATAGGAGAGCATAGATAAGGTGCTGTCTTAGCATGAACTATTATCACCATCTACTTTAGAGGTGTGAAGCAGGCTGAGTGAACTGTTCAGAATCCTGCAGGTCATTGGAGACAGAGCCAGCACCTGAGTCCGTGTGTTCTGTGCTTTCACATGCCCGTCTCTATTATACCATACCTGTCTACAAGGCAATATGGGAATGTTCTCTCCTGCAAACACACACAAAAAGCTGAGCATGCAATTGATGTGTAGAGTATGGGACCCTGCTAATCAACCAGCAAGCAATTATTAAACATCTACTGCATGCCAGGCGCCCTGTGCTAGGTACAGGGATACAAAGACCAAAACATGAGCCAATCATTACTCATGAAGCTTTCATTCAATGTGAACATGTTATCCTAGGCCCACAGCCAGAGGAAGTCTTATTAAGTGCCAGGGAAGGTATGGGAGCATTCATATTTTCAGGATGGGGAACATAATCTGCCTTTTTGAAACAGACTGACTCTGCGTTGGACATTCTCCACAACAGTGGCAAACACCTCTGGCTGGCTATACTGGCTGACTGGTACTTCCATCTGCTACCTCCATTTGTTTGCCTTGGCTGGTCCCCATGCCTGGGGTGCTCTGACCCCTCACCCCTTCTCACAGATTACCCAAGGGAAGCACCCACTTTTGAAAGGGGATAGGATCAAAGTGGGGAGTGGACCAGGTGGGAGATGGGATAGGAGGGAGGTAAATGTAGTCAGATTTTTACAATATATCTACTATGGTAATGTTTTGCATAGCTATACATGTACAGCATGTACTGAGTTGCTTATCTTCCCAATGGGAGTGGGTGGCAGGGGAGGAAGGAAATGGGTCTAGAATTCAAAGTTTTAAAATCAAATGTTTTAAAAATATATAAATACTATGATTAATACTATTTTGCATATCATTGGGAGATAAGATGTGCAGGCATTGGGGCATGGGGATTCTCCTTGCCCTGCTGGAAAAGTCGAAGGGCGTATGGGAGAAGAGATGGGAGAGAGCAGATGGGATGAGGGGATATCTAGTGGGACTGCTATTCTGGGGTGGTGGGTAGGGAAAAATGGGGAAAAATTGTAACTCAAAATCTGGTGGAAATGAATGATGTAAACCAGAAGTTAATAAAGCATTTGGAAAAAAAAAGATCGAAACTAAGGAGAAACTTGGAAATGCAAATATAGGAAGCAAGAGATACCAAAAATGGTTCAAGCAATTATAAAAGACTAAATGATAATGAAGGGCATATTTTTTCATACAAGGAAAAGAGACATGTGAACTTTCAAAATCCAAGTATCTTCAAAAGACACTTTTGGGTACATAAGACATGAAACATGGAGGAAGGGATGGGGGTAGGCATCTTCTGATCTCACTTTCATCTGGATCAGATACAGGATTGAAAACTGTTGTCTCCTCTGTTTATGTTTCAAAACATCCCCTTAGCTGGAGTCTTTTAATTTTTTTTAATTTTTTGCCTTTTTTTTTGAGGGCAATTGGGGTTAATTAACTTGCCCAAGGTTTTTGTTTTGTATGTGCAGTAAGTGTCTGAGGCCGGATCTGAACTCAGGTCCTTCTGACTCCAGGGCCGACGCTCTACTCACTGCACCACCTAGCTGCCCCTCTGGTCGTTTTAATACGGAATGCTTGAAAGTCCTCTATTCTATTAAATTTCTACTGTCCTCCCATCCGATTATACCCAGTTTTTCAAGGTAAATTATTCTTATTTATATATATAAACGCCTTTGTCTTTTGCATTTTTGGATATTTTATTTTGACATTTTCTCCTCTTTATTGTACTTAATAGCAAATTCTTTATTAAGGTCTTGATTGTGGTTACTTAGTGCTCAAATCATTTTAGTCGGCATAATTTTTGCCTTAACTTGGAAATGCTTGATTTTGACTATGGTATTTATGACATGGTTGACCAGCTCCCCTCCCTCATCCCTATGTAGATTATGCTAGTTCTTTCCCTCAGAGGAAGAATGCCATCCCCAAGACTGGGGAATTAAGCCTCAAGCTGCCTCATTCTTAAAGGAGCTTCCTGCTGGCTTCAGTTCACATCGTTTCCTGGTCACCTTAGGGTTTACACTAAGCCTGTTGACATGAAATTAGGTTCCGTCAGACTTGATAGAAGTTCCATTGCTGCAAGAGTCAACATGCCAGTCACTACCCTGATAATAAAATGAATTTCATTATGGAGATGAGGGGGTAAAGGACATCTACCTGAGCTGAGTGCTTTATTCTTGCTGGACCCCAATCAAACTACCAGGCTGAATTTTAAAGATAATATCTCAATTTCTATTCAGTTTATACTCCTATAGTTTCTCTCTCCCTCTCTCTCTGTATCTCTGTCTCTGTCTCTGTCTCTGTCTGTCTCTCTCTGTCTCTCTCTGTCTCTGTCTCTGTCTCTGTCTCTGTCTCTGTCTCTGTCTCTCTCTCTCTGTCTCTCTCTCTGTCTCTCTCTCTGTCTCTGTCTCTCTCTCTCTCTCTCTCTCTCTCTCTCTCTCTCTCTCTCTCTCTCTCTCTCTCTCTTTCTTTGCTTTTTGGAGGGGTGAAGTTAGGGCAATTGGGATTAAGTGACTTGCCCAAGGCCACAGGGCTAGTTTTTTGTGTTGTGTCCGGGATCAGACTTGAACTCAGGTCCTCCTGACTCTAGGGCCAGTGCTCTATTTTGTGCCACCTAGCTGCCCCCCTATAGTCTCTTTCAATTGAAAACAACAAATCCAAATTCCCTGCTCATGTTGTCACTACCACACTCAACTTAAACCATAAGGTAGTCTCAGTTTCTACCAACATGGGAAGACACAATACTGGACTACATTTCCCAGAAACTCATGCCACCAGACTCTGCACCCCACACCCTACCTGCAGAGATCCATCTCTGAAAGCCACATTACGTTGCTATGTTATTTTGCTTGTATTTGTATAAAACTATGTATGTAGATGGTGTCTCTCTGCAGCTAGACTGTAAGATCCTTGATGACAGGGTTGTTTTGAATTTTGTCTTTGTATCCCCAGTACCTAACATAGTGCCAGAAAAATGCTTATTGATTGCTTGATTAATAAAATATAGACATAGTGGGGGGCATGTCTTACTTTGTGTTTTTAGCTCCCTCAGGAGCAACTCTTTAATAATAAATGTTTGTTGTAACTACTTAATTAATGGCTTGTTGAGGTTTGCAAAAAAGACAATTAGCTGTGGCAATTAACAGATCATTGGTAACTTTAGAGAGGGAAATTTTATTTTAATGAAGACACAAGCCAGATTAAAAAGAGTTTAGTAGAGAGAAGAGAGGAAGTAAAGCCACCGATTGTAGATTGTAGATTGTAGAGGAGAGATATGGAACAATAGCTAGCAGGGGTGGTTGGATCAGGTGAGAGATTTTTAAGGATGGAGGAAGCAGGCAGTAGATAGGCAGAGACTGAAAATTAATGCTGGAGAAGACAGGGTAGCCTTGTAGAGGGTTTGCTTTAGGAAGGAGGACTATCTTTTTATATATTTGGATAAAAGAGAAAATATTGGCCAAAGGCACCTGGAAAATATGAAATAAGGAAGATAAGGAGAAAACAGGGAGCTCTTAGTGAATAACATCGATTTTTCAGTGAAATATGGGGAAAGATTATCAGGTGAGAGGGCTTGAGGAAGGGGTATCATGGGAGGTTTGAAGAGGGATGAAATGGTTTAGAAAAGCCATTGTAATGAGTAGGGTAGTGGGTTCATTGGGGAAGCATAAAATACTGCCTTGGTATGGTCAGGGCTCTGTTGAAATTACGTTACAAATCTGTAATGGATCTATACGGCATGACTTTATGATATTCTCCAGCTCGTTTCAGTAGCATGTGAGTAGGAGCAAAAGTAGTGAATGATGAGAGTGATCTGAGGGTTGAAGCTTGGCAAGGCATGATCGGTGATAAGATAAAGAGGCAAGGAACTTGCCTACTAATTTAGGAAGTATAGTAGTATAGAGTTGGACTGGTCCACCAAGGGGTTACACTAGGAAAGGGAAAAGAGTGTAGCCAGTCGAAGCCTTAGAAAGAACTGGGGCACAGAAGAATTGGAACTCATGTTGAGAATGAAGAACAACTTTGGGATTTATAAGGCAGAAGGAAAGAATGAATAATAAAATGTGACCGGATAAAGAAATTTAAGAGCTTATGAACATGGAAGTGGGACTCTTGTGGGTGATAGAAAGATCTAAAGTATGGTATATTTGTTCATAGATGAAGTAGGGTAGAGAAATAGGACAAAAATAGTAAAGAACTAGGAAGCTAGGATGTTTGAGGGTATACATATTGATATATGTATGTTGAAATACCTTGATATGAAGGCAGGAGTTGGTGAGGGGGAAAAGAATAACTCATTGAGGAGAGGAAAAAAGTGTCCTGGTAGTCAATAGATAGTAGCTACCGAGGCTTGATTGGATTTTAAATATGGATTGAATAAATCTCAAAGGAGAATGGGTTGCTGAGTGAGGGTAGTAAAGGGAGAATCTGGAAGAATACAAGTTGTTCCCCGATTGATAAATGGTCAAATGATATGAACAGACAGTTAGTTCTCAGAGGAAGAAATTAAAGATATCTATAAGCATATGAAAAAATGCTCTAAATCACTATTGATTAAAGAAATTCAAATCAAAACAACTCTGAGGTACCCCATCTCACTAGTCAGATTGGCTAAGATGACAAACAGGAAAATGATAAATGCTGGAGAGGATGTGGAAAAATTGGAACACTAATACATTGCTGGTGGTGTTGTGAACTGATCCAACCATTCTGGAGAGCAATCTGGAACTATGCCCAAAGGGCTATAAGTAATTTCATATCCTTTGACCCAGAAATACCACTTCTAGGTTTGTATCCCAAAGAGATCACAGAAGCGGGAGGATGACCCATAGGTACAAAAATATTTAGAGCAGCTCTTTTTGTGGTGGCAAAGAATTGGAAATTAAGGGATGCCCATCAATTGGGGGAATGGCTAAACAAGTTATGATATATGGATGTAATGGAATACTATTGCACCATAAGAAATGAAGAGCAGATGGACTTCATATCTACCTGGAGAGGCTTATACAAACTGATGCTGAGTGAGAAGAGCAGAACCAGGAAAAATTTGTACACCATTACAGATACAACGTATTTGTGATGACCAACTTTGATAGACCGGACTCTTCTCAGAAATGCAGGGCTACAAGTAAATTCCAAAAGACTCATGATGGAGAGAGATGTCTACATTCAGAGAAAGAACCAGAAAGAACAGAGTTTGAGTGCAGATTGAATTACCTGCTCTCTTTCGTTTTCTTGTTTGGTTTGGTTTCCTCTTTCCCATTGTTCATTTATCTGTTACAATCCTTCCTTTCAACCTGACTAATGTCTAATGTGAAAGTATCTGCAGATCCTATACCTGATTGTATGTCACCATGGAGGGGGGAAGGGAAGGGAGAGGGAGAAAAATTGAAACTCAAAGAACTGGGGAACTGAATCTTATAAACTCAAAGTAAACCAACAAATGAATAAAGAAAAAAAAAGGAAAAACAAGGGAGAATCTGGAGGTGGCAATGAGAAAAAAGGAATATTCTGACTCTACCACAATTGAATTAGAGGTATCTGTGAAAGTGCAATGGTATTAGAAAGAGCAACCAGTGATACAGTGTCATCAGGAGGGAGCCAGGCATTAATGAGGATGGAAGAATTTAGGAAGGAAAAATTTTAAAATTAAAGTCACTTTGTTAACTATGGAGTCATTCCAATCATTCCAGGGAGTGCAGTGAAAGGGATGTATAGATCTAGAAGGGCATATAGAGGTAGGAGTTTTGTGTAAGAGAATGGGTTGTGGGGGATAGAGAAAGGGGTTTGTGCAATGACAAGAGTATGACTGGATAATATGTATGCTAACCTCCGAGGAATAAATTTAAACCGATTATCAGTGGCAGGAGGAAAGTAGATTGAGAGATACAGATGATTGGACTGTTCAGGACCCTCTATTGATTTTAATCTGTTGCTAAGTGGTTTGTGAGAACCAGGAGGCATGACTCATAGCAGGTAGAAAAATGAAAGGCACAGTCTGGTAGAATCTGAGAAGGAGGCAGGAACTAGCAATTCTATGTGGGTCTGATCTGGGAATAGACTCTGGACCACTTATTTCTATTTGTATTGTTATTATTTTATAGTAGTATAGGGTTTTTTTTTTTTGGTTTTGCTTATTTCACTTTGTACCAGTTCATATGATTATTTTTATGCTTTTCTGAATTTGTTATTTCTTACAGCATGGTAATATTTCATTATATTCATGTGCCAAAATTTTTTAGGAATTTTCCATTTTGGGGGATGGGCTTTGTTTCCAGTTCTTTGTTCCAATAAAAAGTGCTACTATATTATTTGACATTTTTCTTTTCATCATTGACTTTATTGGAGGTATATCCCTAGTAGTAGCTCAAAGGGCATAGGCATCTTATTCAATTTTTTGGTATACCTCCAAATTGCTTTCCAAAATGGTTGGACCAACGGAAAATTCTACTACAATGCATCAGCATACCTTTTTCTTTTCTTTTTTTTGGAGGAGGGAAGGAAATTGGAATTAAGTGACTAGCCCAGAGTCACACAGCTAGTTAAATGTCAAATATCTGAGGCTGAGTTTGAAGTCCTTCTGACTTAAGGGCCGGTGCTCTATTCACTGCACCACCTAGCTGCCCCCATACCTCTTTTTCTACAGACTGTCCATAACTGAGTCGTTTCTTTGCAGTCTTGCCCATATGCTGGGCAGGAAGTAAAGTCTCATAATTGCTTTGACTGCATTTCTTTTGTTATTAGTGTTTCAGAGCAATCTAAATATGGCTGTTAATAGTTTGTAATTCTTCTTTTGGCCCTTTAACCAATTTGGGAATGGCTCCTGGTCTTATGTAAATATATAATTTCCTATATATCTTGGATATTAGTATCTTTTCAGAGATAGTCGATATAAATATTTATTCTTAATTGACTGCTTCCCTTCTTATCCTAGGGGCACTGGCTTTACTGATGTGAAAGTTTAAAAATATATATTTTTGAGTGTTGGTGTGTGTGTGCACACACCCCCACACGTTTTATTTTTATTTTTTAATCGAATGCTTTATTAACTTCTAGCTTAAGTCATTCATTTCCACAAATTTTCTCCCAGTTTTTCCCCTACCCACCACCCCAAAATAATGACCACACTGGATATCCCCTCCTCCAATCTGTTCTCTATGGGAATATGGGATATATTATAAGAATATGGGAACATCTTCTCCCATACCCCCTCCGACTTTCCAGTAGGGCATGGTGGATCTCTATGCCACAGTGCATGTATGTCTTATTTCCCAGTTACATGTAAAATAATATTAATAATAGTATATGTATGTATATATTAAACATTTGCTTTTAAAACCTTGAATTCCAGATTCATTCCCTTCCTCCCTTGTCACCTACCCTTACTGGGAAGATAAGTAATTCAGTATAAGTTGTACATGTGCAGCTATGCAAAACATTTCCATAGTGAATATGTTGTGAAAGACTGACTATATTTCCCTCACTCATATCCCACCTCCCACTTGTTCTATTCTCTACTTAGATCCTATCCCTTTTCAAAAGTGGGTGCTTCCAACTCCCCTCACTCCCTAGCCTGCCCTCCCTTCCATCACCCCCTTCTAATCCTCTTCCCCCCTACTCTTCTGTAGGGTGAGATACCCTATTTAGTGTGTATGTCATTCCCTCCCTAAGCCAAATTCAATGAGAATAAGGTTGACTCATTCCCTTTTGCCTTCCTGTTCTTCCCCTCCATTGTAACCATTTTCCCTTGCCTCTTCTATATGAGATAGTTTGCCCCATTCTGTCTCTCCCCATCTCCTCTCATTATATTCCTCTCTCACCTCTTAATTTCACCTTTTAAGTATCATCCCTCCCTATTCAATTGGTCCTGTGGCTTCTATCTATGTATACCTGTGTGCTCACACACACACACACACACACACACACACACACACACACACACATATATATACACATTCACATAGGTATCCATAAACCCATATACCCTCCTATAAAGACATACACACACACACACACACACACACACACACACACACACACACACACACACACACACATTTAAACACATATATTTCTATTCCCTTCAACTATTTTTATACTGAGAAAAGTTTCATCAGTTACAATGATCATTTTTCCATGTAGGGATGTAAATAGTTCAACTTTGATAAGTTCCTTGTGATTTCTTTTCCCTGTTTCCCTGTTCCCTTTTCCTCATGCTTCTCTTGCTTCTTGTATCTGAATGTCAAATTTTCTATTCAACTCTGGTTTTTTTATCCAGAATGCTTGAAAGTCCTCTATTCCACTGAATTACCATATTTTCCTCTGAAACATGATAATCAGTTTTGCTGGGTAGGTGATTCTTGATTTTAATCCCAGCTCCTTTGACCTCTGGAAAATCATATTCCAATCCCTTCAATCCCTCAGTGTAGAAGCTTCCAGATCCTGTGTTATCCTGATTATGTTTCCACAATATTCAAATTGTCTCTTCCTGGCTGCTTGTAATATTCTCTCCTTGATCTGGGATTTTCAGAACCTGGCTATAATATTCCTAGAATTTTTCTTTTTGGGATCTTTTTCAGGAGGTGATCTGTGGATTCTTTCAACCTCTATTTTTTCCTCTGGTTCTAAAACATCAGGACAATTTTCCTTGAGAATTTCTTGAAGTATGATTTCTAGGTTCTTTTTTGATCATGGCTTTCAGGTAGTCCAATGATTTTTAAATTACCTCTCCTGGATCTATTTTCCAGGTCAGTGGTTTTTCCCATGAGATATTTCACATTGCCTTCTATTTTTTCATTTGTTTGGATCTGCTTAACAGCATCTTGATTTCTCATAAAGTCACTAGCTTCCATTTCCTCCAATCTAATTCTGAAGGGATGATTCTCTTCAGTGAGTTTTTGAGATTCTTTTTCCATTTGGCAAATTTGGCTTTTTAAGTCATTCTTCTCCTCATTGCCTTCTCCTCATTGACTCTCTTTTGCCATTTGAGTTAGTCTATTTTTTAAGGTGTCATTTTCTTCATTCAGGTTGTTGACTCTCATTTCATAATTATCTTGCATTGTTCTCATTTCTCTTCCCAATTTTTCCTCTGCTTCTGTTATTTGCTTTTCAAAATCCTTCTTAAGGTCCTCTATGGCCTGTAACCAGCTCATATGGTGCAGGACTTCTGACTCGACTCTCTTCCTCCTGTTCCATGCTTTGATCCTTTTTGTCCTAAAATAGGAGTATAAAGTTGTGTTGCTCTGTTTGCTTTGCTTCCTTTTCCTGCTCATATTGCCACTCAGTTACTTGACTTTTGGACTTTTTTTCCACAGTAGGACTCTGCTACCAGACTGGGGAACTTCATACCAAAAGCTGGGGTTTTCTCAGCTGTCGAAGGTATTAGTTGGGTACCCCCTCTGAGGCCTCCACATGCTCTAGAAAGCTGGCCACACACCCTAGAACCTCCACCCTAGACCACAATCCAGATCCAAGCATGTTAAAGCAAGAGTGCTTACTCCTCAGACTGGTCACTTGGTCCCCCTACAATCTGCAGGCCAGGAGCTGAAGCAGCCATGTATTGGCAGCTCCAGGGCTGCTGGTCCTCAGCTGCTTCTCACCCAGGGATACAGCCCTACCATGCTCCCAACTGCTGGATCCCAAAGTCTACACTTCAATGATCTCTCACTTTGTCCTTAGCATCTATGTGTTGATGATTCTGCATACCACCACAGCTGCTGCTGATCTGAATTCCTCCATCCAGTGGCTGATCTCTACCTTGTACTAGTCATGAAAGATGCCTGATCTTTCTCTCCTCTAGGTTTTTAAAAAAATGCTGTGACCTTTTATAGTAAGGACCTGTATCCATTTTGTGCTTAATGTGATATAAGATGATGATCCAAACTAATTTCTACAAAACTCCTTTCCAATTTTTCTAGCAGTTCTTATCAACTGGGAAGATCTCTCTCAAGTAATTTATGCTTTTTAGCTTCTTAATAGGTTATTATGTTCCATGGTTTCTGAACCTTCCTTATCTAACCTACTCCATTGATTGACTTTTCTATTTTTTTTTAAGTAATGCTAAGTAAGATTTGATGACTACATCTTTATTCTATAGTTTGAGGGCTGGAAGTTCTATTTTCCTTCATTCCTATTTTTTTAATCATCATTTCTCTCAAGATTTTAGACTTGCTGTTTCTTTATGATCTTCATCATCATTCCCACCTCCTCCCCAAAGGAATGTTGTTCTCCACCCCTGTAGCCATCCTGGCCTCTGATAGGTGAGCTTTCACTTTATTTTACCCAAACCAGGTCTCCAAGCCATTTCCCTGCCATCTTCATATCATACTCTCAAGTGAGTGCCTCCATTCCAATTCCCCTTGATATGTTATCTTCTCCAATTTTAGAATGTAGGCTACTCGAGAGCCATGACTATTTCTTATTTACTTGTATTTTAGTGCCCTACATATTTAACACAGTTCCTAGAACATAAAAAGTACTTCAGAATATGTAACTCCTCCTTCCTATCTGAACACTCCTTCTCAATCTCTTTTTTAAAATATAGTTTTTTGGTTTTCAGCACTTTTATAAGATTTTGAATTCTAAAATTTTCCTCTCCTTCCCCTCTTAGCATGAAATCTGATATAAACTATATATGTACAATCATGTTAAACATATGTCCACATTTGTCATACTGTGAAAGAAAAATCAGAAAAAAGGAAAAAACCATGAAAAAGAAAAAAAAATTAAAAAGGAGAAAATAATATGCTTTGATCTGCATTCAGACTCCATAGTTCTTTCTCTGAATGTGTATAGCATTTTCCATCATGAGCCTTTTGGAACTTCATCTCCTTTGCTGAATCTTCATTCAAGTCATGCTTGCCAAGTGTGAATGTATTCCAGAGCCCTCTCTTGGGCTCTCTCCTCTTCTCATAGTCTATTTCAATTGTGGTCTCATCAGCTTTGTTGGACTTAATTATCTCTATACTGATGATTCTTAGGTATACTTATCCAGGCCTAATCTCTCTCCTAACTTCCAGATTTAAATGTCCAACTACTTTTTGGACATGTAGAACTAGATGTCTCATAGATATCTTAAACTCAACATGTTCCAAACAACTCATTATCACCCCTTCTTCCCCAAGCACTCCCTTCTTCCTATCTTTCCTATTACTAATGGATGAAACCACCATTTTCCCAGTCACCCAGTCTTACAACCTAGTTATCATTCTTGATTCTCCACTCTTTCTCCCCTCTCTATCAATATCCAATTATTATGAAATCTTATTGATTTTACTATCTTCAAAAAATCTCTTATATAAAGCCCTTTTTCTTATCTTTCACTGCCAACACCCTGCTTTTGCTGCCACCACCTCATTTACTTACACTTGGACTATTACAATAGTCTTTTGGTGGGTCTCCCTGACTCATTTCAGGATTCCAGTTCATCATTCAGCTGTCAAAATGATCTTCCTAAAGCACAGGTCTGACAATGTTAACCTTCATTTATTTAACTGTCTTCTCCAGGGACAAATACAAAGTCCTCTTATTGACAGTCAAGGCCTTTCATAACCTGGTTCTCTCCTATCTTTCCAATCTTAGACCTTATAGACATCTGCCCCCACCACACTCTGCAATCTAGTGATACTGTCTTCTGTGCTCTTTATCCACAAGAAACTTTGTCTCCAGACTCTCAGAATTTTCACTAGCTGTCTCTCATGTTCTCCCTCCATATCGCTACCTTCTGGACTTCCTGGCTTTCCTTCAAGTCCTACCCAGCTAGATTGCTGTCTTTTGTAAGAAGCATTTCCTGATTACCTAAATGCTAGTTCCTTCCCTATGTTAATTATCTCAAATCTTCATAGTTGTTTTCATATTGTCTCTCCATTAGACTGTGAATTTCTTGGGAAGAGGGACTATTTTTTCCCTTATCTTTGTATCTCTAATGTTAAGCACGGGGCTTGACCCATAGTAGGCACTTAATAAATGACATTTAACTCGAAATATAGTTAGCTATTATTTATACTACTTTTATAAAGTAAAGTTTTATTATAGTTTTATTGGTATAAAATTAAATTTGTGAATTAATTTTGTTAGTATAATTTTATTATATTATTCAATCCAAATATAAAAAATAAAAGTGCTTCCAACTAGTCTTTATTTTAAAATAAAAATATTTCCATTAATACATAGGAATCTTAAATGTGCATTTGAGTTATTTTGGCTTCCAGATATTTTATGCATTTCCTAGTTATTTTGATGGGACTTTCCTCTTATTATTTTTTCCTGGCTTTTGTTATTTTCATTTAGACAATTTTTATGGGTTTATTTTGTATTCTGATACTTTATTGAAAGTGTTTTCTTGATGAATTTCTTTGGGGATTTTGTATTATTTTCTAAATATAACATCATATCATCAGCAAATGAGGATAATTTTTTTCTCTTCTTTGTCTATGTTTATGCCTTTCATCTATTTCTCTTCTCTTGTTGCTACTGCTAATGTTTTTAGAACTATTTCAAATAACATCAAGGAAAGGACCATCCTTGAGTTCTTTGATATTTACTGTTATAAGTGCTAGTATTCTTTGAAAATGATCCTAACTTTTGGTTTTAGATTTATACTTTTGTGATACTGAAAGTGATTTTTTTGCTTTTACGATTTTTAGGACTTTTCAATGTTTTATTGTCAAGAGCTTTTTATGTACCTTTTGAGATATTCATGTTTTTTATTTTAATATGTTTGATTATGTTATAGCTTTCCTATTTTTTGTTTGTTTTGGAAGGGGATTAAGTGGATTAAGTAACTTGCCCATAGTCACACAGCTATTTAAGTGTCAAGTGTCTGAGGCTGGATTTGAACTCAGGTCCTCCTGACTTTAGGGCCGGTGTGCTCTATTCACTGTGCCATCTAGCTGCCCCCACTTTCCTGTTTCTAAACCAACCTTACATTCCTAGTGTCCATCCAACTTAGTCTTAGTGAATACTTTTTGGATAAATTACTATAGTCTTTTTCTTATTATTTCAATACAAATTTTAAAACCAATACTCTTTATCAATATTAATCCATGGTTCTCTTTTTTTCTTACTATAATCTTACATGGTTAAGCTACTAGGACTATATTTTTCATAGAAAAGGAGTTTGGCAGAGTTTTTCTTTGTAAAGAGTAATTCTTTGTTGTACAAATTTTTAATTGTTCTTTAAATATAATAGAATTCACTTATATATCCACCTGGACCATCTAGGTTTCCCCTTCTTTGGTAGTTCCTTTATAATTACTTCAATTTTATTTTATGAAATTATATTAAGATAATTATATAAGGCTCTCTTAATTTAAATGTTTTATATTTTTGTAGACAATCCTCAATTTCTTTTAAATTCTCAGATTTATTGGTATGTAATTGTGGCTAGTAGATTTTGATACCATTTCTTCTCTGTAGTAATTTTTACTTTTCTGATTTTTCCTATAATTTTACTTTTCTACCTTTTCTTTTTTGGTTGTTAGCTAATGTTTTTTTGAGTTTATTAGTCTTTTTTTTAAAAGGATTAGATTTTAGTTTTCTCAGAATGATGAATGGTACACTTTTGACCCTTTCAGATCCCTCCATTTACTTTCTTCTTTTCCTTCATGAGTCTGGACAAAACCACTGCCATTTCCTTTAGGATAAGTGTGTTTTGAACAGAGGTACTGCTAAAAAGTATGCCTATACCTGAGCCTCCCTTCACAAGCCTGTGAATGTGCTTGTACTTGCTGTGGTGGGCAGAAGGGAGCAGAACATGAATATACTGGGAGCTCTAATGACTAAAATTCTCTTGAGTTAACTTCTGAGGATTTTGTATAGAGGAGTTCTGCTTATTATCTAATAAAATCAGTTGCAATTATACTATCCAATGTATAATTCTTTTCTCTTGAGGTTTTCAGGTTAAAGAGATTAATGGGAAGTGACAATTTTCCCATCTACTAGCCACATGATCTGACTTGACTTTCTATCTTATGTTTTCTGGGGACTCCA
Organism: Gymnobelideus leadbeateri; assembly: GCA_011680675.1. Classification (NCBI taxonomy): domain Eukaryota; kingdom Metazoa; phylum Chordata; class Mammalia; order Diprotodontia; family Petauridae; genus Gymnobelideus; species Gymnobelideus leadbeateri. The sequence continues at coordinate 285,633 of WOXC01006434.1, forward strand.
ACACTTCACAGTAGAACTCCAGAGCAGAAGTTGGAGATTCTGAAGGTCTCAATCATCATTTTGTTGCATGTTCCTCACTAAGATCTTCTGAACTAAATCTATAACTAGGCAGCAAAAAACTGGTTTGACCTAGCTGCTAGCCGTCAACAGAGTAACAGGGTTATAAGGGCAAATGAAAAGGGACGCAGATGTTTCTCCCTAGCCACAGAAGGATTCTGTAGGATGGGCAGATTTTGTATCCCTTACAAGTGTTTAATTATCTATTAAGTGTTCTTGCATAGAAGGCAGATACTGGTAAACTGAGCATCAGGAATATGTACTTAATGCCTCAATCCATCCTTTGACTGGAGTCTCTCATAGGATACATACATTGCATAATACACACCAGATGGCCAAGTCAAGCCTTTTCCTAAGAAGCAGTCAGTTCACATTAATAAAAATGTGCCAGACACTGTCCTAAGCACTTCACAAAACATTATCTCAGTTGATTCTCACAACAACCCTGTGAAGTAGGTTATCCTTATTTATCCCCATTTTATATATGTTATCACATTTTATTCTTATAATAATTTTGTGCTATTATTATCCCCATTTTTCAATGAGGAAGCAGACTGAGGCTTCAAGTGACTTGCCCAGGGTCACATAGCTAAGTATCTGAGGCAGGATTGAAACTCAAGTCCTCCTGACTCCAAGTTCAACACTTTATCCATGGTGTCATGTATCTGCCAGTTAGTAACAAAGTGATATTTGGCAAGTAATTTTATCTCTTCAAATCCCAGTTTCCTCATAGTTAAAATAAGAATAAATATATTTGCCTTGTCATATAGATATATCCCCAATGCTTAAATTATTTTTTCAGAATTTTAAAAATGCATTCTCCAAAAATCCATGAATGGCCAATGAAAAGTCCAGTCTTTAAAGTTCTGTTTATAAAAACATGACTGTTAGTAAACTGTTGGCTTGGTCAGGTTGTAATCATTAAAATGTGATGTTTTTCTGGGTCAGTCTGGAACCTAAGTGCTTTTAAATGTGTGTGCGAGCAGAATTTCATTGTTTTAAGTTGGATGGATAAGTTAAATATGCTGTAATATAAATGCACAAAGCAAGTATTGTTGAAAAAGAAGATTCTTTTTGTTGATGCCTAAGATAAGGTTTCCAAAGAATTATTATTTAAAATGGTTCGCTGTATGTTCAGAGATAGTGAATTTCTAATTGTTCCTTTCTTTACTGTGATGCAGTGATAAAGGTGATGGTGATGAAGACAAAGTTAATGATGATGATGTTGTAGGTGGTGATGCTAGTATCTAGGTTTAAGCATAATAAAGTAAGGATAAAAGCAGGCTTGTGTCACCTACAGAAGATAGGGTCCATTTCCCGGCACATATTAATTTAAAAAATGTAAGCCAGGGTACTAGGAATGTTAGCTGTAGCAATAAGAGAAGAAAAATAAATGGAAGGAATTAGATAAGGCAAAGAAGAGACTATCACTGTTTGCAGATGACGTGATGATACACTTAGAGAATCCTAGAGAATCAAGTAAAGAACTACTTGAGATGATAAATTTAGTGATATTGCAGGATATAAAATAAACCCACATAAATCCTCAGCATTCCTGTATATTTCTAATGAAGTCCAACAGCAAGAAATAGAAAGAGAGATTCCATTTAAAGTTACTGTAGACATTATAAAATATTTGGGAATCTACCTGCCAAAACAAACCCAGGACCCATGGACACAACTACAAAACACTTTTCACACAAATAAAGTCAGATCTAAATAATTGTAAAAGCATCAGTTGCTCATGGCTAGGTTGAGCTAATATAATAAAAATGACAATTTTACCTAAGTTAAATGACATATTTAGTGCCATACCAATCAATCTACCAAAATTATTTTATAGAGCTAGAAAAAATAGTAGCAAATTTCATCTGAAAGAACAAAAGGTCCAGAATATCAAGGGAATTAATGAAAATAAATGCTAGGGAAGGTGGCCTAGCCATATCAGATTTTAAACTGTATTATACAGCAGCAGTCATCAAAACTACTTGGTACTGGCTGGAGAATAGAGTAGTGGATCAGTGGAATAGATTAGGTACACAAGACACAACAATCAATTACTAGAGTAATCTACTGTTTGATAAACCCAAAGACTTCAGCTTCTGGAATAAGAACTCGTATTTGACAAAAACTGCTGGGAAAACTGGAAAATAGTATGGCAGAAACTGGGCATAGACCAATATCTTATACTGTATACCAAAATAAAGTAAATGGGGTGCATGATCTAGATATAAAGGCTGATACTGTAAGCAATCTGGGAGAGCAAGGAATAGTTTACCTTTCAATTTTATGGAGTAGGGAAAAATTTATGTCCAAAGAAGAGATAAAGAACATTATGAAATGCAAAATGGATAGCTTTGATTACATTAAACTGAAAAGTTTTTGTACAAATAAAGCCAATGTAAACGAGATTAGGAGGGAAGTGGAAAACTGGGAAAGAATTTTTACAACCAATGTCTGTGATAAATGACTTATTTCTAAAATATACAGAGAACTGAGTCATATTTATAAGGATACAAATCTTTCTTCAATTGATAAATGGTCAAGGGATCTGAACAGGCAGATTTCAGAAGAAGAAAAATTAGAGATATTTATAAGCATATGGGAAAAAATGCTCAATCACTGTTGGTTAGAGAAATGTAAATCAAAACAACTCTGAGGTACCACATCTCACTAGTCAGATTAGCTAAGATGATGAAACAAAAAATGATAAATGCTGGAGAGGATGTGGAAAAATTGGAATACTAATGCATTTTTGGTGGAGTTGTGAACTGATCCAACCATTCTAGAGAGTAATTTGGAACTATGCCCAAAGGGCTATAAAAATGTGCATACCCTTTGACCCAGCAATACCACTTCTAGGGCTGTATCCCAAAAAGATCATAGAAGTGGGAAAAGTATTCATATGTACAAAAATATTTATAGCAGCTCTTTTTATGGTGGTGAAGAATTGGAAATCAAGGGGAAGCCTATCAATTGGGGAATGGCTAAACAAGTTGTGGTATATTAATGTAATGAAATACTACTGTGGTATAAGAAATGAGGAGCAGACGGATTTCATAATAACCTGGAGAGACTTAAATAAACTGATGCTGAGTGAGGAGAGCAGAACCAGGAGAACTTTGTACACAATTACAGATATATCATATCTGTGATGACTAAGTCTGATAGACTGGGCTTCTCTCAGCAATGCAAGATTATAAGACAACTCCAAAAGGCTCATGAGGGAAGGGGATATTCATATCCAGAGAAAAGAACTACAGAGTCTGAATGCATTTTGAAGGAAACTGCTTGCTCTCTCTTTTGTGTTTTATTTTGTTCCTTCTTTCTTGTTGTTCACTCCATTGGTTATAATTCTTCTTCACAACTTGACAAATGTTTAATATGAATGTATCTGTAGAGCCTATATCGGATTGCATACTTGCCACGAGGAGAGGGAGGGGAATAAAATTTGGAACTCAAGGGATTGTGGAATTGAATGTTGTAAACTAAAAGTGAATAAATACATATTTTTAAAAATGTAAACCAGGTTACCTGGAACATCACATTTTCATTCAACATAGCTTGCTACCTTGTTTCTTACTTGACAAAATGACAGTAAAATGGAGGGCCAAGCCTGAAATCATCAGGTCACTGATTTCCTGATAGCTGCACACTTCCAATGCAATTTTTCTCTGTCCTATGTTGCTGTGGGGATGGCTGATTAATTTACAGTCTGAAATCTTGGCTTCATGTATAGATATATTTATTAAAATTTCTAAGTAGCATAATTGCCAGCATTTGTTTTTAGATAACTGTCAAAATTATGAGAAAAGTATTTATTGAGGCATTGTTTATGTATTTACTCTATGCCAATCTGAAGACATAATAGAAAAGGGAATAATTTTTTAAAATTATTGCCTCATTTATAAAACAGATTAACTCAAAAGCTTCCAGCCTTTGGGATATGTTCCAGGCTCCTTTCCTTTGTGAGAGAGGTGGTGGCAGAAGGCCAGAATTTTTATAGAGCCCCTACAAATACAGACTTTTATCCAAACACTACCCACACGCTTCAAAATGCAACCTATACCTGCTAATAATAAGCTTTTTGTGTTAGTTTTAGAATGTTTTCCAATCTCTGATGCTTCTGAATAAAAAGCAATACTGGTAGATCAGAGTATTTGTCCTTAGATTAATTCTGGTAGCCACACAAAGTCTTCTGTGACAGAGAAAACCTCAAAACAAATATTTTTTAAATGAACTCCTAGGTCTTGTATCAGAGCAAAGATTAGAAAGCCAGTCAAGTTCTAGCCAATTGCTTTAATGATTATTCATTCAACAAGCATTTATTGAATATACACTGTTAAAAGAGCACTGGGCTATTGTGGAGGTTTTTTTTTTTAATTTTAAACAAATGCTTTATTAACTTCTGTTTTACATCATTCATTTCCGCCATATTTTGAGTTACAATCATTTTCCCCCCATTATTCTCCTACCCAACCTCCCAGAATAGTAATCCCACAAGATATCGCTTCCTCCAATCTGCTCTCTCCCATACCTTCTCCCATACCCCCATCGACTTTTCCATTACAGGAAGGTGAGTCTTTGCATCCCAATGTCTGCACATCTTATCTCCTTATTACAAGCAAAAGAGTATTAATAATAGTATTTATATATATTTGAAACATTTAATGTTACGACCTCAAATTTCAGATCCATTTCCTTCCTCCCTTGTCACCCATTCCCTCTTGGGAGATAAGTAATTCAGTATATGTTGTACATGTCTAGCTATGCAAAACATTATCATAGTAGATATATTGTACAAGGCTGCTTATAATTCCCTCCCACTCATCCCACCCCCCATCTGGTCCATTCCCTACATGATCCTGTCCCTCTTCTATAGTGGGTACTTCCAACCTCCCCTCACCCCAAGGATGCCCTCCCATCCATCATCCCTCCTCCCATCCCCCTTCCCCCTATCCTGCTGCAGGTTGAGATATCCCATTTAGTATGTATGTCATTTTCTCCCTGAACCAAATTCAATGTGAATGTGGTTTTGCCTTTTTAGCCTTCCTTATTCTCCCCCTCTTTTGCAACCACTTCCCCTTGCTTCTTCTGCATGGGATAGTTTACACTACCCTGTCTCTCCCCATCTCCTCTTGCCACTTTCCTCTCTCACCTCATAATTTCATCCCTTGAATATTCTCCCTTCCCAACAAATTCAACTTATGCCCTCTATCCATATATAACTGTAACCATATACACACACATTCACATATGTATTCATATGACCACACCCCCTTCTTCCATTATTTTCATAGTGAGAACGATATCATCAGTCCCAGTTATTGCTTTTCCATATAGGAATGTAAATAGTTCAACTTTGATAAGTTCCTTTTGATTTCTTTTCCCTGATTACCTTCTCAGGCATCTCTTCCTTCTTGTGTCTGGGTGTCAAATTTTCTATTCAATTCTGGTTTTTTCCTCAAGAATGCTTGAAAGTCCTCTATTCCACTGAATGACCATATTTTCCCCTGAAACAAAATACTCAGTTTTGCTGGGTAGGTGACCCTTGGGTTCATTCCCAGTTCTTTTGCCCTCTGGAATATCATATTCCATGCCCTTCAATCCCTCAGTGTAGAAGCTGCCAGGTCCTGGGCTATTCTGATTGTGTTTCCACAATATTGAAATTGTTTCTTCCTGGCTGCTTGTAGTATTTTCTCCTTGATCTGGGGATTCTGGAACCTGGTTATAATATTCCTGGGAGTTTTCTTTTTGGGATCTTTTTCAGGAGGTGATCTGTGGATTCTTTCAACCTCTATTTTGCCCTCTGGATCTAAAACATCAGGGCAGTTTTCCTTGAGAATTTCTTGAAGGGTGATTTCTAGGTTCTTTCTTTGATCATGGCTTTCAGGTAGTCCAATAATTTTTAAATTGTCTCTCCTGGATCTATTCTCCAGGTCAGTGGTTTTTCCCATGAGATATTTCACATTGCCTTCTAATCTTTCATTTGTTTGGATCTGCTTAACAGCATCTTGATTTCTCATAAAGTCATTAGCTTCCATTTGCTCCAGTCTAACTCTGAAGGAATGAATCTCCTCAGTGAACTTCTGAGATTCCTTTTCCATCTGGCAAATTCGACTTTTTAAGGCATTCTTCTCCTCATTGCCCTTTTGGGCCTCCTTTGCCATTTGAGTTAGTCTATTTTTTAAGGTGTTGTTTTCCTCAGTCAGGCTGTTGACCCTCATTTCATACTTTTCCTGCATCCTTCTCATTTCTCTTTCCAATTTTTCCTCCACTTCTCTTATTTGATTTTTAAAGTCCTTCTTAAGGTCCTCTATGGCCTGCAACCCGCTCATGTTTTCCCCTGGGGCTTTTGGAGCAGGACTTCTGACCTCACAGTCCTTTTCCCGCTCTATGCCCCCAAAATAGGAGTCTAGGGTTGCATTTTTCTGTTTCCTTTGCCTTGGCATGTTGCCACTTAATTGCTTGACTTTTGGGCTTGTTGCCACACTATGGCTTTAAGGCCAGATAGAGGAATTTTTGTCCCAAACGTGTGGGGGGCAACTTCCGTTTCTGGCAAGCTGTAAACCCACCCACAACTTCCACCCTAGATCACAATCCAGATCCAGGGAGGTTAAAGCAAGAGCGATTACCCCCCCCCCCCCCCAAGACTGATCGCTGGATCTCCCTACAAATTTGCAGGCTGGGAGTGGGAGCTACCTCTGAAAACTACAAAATGGCGTGTCTCCTCAGTGGCTTCTAGTCCCCAGGGGAGGGAGCCGACGCATTCCCTAATACCAGTCCCAAAGTCCATAGGACACTAACCTCTTACTTTGTCCTAGGCAAGTCTATGTTGATAATTCTGGAGTCGTCACAGCTCCTGGTGTTCTGGGGTTCCTCCAGCTGGCTGCTGGCCCTGCCTCCCTGGGGCTAAAACCTCGGCTCATGCGGACCTGGGCTTGGCTCAGCTCGGCTTGGCTCCTGAGCTCTGCGCGCTGCACGCTGCCAGGTCCCAGACCACTGAGCTGGTCCTTTCTGCAGGGCTGCTGGGCTGTCCTCAGCGGGAGTTTAGCTTCTCTGTGTCGTTCTGTGGGTGCTGGGGCTCCAGAAGTTGTTCAGAGTCCCCTTTTACATAGTTTGGGGGGAATCTGGGGGGAGAGTAGCTTGGATGAGCTGTTTCTACTCTGCCATCTTGGCTCCGCCCCCCTATTGTGGAGGTTTTTAAAGGAAATAAAATAATCAATAAATTTGAGGGATTTGCAATGTTGTTGAGGGAGAAACACGTGCCCATCAACAATTACATATGAATTCAATGAAATTTAATTAAGCTCCATACTTATTGTGTTCCAATACTATGCTATGCATTTGGTGAGATGTGGGGGTTTACATGTATCATGGGTATGCTGGTTTATGGAGGGTCATCCCTTGAAACATGAGTAGATATATCCTGCCTCTTTTCAGTCCTTTAAGTATGTAAAGAAATCCCTCATCTGGCTTCATATTCCCATTTAGAAACTTCAGAGCAATTGGTTTCTAGCCAGGATAACTCAGGAGTTGCTATGATGTAATAATAAAATGTCTTCTAATTGATTATATAGTTAGAAGACCTCATGACTCAGGGGTTGCTGAATCAGAGCTAAAGGTTCATACAAAATAGGCAATCTGCCCATCTCTCTCTCTCTCTCTCTCTCTCTCTCTCTCTCTCTCTCTCTCTCTCTCTCTCTCTGTCACTTTCTCTTTTCCCTTTGTGGACATGAGAAGGCAGGACTACAGTTTGCTCCCTCAAAGATCCAGGTAGGGAGAAGAATGTCTTTCCTATCTCCTATTTGGCTATGGCATCTGTAATGACATGGCTGCATATTTTCCTGGTGGTTGGTTTCCTCCTGATATTAGGCAAACAAACGTTCCAATATAGATATGTCTAGGCAGCAACTTTGTGAGTTCAGACAATCCAGATATTGGATTTTCCCACAAGAAACTAGAGAGAGTAGTAGTAGCCACAGGAATTTAGAGGTGACTGAACAGCAACCCTGAGATGGATATGTCCAGGAAGCAATTTTGTGGGCCTTTCAAGGTCTGAAGAATTTTCAGAGCAATAGCTGGAACATTCCCTTCCCTAACACCTGAGCATAAATGGAAGAGAGAGAGAGAGAGAGAGAGACAGAGAGAGAGAGAGAGAGAGAGAGAGAGAGAGAGAGAGAGAGACAGAGACAGAGACAGAGACAGAGACAGAGACAGAGAGACACAGAGAGAGAGAGACAGAGACAGAGAGAGAGAGACAGAGAGAGAGAGAGAGACACAGAGACACAGAGAGAGAGACAGAGAGAGACAGAGAGAGAGAGACAGAGAAAGAGAGAGAGAGAGACAGAGAGACAGAGACAGAGACAGAGAGAGAGAGACAGAGACAGAGACAGAGACAGAGACAGAGACAGAGAGAATAGCAGCAGCTGAGCAGGCTGGTCTAGAAGAGAAGTGACCTGTCTCAGCAGTGGGTCAGTGCAAGTATTAGAGATGCCATACTCTGCAAAGAAGCACTCCAGTAAAGCAACTCATCCAACACTGATACAGCACCCCAGGAAACTTCAGGAGGATTCCACAGAGAGGATAAAAGACTTCCAAGTTGGGCAGCACATCTTTGCCACACATGTTCTTTGTCCATGTGCTGTGCTTTCATTATATTCTAACTTTAAAACCTATTCCACTGGGTTATCTTTTAAGAGCAAGGAGAGGGTGTTCACCTGTTTTTTCCCTGGGGGTTAAAAAAAAATACTGTTCATACTATACTTTATCAGTAAATCCCTTTTCTAAAAGCTAATGGAATCAAGTGGTTGATTGTTAGTTGGAAGGAGGCTAGTGGGGCCTTTTGAGTGATATTATTAAAAACTTCAGTCCTTTAGTGTTACACTATGAACCCTGGAGAAAATAAGAGTCAGTTGCCCTCTGAAAACCCCAAACAATGAGTACAAGTTCAAGTTGGGAAGTGAGCTCCAGAAGGGGTCCTAAATTGTTTTTCTCATGGAGGAGCCAAGTAAGGGGATGACATATGTACAAGATATCTATAATATGAAACAATATATGTTCAACAGAGCATTTGCCTGTGCATAATCAAATAAAGAGCTTTTCTTAAGTGAGAATTTTCTAGAAAAATCATCCAAATGGGTGTCCTCTCGAGATTTGGTTAGTCCAGAAGAATATGTACATTAAGACCTCAACCTATGTTCCTGAGATTTGGCAGAATTTCCACTGGCTTATGGGATATCTTTTTGATCCAGAGTTTCTGCCTGGCAAATGCAGAGATAAAGGGGATTGAAATTTATTTTTAGTAATTACATAATTTTAGTCCTTTATTGAAATGGTTATTTCATTGTGTTTTGTGGTCCACAAGGGTTTCATTGCATTCTAATTCCAAGTCTGAATAACAGGACTAACGGGAGCTTAGTCTGGCCCAGAATATTGAATAAAGGCTGAGTCAGTAATGAACATAATAAGTTTGGGGTACAGGAAAGTATTACTTTGGCTGGAGTGGACAGTTTGTATTAGAGAATAGTGGAAGATAAATTTGGATAAAAAAGAGGGTTATATCATGGAGGGTCTTTAAAACGAGGTTGAGTTCGGACAGCATCATATACTTATCCTAACTTTACAGGTGATAAAGACTTACTGTAAAATAAAAAAACACTCTATCAAAATGCATGTGCATCATGGTCCACAAAGAAATTCAAGACCACATCATCACAAGACCCTCATCACCTCCTGCCTGGACCATCATAAGTCTCCTAATTGGTGTTCCTCCCTCAGGTCTCACCTATTCTAATCTATACTCCACATAGCTACTAAAGAGATTTTTAAAAACCAAAGATTTGAATATGTTATTCTACTAAATAAACTTCAATCTCCCTATTAACTTTAAGATCAAATACAAAGACATGTTTGGCTCTTAAAGTCCTTTACAACCTGACCCCAATCTATCATTCTAGCCTTATTTTTCTTGCATTCTCTAGTTAGCTGATTTATTTTTCTTGTTCCTTACACTTGACATTCCATTTCCCATCTCCTTGTCTTTTAACTAGCTATCTACTTTGCAATGAACTCCCTCCTTGCCTCTACCTCTTATAATCACTTCTTTCATTCAAAACTCTACTCATTTATCACCTTTTGCATAAAGCCTGTCCTATAGGTTTTCTACAGGTGCTAGTTCCCTGACCCAATTACCTTATATTTATATTCTATATGTTTTCTATATACATACACACATATATTATATCCTCTTTCCTATGATAGAATGTAAGCTCTTAGAGGACAGGATATGTTTAATTTTTGTCTTCCTATCCCTAGTGCCTAGCATAGTAATTGATACTGATTGACTCAAGGACTCTTTGTACTGATTCTCTTGCCAACTAGGGGTTCACTGTTCACACATGTTAGAAACCACTACATGTAGATAATTGGGAGCTATTGACTATTTCTGAAGTCTTAGATTATTCTGGCAATGATGTATAAGAAGGTTTGGCAGGGAAGAAACTGGAGGTAGTTAAATTAGATAGAATACAACACCTAGCCTTGAAAATAAAAGGATGAGCATGATGTAGAATTTTTATCTTCAGCATAATTATAATTTATCTTTTTGTTAGGACCAAGATAAACCTTCTGATTTGCCATTTTCCTCTGGGGAAACCTAAATCATTACATCACAATAAATGTAGTCAATAACAGAGGTACCAACCCAGATATCATGATGTATACAAGATAGCTGGTGGCTTTTGGGAGGAGAGCGGTCTAATGATCTGATTGGTCTAATGACCTAATTTTGGTCTGTGATCTCATTGGTATTGGAAGTCCTTAATGAGGAAACTCCCTTTATCAATTCATACTTGTAACTGTTCTGCAACTTATATGATTAGAGAGTTGACTGGGGGGCATGAAAGGTTAAATGGTTTGCCCAGGGTCATACCAAGTATGTGTTAGAGGAAGGACTTTAACCAACATCATTCTTTCTCCAGGACCAGCCTTTTTCACACTACTACTATATTTCTGGCTTAGGTATATCCTACCTTTTACAAATTAATACTTTCTTCTTAGGAGTCTATTATAAAGTTGTGGTTATTCCAGCTATTCCATTTCTTTTGAATGATATCACTATGAATTCACTGTTGAGTTGTTAAAAAAAATCTGCTACAGCTTTTTCCTCCAGAAAGTTCTCAAACTGATTTAAAAAACCCTCTTTCTTCTTAGGTACCTCTAGATCATCTGTCATCCGATGCAAACCAGGAGCCAACTGCCCCAATTCACACAGCAGCATTGTTAGGCAGTTGTCCCCTTTGTCTGGTGCTGAAGATTCTGCAGCCCCGATTCTTGAGCTCCAGAGTCGAGGTTCCTCTGGAGTTTGTGGACACAGCAGAGGGGAAAGACAAAACAGATCAGGTAGGCATGTCAGTTGCCCTTAACATGTTGATGTGTCTTTGTGATAGATGTTCTTATTTATCCATCTGCAAAAGTTGTCACCCCAGATACAAAATGCAGAGGAGCTAACATGGACTCCTTTCAACAATCAAACAACACAAATATTTGGGAGATAAGAGACAGAGAAAGAAGAGAAGTCTATGCATATGATCTAGCAGGAACATTGTCTAATAGCTGATAAAGTAGGCACTGTCACAGAAAACCTTAAAATGGTTAAAATACAAACACCTAACAAATCTTTTTTTTATTGTTGTCTTTTTGAAGGGGGAAGGCAGGGCAATTGGGGTTAAGCCCAAGATCACACAGCCAGTAAATGTTAAGTGTCTGAGGCCAGATTTGAACTCAGGTCCTTTTGACTCCAGGGCCTGTGCTCTACTCCCTGTGCAACGTAGCTGCCCCCACCTAACAAATCGTAACAAATAATTATTTTTCCCATCTTCAGGCAAATGGAGAACTCAGCTCCTTTACTGTTCTGAGCAATGGTTTAAGCATCTTACACTCTGGTTCTTAGAAGGACAACTTTATTAAGTAAAAAATAATAAAAGACATCAAGGGTTCGATTAGAAACTGCTGTTCACCTTTATCTGGACCTCTGTAGATGTACAGAGTGATTAGGCTCACTAGATTGGTGGTGAGGGGAGGGATGGGGGTGTGTGTGCAGTGGAGAACAGAGTAATGGAGATAAGGAATGGGCTGGAAGCAGTGTTTACACATAGGTTATATTACACTGTGCTGGGCTTACAGAATATGTCTTTATTTCCCACTTGGATTCTGAGTTCAAATTCTGCTTTATATAACTTTGTGACTATGAATAAGCCATATTTAATTTCACAAAGCCTCAGTTTCTTCCTCTAAATGATGGAGATAATAAAACTTATATTGTCTATCTTACAAAGTTATCGTTAGAAAAACAATTTGCATATACCTTTAAATAAAATAATGTAAGTATTAGTAATTATTCCTTGGTTCTATCTATTCTCATTCTATAGATCTTCTCACCATTTAGGTACTTAACATTTATTAGGCATCTACTATGTGTGCATTGCTGGGAATGTAAAGAAAAGTAACTGACTGTCCCTGATCTTAAAGAGCTCACAATCTAATAGGGGAGACAGTATGCAAATAACTATGTGCAAAGAAGCTATGTTCAGATGTCATAAGGCATTGGATTTAGAATTAGAAAGACCTATGTTCAAATCCTGCCTAATTAGGTTTGTGATCCTGGGTTAGGTCATTTGACCTCTCTGTGTCTTAGTTTAATTATCTATAAAACAAGTACATTGGACTCAGCCTCTAAAATTCATTGTAACTCTTAATCAAATCTTAATTAAAGGATCATAATCCTATGATCTTAGGCTCATGACTCAACTCTCTCTCTAATCACCCAATCCATTGATCCTTCCTGTCTTCCCTTTGCTCACCTTTTCTTCTGAAATAGTTAGCTGTTTCAATTCAATTCTCACTTGACTCCTCCATGACTTTGACCTTTTGCTCTACCTGTAGGGACTGATTTTTGTGCTCCCATTTCTGGGCTCCCAACTCTTCTATTGAAAGTCACATTTTTTTTCTACTTCAAATTTATAAACTCTCTCTTTATAAATTCTATCTTCTGTAAAATAAAGGAAGTGATTCAGATGAAGTTCAAGGTCTGTTACAGTTCTTAATATGACTGAGACAAACATTTTAGTTCATTGTGACATTGAAGACATTGAGTAATCTGTCCTTATAGTCCTCTTGATGTGAGAAAAAGTGGTTAAGTGGTCAAAAGTGAATAGTATATGTATACCTTATACCATATACCACAATAAATTCTAACCAGATCAATTATATAAATATTTTAAATAATTTTTAGCTGGAAGAAAAGCAATAACATTTATCACTATTTGACTTTGGTGAATACCAAATTATACCACAAAATGAAATAGATAATACCTTAACTCTTTAAACAATAAATTACAGTAAAAATAGGAAATGGACAACAGAAATGTTCATCACTGACTGTAATAATTATATGGAGCAGCTTAATGAATGTAAATCTATTGACACAGCAAAAGGACCAAAAAAATTCAGAAAGTAGCCTCATCAGCAAACATCTGACTTAGTTGGAAAGCAGAAAGCAATAACAGCTAAAGTGAATACCAGGTTAGAATACCTAATCATTTGCAAAATATTATAAAGAAGGATGTTGTAGAATTATGATCAATATCATCTCAAAAAACAGAAAAGAAAATTTGGCAAGATATCCCAAAAAGAAATTAACTCCATGGGCATTTAAGGATGAAAAATGGAAGAAGGGCAATAAACAAAAAAAGGGAAAATATTTGTAAAAACTGTCATAAGGAATTTTTTTCCATCAAAGACGGTAGAGCTATAACACTTTGGTCCTAGCACTGTAATCCCAGTTGTGCTTATAAGGGTTACAAAAGTGACAATAGAAAAAAAAAGACAGGACCAAATGTGATGGTGTTGAGGATCAGTATATAATATTTGAAGCAAAGGAAGATATTTTAGAAGTGGTAAAAAGCTTGGTTCTGTTTAATATTTTGAAAAGATTATTAATCTATCAACCTATATAACTTCTGTCCCATCTATATACAGTCTTTATGAGTAATCTGCACATGAATTAGGACATGCTTAATGAGGATACTTGTAAAACATAGATAGTCAGGGGTGGCTAGGTGGCACAGTGAATAGAGCATCGTCCCTGGAGTCAGAAGGACCTGAGTTCGGATCCGGTCTCAGACACTTAATGCACAAACAAAAACCTAGCTGTGTGACTTTGGGCAAGTTACTTAATCCCAATTGCCCTCCAAAAGGCAAAAAACAAACAAACAAAAAAACCAAAAATAGTCATTCACAAATTATATTTGATCATGGACCAAATCTTTACTATTTTGCAATTGACTCAAAGACACAGAGAATATGTGATCTCATTGTGCTTATTTTTTGTTGATTATGAAAAAGCCTTTGATTTATTGGAACAAAAGGCTGCCTTTAGGGCCTTTTCCCCAGCAAGATATCTCATATTCATATATCAAAATCATTCAAGATTACTTGAAAGATACAATAATAGAAATAAACCTGTTCAAGGACCTTTTGATTATAAACAACAGGCGAGGTATAAAATGAGGAGACATATGCTTAACAAAGGTATTTATCACTGTCTAGCACAGAGTAAAAATTAAAGAGGGGTTCTCTGTGCATGGTGAAGTCTTCAGAGGCATTTTTTATGGATGATATTTTCTGGATAGAATCAGGTTCCAGAACACTGCAAAGCCTCCTGCAAAAAAACTCTAACCAAAATATAATTTGACCTGATAGCTCACACAGGAAAGATCAACTTATATAGAATGTTTATTTCCAGGGCAACTAGGTGGTGCAGTGAATAGAGCAATGGCTTTGGAGTCAGGAGAACCTGAGTTCAAATTTGGCCTCAGACATGACACTTAACTAGCTGTGTGTCCTTGAGCAAGTCTCTTAACTCCAATTGCCTTGCCTTCCCCCCTCTAAAAGAAAAGAAAAAAAGATATAATGTTTATTTCCCAGACTAAAATATGTATTTTGGATGGATTTTGTCCATCAGTTTATCCATCAGTATTTATCTCTGGGAGTGACATTACATATGGACAATGAGTTGGGTCTGGAATCCAAAAGGAGAAGGCAAGAGGATTAGATTGCTTTCAGGAAACTGTAAAACTCCGTTCTTCAACCCAAGCTTCCCATAAGGGCAAAATCTCGTCTTAGCACTGCTAATATTCTACTGGAAGCGAGACAAAACCTCCTTAAAAATAAAAAATTAGCCTCACACAGGAACATAGGAGATGTGCATGATGGGTTTGAGCATGTGGCTACGTGTAGCCAATAAGGAACCTTGAGAAAGAGCAAGAGTAAGAACATGTCAGCAAGGAAATGTCTGCTAGGAAAAGAGGACAGTGAAGGATGGAATTCAGCCGGAATGCTTCAATGTTACCCCTTGTGATGTCAAAATAAAGTGAGGAGGGCCTCTAGTACAGCAGGTGCGTCCCTTGTGGCAAACTTAGGAGAAAACACTATTCTGGAACCAGCCTAACCTAGGCTAGCGCAATGATTCAGGTCAGAGTGTTAAATTGCAGTGAAGCACATGGAGACCATAAAATGCAATTTAAAACAACTTTGCTCTTCACAGGAAATGAGAAAAATATAATTTTCAAATTAAAAAGTGATACCAAATGATAGTCACTTCTAATTTTACAGTCACTAGGGCAAACCAGTCACAGAAAGTTAGGAAAGTATTCCCAGTAGGCAGGTGGAGCTCTAATAAAATTTCTGGCCCCAATTCCCCTTAGACTGGGTTTTGTAATGTTTCAAGTGACAAAGAAGCCAAACAGCCTGACTCTGCCCTTAAAAGACCAGCATCCAGGTGTATAGGGCACTAGATGAAACCCCTAAGAAGTGAAGGGAAAGAATAGATAAGTAAAGGTGCAAAGAAATGAAGGTGGAGGAAGTTCCAGACTTGCCAAAGTAGTAAAGTGAGCATTAATATGCTCCTGCCCATAGTGGTGCAGGGTGACTCTCCTCTAGAGAAATAGCCACAATTTTCCATCTGCCCCATAGTAATAAGAGAGGACAGCTCCTAACCATGGTGACTAAATTTTTCTACTCCTCATTTCTTTTTTTTTTTAAACAAATGCTTTATTAACTTCTGTTTTACATCATTCATTTCTGCCAGATTTTGAGTTACAATCATTTCCCCCCCATTATTCCCCTACCCAACCTCCCAGAATAGCAGTCCCACAAGATATCTCTTCCTCCAATCTGCTCTCTCCCATACTTTCTCCCATACCCCCATCGGCTTTTCCATTAGAGGAAGATGAATCTTTGTGTCCCAATGCCTGCACATCTTATCTCCCAATTATAGGCAAAAGAGTATTAATAATAGTATTTATATATATATTTGAAACATTTAATGTTACGACCTCGAATTTCAGATCCATTTCCTTCCTCCCTTGTCACCCATTCCTTCTTGGGAAATAAGTAATTCAGTATATGTTGTACATGTCTAGCTATGCAAAACATTATCATAGTAGATATATTGTACAAGGCTGCTTATAATTCCCTTCCACTCATCCCACCCCCCACCTGGTCCATTCCCTACATGATCCTGTCCCTCTTCTATAGTGGGTACTTCCAACCTCCCCTCACCCCAAGGATGCCCTCCCATCCATCATCTCTCCTCTCATCCCCCTTCCCCTATCCTGCTGCAGGTTGAGATATCCCATTTAGTATGTATGTCATTTTCTCCCTGAACCAAATTCAATGTGAATGTGGTTTTGCCTTTTTAGCCTTCCTTATTCTCCCCCTCCTTTGCAACCACTTCCCCTTGCTTCTTCTACATGGGATAGTTTACCCCACCCTGTCTCTCCCCATCTCCTCTTGCCACTTTCCTCTCTCATCTCATAATTTCATCCCTTGAGTATTCTCCCTTCCCAACAAATTCAACCTATGCCCTCTATCCATATATAACTGTAACCATGTACACACACATTCACATATGTATTCATATGACCACACCCCCTTCTTCCATTATTTTCATAGTAAGAAAGGTATCATCAGTCACAGTTATTGCTTTTCCATATAGGAATGAAAATAGTTCAACTTTGATAAGTTCCCCTTGATCTCTCTTCCCCGATTGCCTTCTCAGGCATCTCTTCCTTCCTGTGTCTGGATGTCAAATTTTCTATTCAATTCTGGTTTTTTCCTCAAGAATGCTTGAAAGTCCTCTATTCCACTGAATGACCATATTTTCCCCTGAAACAAAATACTCAGTTTTGCTGGGTAGGTGACCCTTGGGTTCATTCCCAGTTCTTTTGCCCTCTGGAATATCATATTCCATGCCCTTCGATCCCTCAGTGTAGAAGCTGCCAGGTCCTGGGCTATTCTGATTGTGTTTCCACAATATTGAAATTGTTTCTTCCTGGCTGCTTGTAGTATTTTCTCCTTGATCTGGGGATTCTGGAACCTGGCTATAATATTCCTGGGAGTTTTCTTTTTGGGATCTTTTTCAGGAGGTGATTGGTGGATTCTTTCAACCTCTATTTTGCCCTCTGGATCTAAAACATCAGGGCAGTTTTCCTTGAGAATTTCTTGAAGGGTGATTTCTAGGTTCTTTCCTTGATCATGGCTTTCAGGTAGTCCAATAATTTTTAAATTGTCTCTCCTGGATCTATTCTCCAGGTCAGTGGTTTTTCCCATGAGATATTTCACATTGCCTTCTAATCTTTCATTTGTTTGGATCTGCTTAACAGCATCTTGATTTCTCATAAAGTCATTAGCTTCCATTTGCTCCAGTCTAACTCTGAAGGAATGAATCTCCTCAGTGAACTTTTGAGATTCTTTTTCCATCTGGCAAATTTGACTTTTTAAGGCATTCTTCTCCTCATTTCCCTTTTGGGCCTCCTTTGCCATTTGAGTTAGTCTATTTTTTAAGGTGTTGTTTTCCTCAGTCAGGCTGTTGACCCTCATTTCATACTTTTCCTGCATCCTTCTCATTTCTCTTTCCAATTTTTCCTCCACTTCTCTTATTTGATTTTTAAAGTCCTTCTTAAGGTCCTCTATGGCCTGCAACCCGCTCATGTTTTCCCCTGGGGCTTTTGGAGCAGGACTTCTGACCTCACAGTCCTTTTCCCGCTCTATGCCCCCAAAATAGGAGTCTAGGGTTGCATTTTTCTGTTTCCTTTGCCTTGGCATGTTGCCACTTAATTACTTGACTTTTGGGCTTGTTGCCACACTGTGGCTTTAAGGCCAGATAGAGGAATTTTCGTCCCGAACGTGTGGGGGGCAACTTCCGTTTCTGGCAAGCTGTAAACCCACCCACAACTTCCACCCTAGATCACAGTCCAGATCCAGGGAGGTTAAAGCAAGAGCGATTACCCCCCAAGACTGATCGCTGGATCTCCCCACGATTTGTAGGCTGGGAGCCGGAGCTGCCTCTGAAAACTACAAAATGGCGTGTCTCCTCAGTGGCTTCTAGCCCCCAGGGGAGGGAGCTGACGCATTCCCCAAATACAGGTCCCAAAGTCCATAGGACACTAACCTCTTACTTTGTCCTAGGCATGTCTATGTTGATAATTCTGGAGTCTCCACAGCTCCTGGTGTTCTGGGGTTCCTCCAGCTGGCTGCTGGCCCTGCCGCCCTGGGGCTAAAACCTCGGCTCACTCGGACCTGGGCTCGGCTCGGCTCCTGCGCTCTTCGTGCTGCCAGGTCCCAGACCGCTGTGCTGGTCCTTCCTGCAGGGTGCTGGGCTGTCCTCAGCGGGAGGTTAGCTTTTCTGTGTCGTTCTGGGGGTGCTGGGGCTCCAGAAGTTGTTCAGAGTCCCCTTTTACATAGTTTGGGGGGAATCTCGGGGCAGAGAGGCTTGGAGGAGCTGTTTCTACTCCGCCATCTTGGCTCCGCCCCCTACTCCTCATTTCTTAGGCTGGGTTTGGCTAGCAATTTTTTAAAGTGTGTTCCTTTATTCTACTTTAAACTGTGTTTTACAAAACTAGTTACTCTTCATAAACTGGTTTTAACAGACATGTATATTTCCTACTATTGCTTCACTGCTACTAGTAGTCTTTGCTACTTCAAGGGAAATCATAGTAAGTGGGATGGAGAATACTGAAGAATGAAATTCTGAAGATACAAAATGAAACAGTCCAATAAAGAAAGAACTCAACAATCAACTTAGATTTTATTTGTCTATCTATCAATCTATCTGTTTATTTGCTTTGTTAATTTATGTTTAAAACTAGGTCTTCCTATCTTGCCCACACTACTGAAAGGGCAAAAGTTACTCGTGGGTGTGATTCCATTACCAATTGACATGGGAGCTTTGACCTTCTTCATTTCCAACTGGGGTTTGCCTCACCTTAGTCATCCTGGTGGCTCCCTGCTCCTGGGGCTCATGATATTAAGGATGAACTTGGTTTGTACATGTAATTGATATAGTCAACTGCAGTTCAGAATTTAAGAAGTCTATGAACCCCAGCATCCCTGAAACAGTAATAACAGATACAAGGGACCAAATTTATCCCACTTAGATTTTTTTGTCTTTATTAATTTGTTTGTTTACTTTGAGTTTACAAGATTTGCTTCCCCAGTTCTTTGAGTTTCAATTTTTCTCCCTCTCCCTTCCCTTCCTACCCTCCATGGTGGCATACAATCAGGTATAGAATCTGCAGATACTTTCACATTAGACATTAGTCAGGTTATAAAGAAGAATTATATCAGACGGAATGAACAATGGGAAAGAGGAAACCAAACCAAGCAAGAAAAAGAAAGAGAGTAGGTAATTTGCTTCAATCTGCATTCGAACTCTGTTCTTTCTGGTTCTTTCTCTGAATGTAGACATCTCTGTCCATCATGAGTCTTTTGTAATTTACTTGTAGCCCTGCATTTCTGAGAAGAGTCCAGTCTATTAAAGTTGGTCATCACACATATATAGTATCTGTAATTGTGTACAAATTTTTCCTGGTTCTGCTCTTCTCACTCAGCATTAGTTCATATAAGCCTCTCCAGGTAGATATGAAGTCCATCTGCTCTTCATTTCTTATGGTGCAATAGTATTCCATTACAAGCCATTCCCCAATTGATGGACATCCCCTTAATTTCCAATTCTTTGCCATATCCCACTTAGATTTTAAAGAGAAATATAGAAAAGATAGAAGCAAGGCCAACTAACAGAATATGAATATGAGTAAGACACCATCTTGTAAACATAGAATAAAGAGCACTGAAGTTTAGAATGTGCTAAGGCTTACAAGGGACACTTAAATGACCTGAAATGACCCTTACAGTTCTGTTGGGGAGGAAAAAAAGAACTGAAGAATGGATGGGCCCTTTACTTTAGGGTGAATGGGAAGGTGACAAATGATAACACAAGAGAAAGTGAGTTGTTTAATTTGGATTTTGTTTCTGTTTTCTCTGCAAAGAAATATGATCTTTATGTAGAAGTGACAGAATGAAAAATTACTAATAGAGAGTTGATATCTAAGAAAAGTAAAGAGAAATAGAGAATTTATTTGCTCTTGATAAATCCAAGATAACCTAGATAAATTACATCCTTGGGTCCTGGAAGAACTGGCTGATGTAATTGGTGAGCTGTCACTGGTATTTGAGAGACCATAAAAATGGGTGAAGTACCACAAGATTGGAGAAGAGCAAATGTTCCATATTTTTTAAACAAACATCAGAGTTTACAAACTATAGACCAGTCATCTTGCCTTCAATTCTTGGGAAAATTTCTGAACAGATCACTAAAAAGATGATTGCTTAATTTCTAGAAAGGGACATGCTGATTACAAAGAATAAGCGTGGTGACTCTTGGGGTGACCTCTTCGCCATGAGATGAGCCTGAGCCTAATATGTGATGAATAATTGGTGACAGTACATTGAAGAGTATTTCAAAATCTGAGCTGTGTTCCTGATGTTGCTGGTGCTGCTTCTGCTCCTATTCATTTGGGTAGCCTCTATGGACCATAAAGAGTTGAAGTCACCTTAATTCTAAAGGGGCTGTGGCAGATACTAATGGAATGTGATTTCAGTCCAGTTCTCTGAATGTCAAAAGGAAGAAGTTCATTGAAGTGCAGGGAACAGAAGAATTAACCATGGTCTTCTTATGGTAGCAAATGCTTTGTCATCTGATTAGTGACAAGCATGAAAAATTAGGTTCAGATTATGGTTAAGGAATATAAGTAGTTTTCAATGAAGAAATCAAAGCAATCAGTAATAATTAAAAGAGTTCTCTAAATCACTATTGATAAGAGAAATGCAAATGAAACTACTTTGAAGTAACACATCACACGACCTTAGATTTGCCAACATGACAGAAAATGGAAATGACATTTTAGAGGCGATGTGGAAAAATAATGCACAATTCAGAACTGATCCTACCATTCTGGGGAACAATTTGGAAGTGTTCCTAAAGGGCTATAAATTTGTGCATACCCTTTGCCACTGTAATACCACTCTTAGGTCTGCCTCCCAAAGGGATCAAAGGAAAAGTAAAGAGACCTATGTGTATGAAAATATAGTGTGTCTTTCAGTGATGACAAAGAATTGGAAATTGAGGGGATGCCTATCAGTTGCTGAATGGTTGAAGAAGCAGTTTTCTATTATTGTGATGGAATATTGTTGTGCTCTAAGAAATAAGGGGGATGGTTTTGGCAAAACCTGGGAAGATCTGTATGAATGGATGCAGTTAAATAAGCAGAACCAGGAGGGCCTCATATACATTAACAGCAATATTTTAATGGTGATCACAAGATCACCTGTGAGTGACTTAGTGACTCTCTTGAAGAAAATGATCTAAGACAATTCCATAGGACTCATGATGAAAAATGCTGTCCACTCCAGAGAGAAAACTGACAAACTTTGTGTAAATTGAAGCATATTTTTAAAATTTTCTTACTTTTTTATGAACATGACTAATAAATGTTTTACATGAAAAAAGAACAAGCATGACTTTAGCAAGAATAAATCATGCCAGTCTAGATACAATTTATCTAGATTTTAAGAAAAGTTTTGAGAAAAAGGTTATGCTATTCTTGTGGAAATTGCAAAGATGCCAATGTAGGCTTGATAACAAGAGAAAACATTCCTTAAAATTAGAGGTTTCATCAGTTGGTGAGCTTGAGTGGAAGACTTTCCCTGATTTCTCTCATTGCCCTTCCCCTGTTTCCCTTCTTATAGTCTATGATCCTGAACTATGATGCAGTTCTGGATGTATTCCCCTTCTGTTACTTCTCTCCATGAGTTATGTGTGTGAGTGGTTTGAGTATTTCTCCTCATCATTCCCCCAAAATCTAGGGATTCAAAGATGAAAAAGTTTAAGAGAGGACTGGAGACAATTAGTTCTGTAAAGAACTACTTAATTATTGTTATTTTTTCTATGTCCAGCAAACTATATGATTATAATACTGTCATTTTAACTCTGTGGATATGAATTGGGAAGGGCAGTGACTGAGAAAGAAGAGCATAGGAAGAAAATTGGGGACTTTCAAACTATGTCTATCAGACCATACATTTCATATTTTAACATTCTCAAGAATATTTCATGTCATTTCTTACATTAGTTCCACCCCTGGTCAATACCACTCCTTGAAGTCATAGGTATACACAGGGGAATGAAGGGAGCTTCAGTCTGAAAATCCTCTGGTGGTCACTGGGGATTCTGCAGCTTTTTAGAAAGGCTGTCCCAAACATGCACAGGAGGGATGCTTAAGGAGATCACTGGTCTGGTGGCAGGAATATAGCATCACCTGATAGCCAACTAAAATGTATTTCCTTACCAGATAATTAGTACAGAAATGTGGTTTTCTATAGGCTTAATGAAAGTAAGACTTGAATAGCGATGTAAGACTTGACTCAAGTAAGACTTGAGGACCCTAGGACTGGACTATAAGAATTAAAGATATCACAAATGTAAAACATACAAAAGAATATGGAAAAACTATATGGGGATATGAAGTCAGTTCAACATAATTGGAAATGTATATCTATTTTTAAAAACCTATTGATTATTTTAAACATTTTTAAAATTTTGAGCTCCAAATTCTCTCCTTCCCCCCTGCCTTTCCCCCGTCCATTGAGAAGGCAAGAAATATGATATCAATTATATATATATGAAATCATGTATATGTGAAACATTTCCTATTAAGCACGTTGCAAAAAAGAAAGAAAAGAAAAAGAAAAAATCCTATGCTTCAGTTTGTACTTAGAGTTCATCAGTTCTCTCTCTGGAGGTGGATAGCATTTTTCAGTATCACTCCTTTGGAATTGTCTTGGATCATTGTATTGCTTGGAGAAGCTAAGTCTTCCAGAGCTGATCATTGTTACAGCATGGCTGTTATTGTGGACACTGCTCTGGTTCTGCTCATATCACTTTGCATCAGTTCATAAAAGTCTTCCCAGGTTTTTATGAAAGCATCCTGCTTGCTATTTCTTATAACACAATATTACTCCATCACAATAACCTTTTTTCTTATTTTTGCTCAGTTACAGGTAAAAACAATTTTAATATTTGTTTTTTTAAGATTTTGAGTTCCAAATTCTCTTTCTCCCTCTCCTCCCCCCTCCTTGAGAAGGCAAACAAATTGATATAGATTATACATGTGAAGTCATACAAAATATATTTCCATATTAACCAAGTTGCAAAAGAAAACAGACAAAAATATCTCAAGAAAAACAAAATTTAAAAGTATGCTTTGATATGTATTCAGACATTAACAGTTCTTTTTCTGAAGGTAGATAGCATTTTTCATCATAAGTCCTTCAGAATTGTCTTGGATTATTATACTGCTGAGAATAGCTAGGTTTTCACAGTTAATCTTCATACAATATTGCTATTATTGTGCACAATGTTCTCCTGGTTCTGCTCACTTAATTTTGCACCAGTTCATGTAAGTCTTCCCATGCTTTTCTGAGAACATCCTGCTCATCATTTCTTTATAATACAATAGTATTCCATCATAATCATATGCCACAACAACTTATTCAGTTATTCCCCAATTGATGGAAATCTCTTCAATTTCTAATTCTTTTCCACTTTGAAAAGAGCTGCTAAAATATTTCGTGCATATAGCTCCTTTCCCCTTTTCTTTGATCTTTTTGTGATATGGGCCTAGCAGTGGTATTGGTAGGTCAAAGGGTATGCACAATTTGCTAGCCCTTTGGGTGTAATTCAAAATTGTTCTCCAGAATGGTTGGACAAAGAACTTATTGATTACAACTATACATAGTACAAATGGGCACACACAGTTGTATTTGTATTCTTTCTTTCTTCTTCCTTCCTTAGTTCCTTCTTTTCTTTTTTCCTTCCCTTCCCTTTGTTTCCCTTCCCTTCCCTTCCCTGCCCTGCCCTCCCCTCCCCTCTCCTCCTTTCCTCCGCCCTTTCCTTTCTTCCACAAAAACAACCCCAGAGGCAGTAGACTTTCACATGGACCTTAAATGTCCCTTAAAAATAATACAAGCTATATGTACTTATAATATGCACGTGGGATTTTAGGATAATGAGTATAGTTTGAGAGCTAAACACAACCTTGTAGACTATCTAGTCCAACACATGTTTGTTTTTGTGGTTCTACCTTTTAAAAATTTGAGGGTCGTAGGCAACAGTTTGCCCCTCTTTTGCCTGTTTATTTGGTTATTTGTTGTTATGGCTCAGTGGAAAGACCAGGTACTGAGCTTGGAGTCACTGTTGTAAACTTAAAGGTCAACTTTGCCACTCCATGACCTTCATCTTTCTGGGTCTCATTTGCAAAATTAAGGGGTTGGACTAGATGACCTCTAGAATAAAAGACATTTTCCTGATAACTTTTGTCCATTTATCTATGTGTACTTTCAGCCTAAAGCCTTGGGAAGGAGAAAAAAATTGAAAAATCCTAGATTTTTTCTATTCTATTTATAGTATGCTTTTTGTTCTTTAGATTGGTTTGGTGACAGCATTTTCTGGTTTATTGCATATTCTGAGTAATAGTGAATAAGAACATCTATCAAATGTGATTGGTTTTGGAGTAGACTAAGCCACAGGCGGCAGGGAAAAAAAAACAAAAACAAACTTCTAAAGACTAGTTCCATGGGGAATTGTAGTCTTGATAGACAACCTAAATTTATGGGAGAGAGAGGAGAGAGAGAGAGAGAGAGAGAGAGAGAGAGAGAGAGAGAGAGAGACAGAGACAGAGACAGAGACAGAGAGAGAGAGACACAGAGACACAGAGAGAGACAGAGACAGAGAGAGACAGAGACAGGGAGAGAGACAGAGACAGACAGAGAGAGATAGAGAGGGAAAGAGAGACAGACAGAGAGAAACAAAGACAGAGAAGAGAGAGAGGGAGAGGGTAAAGGAGGGAGAGAGGGAGTTCTTTCAGCTTACCATCTCTGCCTGTTCAAACCTTTGAGAAGAAGATGTGGTTTTAACAGATTGTGGTTGCTCTCTGGAATCCATTAGAAGCTAGTGGAGTGCTTTAAACTGCATTCATTATCCACTTGTATAGAGCAGACACTTTAAAATTTTGTGATTTGAAGGTTTATTCATAATTCCTGATTTTCCTAGTACCTTAATATTTATCTGTATGTATTATTATGAAATTTTAACTGGTAGTAACTTTTTTATTATATATATTCTTTGTTTTAAGGGAAAAATTGGTAGTTTTTGGTTAGCTACACATGGAGAGGCAAAGAAGAGATGCTCTGTGGTTTATATGGATTGTTGGAGAGATAGGGTAAGGACTGACCCCCCCCCCCCGGGGGTTTGAGCTATGTGAATTTTTTTGTGGGTTTTTATTATTTCTTAATAAACTTTATAAGCTCCTCAGAAGCAGAGGAAATTAAATCATGTGACTCAACATGATTTCACTAGGCTATTGAGACATCAGTCAACCGCATTAAATGGTGTAAAATTTGTAAAAAGCAGGTTGCATTTCTCAGAGGTTAGTAGCCTTAGACAAATTCATTCCTTTCATTGTTCTTTTCCCTCCCCCTTTCCTTCCTTCCTTTCATTCCTTCTTTTCCTTCCTTCTCTCTCTCTCTCTCTCTCTCTCTCTCTCTCTCTCTCTCTCTCTCTCTCTCTCTCTCTCTCTTTTTCTTTCCTGTTTTTTCTCTGGGTAAGAGCTGAGTAGGGCAGTTGACTAAGAGAGGGGTGGGCTAATATCCAGAGAGTGGGCTGAAGACTTGAGAAAGAATGAGAATGTCCACATTCCGAAGGTGAAGAGCCATCATGAGGAAGGAGCAGATCATCCATTCAGCCACCATTGCCAGTCTGCACTGCTGAATGTTTACACATATGTAAATAGCATTTTCAAAAAATTCAAATATAATAACATCTCATTTGCTTATAGCATATAAAAACTTTAATAACTGCAGTTTAGGTAATGTGAAAATTGTTATTCTTATTTTACAGATGAGGAAACTAAGTCTCATGGAACTTAAATAAGTTGCTTCTTGTCATGTGACTAGGTAACAGAGCACAGACTCAAATCTGTCTTCTGACTCTTGAGTTTGATACTTAAGCATGAGAAAATAAAATTCACACAGTGAGCTGTAAATTGCTTAACTTTTTTGATGACTCAAAAGGTAATTCAAGCCTTGACAGTGCCTCAGGGTCACCATCATGAATGTTAGTTAGCACTGTGCCCAGATGCACAGCAGTTCAAATGCTCGTTTCCTGTCCCACTGCTTTGGTAGGCTGAGACACAAAGTTAAGGCAGCCCAGTCCCTTGCCTCAAGGAGCTTATAGTAAAATGATGACAATGGCATATGTTATCACCATAATTCTGAAAAGAATTGAGTACATGGGACAGGTCAGTAAGCCACACAAGAGATTGGGGGAGAGAAGGATTAACTAACGTGAGGTGGCACCGGAGATGCATCTTAAAGGAGGATTTCAGCAGGTAGAGATATGGAAGGGCTTCTAGGCTTGCTGTTTAGTATGTTTAAATGCACAGAGGCTGTTGGAAGGAAAGTAAGACTGGGGTATCCTGTAGTCCAGTAGAGTGTTCGTAGAGATGTTTAAGGATGTAAAGGTAAGGTGGGGCCAGATTGAAGAGATCTTAAGTAATCTCAGAGGCAGCTTGATAGACAACGATCAGTCAGGTACTTTGCTAAAATGTTTATAAACATTGTTTATAAACATTGTCTAATTTTTGGTCCTTATGACTACCCTGGTAGGTAGGTGCTGTTTTTATTCTCATTTTACAGATGATAAAGCTGAATCAGATGGTTAAATGACTTCCCCAGGGTAACATAGCTAGTAAGTGTCTGAAGACATATTTGAACTCCTATCTTCCTGACCTCTCAGACTTGGTACTTGACATTTGTGAAATAGCCCTATGTTTTCAGCAATACCAAAATGTTCCCAGGTGCAAAAACACATTAAAAAACAACACAAGTCTCCTAGAAATACTGTATGGAAGCAAATCTTGAAATAGCACAATTCTCTGAAGAATTAAAATTCCATGTCACCCAAAAGACAATGGAGAGACTTGTAGTGGTTGTCGCTAGGATGCAAGATGTCTCCAGTAATAATCTATATACAAGAAATGGTGATAAGGATATCATCAAGGAAATGTGGGATCAGAAAAGATGTGCTGGTCATGTAGCTAATAAGTGGACATTCTGAGTATTTAGTATTAATAAATTATTAATTTATTAAGTATTAGTATTAATGAGTATTAATATTTACAAAATTTTTATAAAGATCTGGAAGAGGTTTCCAACATTTAAGGAAGGTCATCTGTGGAATATCTTTGGAGAGAGTATATAGAAAATAACAGCACAAGATGAGAAAACAAGACTAGGTTGTGATTTTCCCTGATAGAAGGAATATTCATGTCAATGACAACCCAAACCCATGGAAATACAGAAGTCTCTTGTGGCTGTTGAATGAATATTTTTTCCCTGAAATGCTAAGTAAGTCACATTTTCAGTGTGTTAGTAAAATTATTTCTTATCTCCTAGATCTGACTACAGTTTTCTTTCCTCATAATTTTTTTGTTTAACTCATTGCCCCTTCATCTTTTGTATCTGTATAGAATGTATATATGGTCAAAGATGTTGAAAGATGGGAATAATTAATGTTAGAAGGACTGTAGAAATATAATAATAGCAGTTGTGTAGCACTGTGTTAAGTCACTGTTCTAAGTTCTTTATAAATATGATCTCATCTTATCATCACCTATCTAAAAGATAGGTGCCATTATTAGCCCCATTTTATGGATGTGGAAACTGAGACAAATGGAGAAATTACTTGCCCAAGGCTACCCAGATAGTAAATGTCTAAGTCTGTATTTGAACTCAGGTCTTCCTGACTCTAGACTTGGTGTTCTATTCACTACATCACTTCGCCACACCATTCTAAACAGCAACTTAGAATCATAATCTTTTTTTTTTTTTTTGGAGGGCAATTGGGGTTAAGTAACTTGCCCAAGGTCACACAGGTAGGTTTTTGTTTGTGTGTGTGTCAAGTGTCTGAGGTCGGATCCGAACTCAAGTCCTTCTGACTCCAGGGCCGATGTTCTACTCACTGCGCCACCTAGCCGCCCCTATAATCATAATCTTAATAAAGTGCTCGCACTTCTATAGCGCTTTAAAATTTATAAGGCACTTTTACACATATTATCTCATTTGCTTCTAAGGACAACCAGCACAAAACATATACTATTATTTTCTTCATCCTATTTTATGGATATGGAAACTGAAGCTGAGAAAGATTAAGTAACTTTCAAAATTCAAGTAATTCAAAGTAAATTGAAGGAAAAAATTCCAAATAAATTGGAATTAAATTACAAACTTCAAAAATTCAAAATTCAGAGTCATATAGTCATCTGAGTCAAGATTCAAACTCAGGACTCCAAGCCCCAAACTCTATTCATTGTGATACCTTGCTGCCTACTGTACTAGTTATCTGTTAATTGTATTAATAAAATAAGTAAAATAATCATAACCTTTGACTCGGAGATCCCACTGCCTGGCACTGGGACCTAGAAAGTCAATGATACAAAAAAAGATCCCATGTCTACCAAAATATTTACAGCAGCCTTTCTTAGAGTAGGGAAAAAAAAAACTTGAAAGAAAGTATATATCAACAGCCTGGGATATGGCTACACAGATTATGGTGCATGAATATTCAAATACTCAAATGGTTCTGTGATTTCATCATTTTAAAAGTTCTCTTCTGGGGCGGCTAGGTGGCGCAGTGAGTAGAGCGTCGGCCCTGGAGTCAGAAGGACCTGAGTTCGGATCCGACCTCAGACACTTGACACACACACAAACAAAAACCTAGCCGTGTGACCTTGGGCAAGTTACTTAATCCCGATTGCCCTCAAAAACAAACAAACAAACAAACAAACAAACAAACAAAAAAACAAAAACAAAAGTTCTCTTCAATGACACAGATAGCACCCTACCTATATCTGCATTTTTGTTCAATTTTTCTTCTTTCCCTTCCATGAGTTTGCCACTGTGGGTCCATTCAACCTGCTAGAAACCTGACAGAAACCTCTTTCTCCTGACGTTACAAGAGTACTAATGGAGCACTATGCCGTCCAACTGTCTTCTTTAACCATCTTCTTTTCTTGTCATAAATTTCTTTGATTAAATGTTTCTCCTATTCCTCAAAGTTCCTTATATCTTAGAGCTTTCTTATACCTGCTATATGCCTCATCATTTCCCTCCCCTTTGATATTCCATTTTAATTTTTCAGAATCTTTGTGCCTTGTAGCAAACCTAATAGAATATTGATATTAAAAAGATAAGTCTTTGTTTCCATGGGAAATTGGGGGTTGCTAAAGGAATATTGCAGTTTCCTAAAACCAATCCAGCCCCCTCACCTCCTCCTGTTTGATTTCAGGCTCAACAAATTATCTGTCTGGTATGTTAGTCCCACATATTCATATTGATAGATAAATCCTGTACATTGTTCATCCAAATACATGTTGTAATCTGGACAATAGGCAGTGTATATATACTCAGTTTAGAGTAGAGGTGTCAAACACCTAGCCCACAGGTCTCATCACTTATGAGTATGGCCCAAACCAGATTAAAATGTAATTGGGAAATACTGAAATAAAAATACTATAAAACATTGATAATATTGATATATGGGTTTCTAAGCCAAGATAAGGTCTATGTACAATTTAGTGGCCTCTGTTTCTATCTGAGTTTGACATCATCAGTCTAAAGGACTTCACTATCTACAGGGAATTCTCCTTCAATTTGTACTCTGTGCTAGATAGTGGAGAACACTTTGAGTTTCTCTCACTGTTTTATGCCTCTGTTGTTTACAATCAGAGGATTCTTGAACAGAGTTGTTTCTGTTGTTAAGTCTGAGGAATTTTGAATGTGATGAATGAATATAAGATACCTTGTTGGGAAAGAGCCCTGAAGGGAGCCTTTTGCTCCATTAAATTAAACATTGTTTTCATGATCAACAAAGAATAAACACAATGAACTCTTAAAATCTTTACATCTTCTAAGTCAATTGCAAGGTGGGAAATAATGTGGACTGTGGTTGAATATCAATCATGAAAGTCTGTATATTCTCTAGAAATGCCATCACTGAGAATGCCTCAATTATTTTAGAGGTGACTCTTATAAAAATTTGGTATGGATAGGAAAATAGGCATACAGATTAATAGGTAGTGAGATTCTCCAAGCTGTTTTTTTTTCGGGTGAGAAGTATTAATGAAGTCTGAGATTTTCCCCACACCTTTAGCATCTTATGCCTTTTCAGATACCTTTTATATTGAACTCTGAAACATCTTCATAATTGGTTCGATCTGGCTGCTTTTTCTTTCTTTGTGATCTTTCCTGTTATATCTATATTTCCTATAGGCATATCTGCAGTTTTGATGTTAGGGTTCAAAAATAATAATCCCACTTTCTTTGATGGAGAAAAAGTTCATTTAATGATTTCTTTTCTTCCTTCCTTCCTTCCTTCCTTCTTTCCTTCCTTCCTTCCTTCCTTCCTTCCTTCCTTCCTTCTTTCTCTTTCTTTCTTTCTTCCTTTCTTTCCAAATTCTCATTCTTTAAATGTATTGCCCTCCTTCCACTTTTTTCCTTGAATGACTATGGGATATCTTGCTTTGGATAGCTTAAAAAACTCTTTGAACTTGTCTTACCCTCCACTGATTCTCTCAGCTCTGTTAGACAGTAACTACTCATAATCATCCAACAACTTTCTTTATAAAATTTTTACAAATAAGTAGATATTCTAACCTGGTGTTTCCTCTGACTGTCATCTCTCCCTACTGCATGAGTAAGTCACATGTTTGTTGACTAAGCTACTTTCTGGATTCTACTGATCTTTGTGTTGTGGCATTTGATTTACATAGAGTAAGCTTCTGTGTAAATTCATCATAAGTGATGTCGATATGATTTCTTTTGTTCATCTCCCATTTAATTGCCAATTGCAGTGGTCTGTCTGTAAAAATACTCATACAGGGATAAATTCCACAGTGACAACAAGTCATTTCCTGTCTGTTAAAGATGTAGAGACCAGCCTTGTGGCTTCATTGATATTGGGAACCTCTGGATCAGGGAACTCCCTCTACCAATGTAGGTTTGTACTTTCTCTTATAAGCTTTATATTGATAGGGAGTTTCCTAGAGTACTTAGAGGTTAAACCTAGGGTGACACAGCCAATTTCTGACAGAGATAGGACTTTAACGCAATTCTTCTGGCTCTGAGACTGGCTATCTACTATGCTACATTGTCTTATTGTCTGCAAAAATGAAATGTGTTTCATTTTAATTGTATTATTCAGAACTAACCATACACAACGCTAATTATTTTCTTGAAAATAGGAATTCAGATAATCTACACATCTTTGGCTTCTCTCATTCCTTTTTTGCTGAAGCATGTTTTCTCCTGTATTTTTCACCATCCTCATTATTTTCCACTTTTTCATTGAATTCATGAAATGTCAGAGTCTACATGGATCTAATTTGGAGACTCTTAGCAAGTTCTTGAAATTTCTCTGCCACTTTATCCTTAACAACCAAAGTTGATACCTAAACAACAAATATTTTTATGACAGTCTTTTTGTAAATTTTTTTGTATTGCAGTATGAGCTGACATAAGATGTTCCTAGGAATGATATTCTTGCAGTTTGCACAATAAATTCAGTTCTTTTGTTTGCCTCTACTCTGATCCTCCACACATTTAGCTGCAACTTCCTTCTTTTGTTAGTTTTGTTTATAATGAGAAAGTCAAGATTTATATGATTCAGCTTCTCTGATAGTCCACTTAGTTAATGATCTCACACTTAATTTATTAACATCTATATTTTATAGACAGTAAAAAACCTGATTCCTAGCACTATGATAACCTTCATAGTATGTGAATGTAATTGAATGTTATATGAGAAAAGATGAACTTCATGAATCCAGAGAAGGATGAGATGACTTATATAAAATGATATAAAATTAAGCAAGCAGAATCAGGAAAATTAGACACACACACATATATGAGTATGTGTATATAATTTTCCTGATAAAATTTTGTGTGTATACGTATATATATATATATATATGTGTGTGTGTGTGTGTGTGTGTGTGTGTGTGTGTGTGTGTGTGTGTACACATAAACACACACACATTATTTGGAGTCAATGCCAAATAGGAAAAAAAGAAAGCAATTGAAATTAAATGCTTTGAAATTCTGATAATTAATTCTTGCCCCAAAGAATGGGTAGAATATGAGAATGCACCTCTTTCTCTTCTTTACAAATGTGGGGGACAATGTATGTGGAGTACTACTTATAAAGTTGGGTTTCTATTTCTTAGTTTTGCTGAACTTTTTTTTTTCTTTTCAAAACTCTCATTATAAGGGATAACTCTCTGGAAGGGGAAGAGTAGGTATACCAAAAATGTATGTGTTATAAAAAGAAAATCTTTAATAAAATTTAAAATAAAACAAGAAAGCTGTCCAATGGGGATGAATTATTTTGACCACCGAACTCAAAAAACTGTCTCTCTACTAAAGATGTGGAATGATCAGGGTGGCTAGGTGGCAGTGAGTAAGAGTGCCGGCCCGGAGTTGGGAGGACCTGGGATTAATTCCAGCTTCAGACTTAGCACCCACACAGAAATGACTGGCCGTGTAACCTTGAGCAAGTTACTTAACCTCAATTGCGTTAAAAAAACATTTTAAAAAAATTTTAGGGGGGCGGAGCCAAGATGGCGGAGTAGAAACAGCTCGTCCAAGCCTCTCTGCCCCCAGATTCCCCCCAAACTATGTAAAAGGGGACTCTGAACAACTTCTGGAGCCCCAGCACCCACAGATCGACACAGAGAAGCTAACCTCCCGCTGAGGACAGCCCAGCAGCCCTGCAGGAAGGACCAGCACAGAGGTCTGGGACCTGGCAGCGTGCAGAGCGCAGGAGCCGAGGCGAGCCCAGGTCCCCATGAGCCGAGGTTTTAGCCCCAGGGCGGCAGGGCCAGCAGCCGGCTGGAGGAACCCCAGAACGCCAGCAGCTGTGGAGACTCCAGAATTATCAACATAGACATGCCTAGGACAAAGTAAGAGGTTAGTGTCCTATGGACTTTGGGACCTGTATTTGGGGAATGCATCAGCTCCCTCCCCTGGGGGCTAGAAGCTGCTGAGGAGACACGCCACTGTGTAGTTTTCAGAGGCATTTCCGGCTCCCAGCCTACAAATCGTGGGGAGATCCAGCGACCAGTCTTGGGGGGTAATCGCTCTTGCTTTAACCTCCCTGGATCTGGATGGTGATCTAGGGTGGAAGTTGTGGGTGGGTTTACAGCTTGCCAGAAACGGAAGTTGCCCCCCCACAAGTTCGGGACGAAAATTCCTCTAGCTGGCCTTAAAGCCATAGTGTGGCAACAAGCCCAAAAGTCAAGCAATTAAGTGGCAACATGCCAAGGCAAAGGAAACAGGAAAATGCAACCCTAGACTCCTATTTTGGGGGCATAGAGCGGGAAAAGGACTGTAAGGTCAGAAGTCCTGCTCCAAAAGCCCCAGGGGAAAACATGAGCGGGTTGCAGGCCATAGAGGACCTTAAGAAGGACTTTAAAAATCAAATAAGAGAAGTGGAGGAAAAATTAGAAAGAGAAATGAGAAGGATGCAGAAAAGTATGAAATGAGGGTCAACAGCCTGACTGAGGAAAACAACACCTTAAAAAATAGACTAACTCAAATGGCAAAGGAGGCCCAAAAGGGCAATGAGGAGAAGAATGCCTTAAAAAGTCGAATTTGCCAGATGGAAAAAGAATCTCAAAAGTTCACTGAGGAGATTCATTCCTTCAGAGTTACACTGGAGCAAATGGAAGCTAATGACTTTATGAGAAATCAAGATGCTGTTAAGCAGATCCAAACAAATGAAAGATTAGAAGGCAATGTGAGATATCTCATGGGAAAAACCACTGACCTGGAAAATAGATCCAGGAGAGACAATTTAAAAATTATTGGACTACCTGAAAGCCATGATCAAAGAAAGAACCTAGAAATCACCCTTCAAGAAATTCTCAAGGAAACTGCCCTGATGTTTTAGATCCAGAGGGCAAAATAGAGGTTGAAAGAATCCACAGATCACCTCCTGAAAAAGATCCCAAAAAGAAAACTCCCAGAAATATTATAGCTAGGTTCCAGAATCCCCAGATCAAGGAGAAAATACTACAAGCGGCCAGGAAGAAACAATTTCAATATTGTGGAAACACAATCAGAATAGCCCAGGACCTGGCAGCTTCTACACTGAGGGATCAAAGGGCATGGAATATGATATTCCAGAGGGCAAAAGAACTGGGAATGAACCCAAGAGTCACCTACCCAGCAAAACTGAGTATTCTGTTTCAGGGGAAAATATGGTCATTCAGTGGAATAGAGGACTTTCAAGCATTCTTGAGGAAAAAACCAGAATTGAATAGAAAATTTGACACCCAGACACAAGAAGGAAGAGATGCCTGAGAAGGTAATCAGGGAAAAGAAATCAAAAGGAACTTATCAAAGTTGAACTATTTACATTCCTATATGGAAAGCAATAACTGTGACTGATGATATCTTTCTCACTATGAAAATAATGGAAGAAGGGGGTGTGGTCATATGAATACATATTCGAATGTGTGTGTACATAGTTACAGTTATATATGGATAGAGGTTATAGGTTGAATTTGTTGGGAAGGGAGAATACTCAAGGGATGAAATTATGAGATGAGAGAGGAAAGTGGCAAGAGGAGATGGGGAGAGACAGGGTAGGGTAAACTATCCCATGTAGAAGAAGCAAGGGGAAGTGGTTGCAAAGGAGGGGGAGAATAAGCAAGGCTAAAAAGGCACAACCACATTCACATTGAATTTGGTTCAGGGAGAAAATGACATACATACTAAATGGGATATCTCAACCTGCAGCAGGATAGGGGGAAGGGGGATGAGAGGAGGGATGATGGATGGGAGGGTATCCTTGGGGGGAGGGGAGGTTGGAAGTACACACTATAGAAGAGGGACAGGATCATGTAGGGAATGGACCAGGTGGGGGGTGGGATGAGTGGGAGGGAATTATAAGCAGCCTTGTATAATATATCTACTATGATAATGTCTTGCATAGCTAGACATGTACAACATATACTGAATTACTTATCTCCCAAGAAGGAATGGGTGACAAGGGAGGAAGGAAATGGATCTGAAATTTGAGGTCGTAACATTAAATGTTTCAAATATATATAAATACTATTATTAATACTCTTTTGCTTATAATAGGGAGATATGATGTGCAGGCATTGGGACACAAAGATTCACCTTCCTCTAATGGAAAAGTCGATGGGGGTATGGGAGAAGTTATGGGAGAGAGCAGATTGGAGGAAGTGATATCTTGTGGGACTACTATTCTGGGAGGTTGGGTAGGGGAATAATGGGGGGAAAATGATTGTAACTCAAAATCTGGCGGAAATGAATGATGTAAAACAGAAGTTAATAAAGCATTTGTTTAAAAAAAATTTTTAAAAATGTGGAATGATTTGAGATTTACACCATTGGATAGAATACCTATTCCAAGAAAACCAAAGATACCTGAAATGTTGTTATCATTATTAGTCATAGTAACTCATATTTATGTAGATATGATTTTAGGGTTAACCCAGAATTTTCTTTTCAACAACTTTGTGAAATAGCTAGGTGCAAATATTATGCTTACATTACAAAAGAGGAAACAGATTTTGAGGTGAGAAATGATCATAATTACTCATCTAAGAAAAGACATTTTTGAGTCATCATTGACTCCTAACTGCCAAGAAATATTAGTTTCTAAGTCACAAATATATTCATGGAATAAGGGGTTTAGATTTTAGATGTATATTAAACTTTTGGAAGGTTAAGAACATTAGTCCAAGCATGAGTTGCATCTCACTTTGCCTTGAAATATGGGGGTAAGAAAAGTATCACTTGTAGCTAAGGGACCCCAAAGGCTCTGGGTTCATATGAAACCAGTTTGATCTTGGGGATCTATCCCCAGAAGTGTTTCTCTCTTTGACTAATTTTGCCACTTCAAGACTAAAACTCAAGGAAAATGTCTAAAACAGGGGTGGGGAGCCTGTGGCCTTGAGGCCACATATGGCCTTCTAGGTCCTTGGGTGTGGCCCTTTGACTGAGTCCAGGTTTTACAGAACAAATCCTTTTATTAAGGGGATTTATTCTGTGAAGTTTGGATTCAATCAAAGGGCTGCACTCGAGAACCTAGAGGGCCACATGTGGCGTTGAGGTCACAGGTTCCTTTCTTGGTCTAAAACAAACCTTAGGGATGGCTTATTTCTTGCGTTTCCCCCAAAGTGGGCACCAGGTCACCAGATCTTATATAGAAACTCAATATGCAATTTGAACATCACATATGGGACAGTTCTTATTTCCCTCACCACAGAAAATAATGACACAAAGATTCACTGGAGCTTCTCTCCTCACCCCTATCATAGAAGAAAAATACAGAAAGCACAGATTTCTCTTTAATAGTGAACTCTTTTAGTTTTCAGTTTTAGCCAATCTTTGGTAAGACAGCAAAGTAGCATCTGCTTATACTTAAAAGTCTGTTTCTGATAAGTTGAAGGGATATTTAGGAAATGAAACATCTTCATGTCATGCTTTTTAATTCAGATGACCTAATGTGTGTGTTTCATCTCTATTTTCAGGAGATGAGGGGACACAGACCCACCCAGACAGCAGCAGCCAAGAAAACAGAGTCAAGACTCGCTGCCAGTCATGCGCATCTCTCTTTCTCAAGGTTGTCTGGGGATTCTTGATCATTTTGTCTGTCTCATCCTCTTGGGTTGGAACCACACAGATTGTAAAGATCACATATAAGAACTTCTATTGTCCATTTTTCATGACTTGGTTTTCAACAAACTGGAACATTATGTTTTTCCCAGTCTATTATTCTGGGCATCTGGTTACTGCTCAAGAAAAGCAGTCTCCAATGAAGAAATTCAGGTAAGTTTCATTTTAATGGAGTATCATTAAATATTTTATAATCTGAATTGAGATGCCAGAGAAGCACCATGACGTAATGGATAGAGAGTCAGATGAAGTCAGGAAGACCTAGGTTTGGATCTTGCCTTTGATAAGTACTATTTGGGAGACTGAACAAATCATTTAAGAGAGGTAAGTCATGCCTCTCTGTGCTACGCAACTAGTCAACACGTACATTGTAAAACATTTCTGGATTTGCATTGGTAGAGGGGGTTAAATGGTTGAGAATATGGAAAACTTGTGCAATGAGTTCTATGAGAAGAATTCAGCTTGGGCTCCTAACCCTGAGGGTCACAAACAGATTAAAAGCATCAACTGTTGTTATTCTGTTTTACTGAAATGGGAATTTTGCACACATGAGCACTACACTTCTGGCTAAATGTGTGTGTGTGTGTGTGTGTGTGTGTGTGTGTGTGTGTGTGTTTTGTTTATATGAGAGAGAGAGAAGCAGAGAGACAGAGACAGATTCAGACAGACAGATGGACAGACACACAAACACATACACACACAGAAAGAGAAAGAGAGAGCCAAAAGAGAGAGAATGTCAGAGACAGAGATAATAACAGAGAGTGAGAGACAGAGGTAGACAGACAGAAAGACAGATAGACAAAGACAGAAACAGAGAGACAAAGAGAGACAGAGAGAGAAACAGAAAGAGAGAGACACAGAGACAGAGACACAGAAACAGAGACAGAAGCAGACAGAGACACAAAGAGAGACAAAGACAGCAATAGAGAGAGGAGAGAGTGAGACAGAGAGAGAGACAAACAGACACAGAGAGAGGCAGAGAGAGAGAGTGAGAGAGAGAGAGAGAGAGAGAGAGAGAGAGAGAGAGAGAGAGAGCACTTTGCCTATTTACTCAGTAATTTGATTGGTCTAAGTCCTGTAGTCCTATGATCCTATGAGAGGTTTGAGTTTGTGATGGCTAATGCTTGTTATGTAATTAACTTTGCTTCTGTAGGATTTATCTTGGAAAGCTCAGTCAATTGCAGCAACTAATTGAGTCTATGTGGATTCCCCACAACTCCATTTGGGGAACCTGAGCTAAAGAAATGATCAGAATCCAAGCATCTCAACAAGGAGAAACCCAGAGTTGTGGGACAGTAGTGTAAATGATAGCTATAATTGAGATATGAGGCCATTCTATGCTTTCTTAGCACTTTATTGATTTCTTAGAACTTAACTTTCTCCTTGTCCCAGTATTTAGTGCCAAGGAAGAAAATGATTATTAAAACCGAGTCATCCAAAAAAAATTCAAAGAAGCAACAAAAGAGTTTTGCACACACTGCATCCTGTCTATTAACTACTAAAAATGCTTCACAGATTCAGATTAGTTTGGAATATATGCCCATTTTAAAGACTTAAATTATTATAAAAAGGAATACATATGAAATCACTAAAAAAATCTTTGCAATTAAAAGTGTAAGCAACTGCTAAAGATAATTTTGTATTCAACTTCCACCAAAATAAGTATAGCTTTGGGGTATATATTTATGATGATGCTTAATATAGTAAATATAAGAAGATCTATAAAC
Organism: Gymnobelideus leadbeateri; assembly: GCA_011680675.1. Taxonomy (NCBI): domain Eukaryota; kingdom Metazoa; phylum Chordata; class Mammalia; order Diprotodontia; family Petauridae; genus Gymnobelideus; species Gymnobelideus leadbeateri. Next base: position 324,641 of record WOXC01006434.1, read on the forward strand.
ACCATATGGTTATATTGGAAGTCTTAATATAGATAACTAGATCTACAAATAATTTTACTGTACATATTTACATATATATGTGTACATATGTATATTTGTAAATGTATTCCCACAGTTTAGTAGCACCAGCAGTTTACCAAAAAAAAAAAAAAGTCTATGAAGTGCTTTCAGATTACCACAAAGCAAATAGTCAGTTTTGCTTGAAATTATTGCCATACCAAAAGATGTTTGGATTGTTTGCTCTTGACTGGAAATGTTACCTTGGGAGTGAACTTCATTTCCTCTGTCATGTGTCTGATTAATAACTCAGAACTTCTCTAAACTTGTGACATGACTAAACACATTCAACTCTAAGTTTTGTTGGAATGAAGTTTCACTGCACTTGTAATCAAATCAAAGGAGCTGAGTCAACCACAAAGCACTTTCTAGGAAGGAAATATTCTCCTGGGGTTCCTCTTCATGTGTAAGACAAATTGTAGCTAGAAAATTCCAAAAGCTTTGATTCCCTCTATTCTCATAAATGTCACCTACCAACAAGAGAAGATGAAAGCTACCTGAAAGCCATGATTAAAAAAAGAACCTAGAAATCATCCTCCAAGAAATTCTTAAGGAAAACTGCCCTGATATTTTAGAACCAGAAATCAAAATAGAGGTTGAAAGAATCCATAGATTACCTCCTGAAAAAAGATCCCAAAAAGAAAACTCCTTGGAATATTATAGCCAGTTTCCGGAATTCCTAGATCAAGGAGAGAATATTACAAGCAGCCAGGAAGAAACAATTTCAATATTGTGGAAACACAATCAGGATAACACAGGATCTGGCAGCTTCTACACAGAGGAATTGAAAGGCCTGGAATATGATGTTCCAGGGGGCAAAGGATCTGGGATTAAAACCAAGAATTACCTACCCAGCAAAACTGAGTATCATGTTTCAGGGGGAAATATGGTCATTCAATAAAATAGAGGACTTTCAAGTATTCTTGAAGAAAAAACCAGAGTTGAATAGAAAATTTGACATTCAGATACAAGAAGCAAGAGAAGCATGAGAAGGCAAACAGGGAAAAGAAATCATAAGGAACTTATCAAAGTTGAACTATTTATATTCCTACATAGTTGAAGGGAATAGAAATTATATATAGTCTTTATCGGAGGGTTTATAGGTGTATGAGTGTGTATATGTGTGTGTGTATTTATGTGTACAGGTATACATAGATAGAGGGCACAGGACCAGTTTAATAGGAAGGGATGATACCCAAAAGGTGAAATTAAGAGGTGAGAGAGGAATATAATGAGAGGAGATGGGGAGAGACAAAATGGGGCAAACTATTTCATATAGAAGAGGCAAGGGAGGGGCGGCTAGGTGGCGCAGTGAATAGAGCGCCGGAAAATGGGTACAATGGAAGGGAAGAACAGGAAGGCATAAGGGAATGGGTCAACCTTATACTCATTGAAGTTGGCTCAGGGAGGGAATGACATACACACTAAATAGGGTATCTCACCCTACAGGAGAGTAGGGGGGAAGGGGATGAGAGGGGGTATAATGGAAGGGAGGGAAGGCTGGGGGGAGGGAAGTTGGAAGCACACACTTTTGAAAAGGGACAGGACCAAAGTAGAGAATAGAACAAGTGGGAGGTGGGATAGGAGGGAGGGAAATATAATCAGTCTTCTACAATATATCTACTATGGTAATGTTTTGCATTAGCTACACATGTACAACCTATATTGAATTGCTTATCTTCCCAGTAAGGGTGGGTGACAAGGGAGGAAGGGAATGAATCTGGAATTCAAAGTTTTAAAACCAAATGTTTAAATATATATACTATTATTAATACTATTTTACATGTAATTGGGAAATAAGAAGAGGGGATATCCTGGGGGCCACTCTTTTGGGGAGGTGGGTAGGGGAAAAATGGGGAGAAAATTTGTAACCCCAAATCTGGCAGAAATGAAAGAAGTAAACCAGAAGTTAATAAAGCATTTGAAAAAAAAGTTCAGAGGCAAGCTAATAGATAAATTAATTATAGTTTTTATGATATTGATATCCTGATGGCTATCTACATTCAAATTCTATTGGCTAGACATCATGTTTCAAGACATGATGAAAGAAAACTACCTTGCCATCTTAGATCCAGAGGTTGAAATAAAAATTGAAGAAACCCACTGATCACCTCTCAAAAGTGATTCCAAAATGAAAACTCTCAGGAATATTATAGCCAAATTTTAGAGGTCCCAGGTTAAGGAGAGAACACTTTGAGCAGCCAGAAAGAAAGAATTAAAAGAACATGAAGCCACAATCAGGATCACATAAGATTTAGCACCTTCCATGTTAAAGGAATGGTAGGACTGGAATATGATATTCCAGAAGGCAAAAGAGCTAAAATTATAATCACCTGTTCAGTAAAAATGAGTATAATCCTTCAGGGGAAAAATAGATATTTAATGAAATGGAGGATTTGCAAGCATTCCTGATGAAAAGACCAGAGCTGATTAGAAAATTTGAAATTCAAAAAGAAGACTTAACAGAAGCATAAAAAGGTAAACATGAAAGAGTAATCACAAGGGACTCAAAAAACTGTTCACTTTCCTATATGGGAAGATCATACATATAACTCCTAAGAACTTCATCATTATTAGGACAGTTAAAAGAAGTTTCCATGGACAGAGGGCAACAGTGTGAGCCTATTATGTAGGATTGATCTCAAAAAAAAAAAAAATTAAGAAGTGAAAAAAGAGGGATGCACTGGGAGGAGGAAGAAGGGAGAAAAACAAAGGGGAAAACTTTCTCACATAAAAGAGGCACATAAGGAAGAACTTGTACAATATATAGGAAAATTGTAAGGTGGCAGACAATGCTTGAGCCTCATTCTCATCATAATTGGTTCAAAGAAGGAAGATTATATATAAACTCTGTGTGTGTGTGTACACACATAATATACATGCACACATTTGTGTATAGAAATATAACAACAGGTAAATGGGTGGGGAAGGGGTAAGAGAAAGGGAGGGAATGATTAAAGGAAAAGAAGATAAGGGGAGTGGTTAGAAGCAAAATAGACTTTTGAGGAGGAACAGGACAAATGCACACACGGGGTAGGGACAAAGAGAGAGACAGACAGACAGACAGAGATAAACAGAGAGAGACAGAGAGACAGAGACAGAGAGACAGACAGAGAGACAGACAGAGAGACAAAGGGAGAAAAGATAATGTGATGGTGGAAAAAACACAGTAATAATAACTGTGACTATGAATGGAATGAGCTCACCCATAAAATGGAAGCAGATAACAGAATGGATTAGAAACCAGAATCTAACAATATGTTCTTTATAAGAGACACATTTGAAACAGAAAGACACATATACAGTGTTAAAATAAAGGGTTGAGGAAAAAATCTAATATGCTTCAGCTAAACTAAAAAAAGGCACTGGCAGTGCCCTGACTGGGGAACCCTGTACTTTCCCCATAACCATGGGGCAAGTTAGATACTAATAGAAGAAGCCAAGGACCTCCATATTGATTACAGGTAGTAGTTTAATCAGTTGGGTTACTTACACGGGTGGCCAGTGTGATGGATCCCTGCCAAGCATTCAAATAATCAACAGTCTGATGCAGTAGCCAGACCAATGGTGGATTCCCATGAAGACCCTCCCCAAATCTCCATGGTAATTATAGAAATCAGGCAAAGGGAAGAGGAACCATAGGATGCTTCATTGCAGATTGGTGGATATTTTGGGGTTTTCTGCTTAGTTAATCTTTTGGCTAATATTTTAATTCATACTTAGTATTGAACCTGGTACCCAGACAACCAGTGTTGTGGGGCAAATGTCCAGGCACTGGTCATGTAACAGTCATGTACTAGTCACAGTATCTAAGTTATGAGTCAGTATCTAAGCTGTGATTTTTTAACAGGTCACCAAGTCTAGGCTGACACCTTTCACAGAGTTTAAATTAATGGCTTTTCACTTCTTACTGTGTGTTATCACTTTTCCCCAGTTGGGACCTCACAAATAGCAATCAGGATATCTGAAAAAGCAAAAGTAAAAATAGAGCTGATTAAAAGAGATAATCAGGGAAACTACATTTTGCTAAAAGATACCATAGTCATTGAAGTAATATCAATAAATTTTATAGCAAGTTCCTCTGATAGAGACCTTATTTCTCAAAAGTATATACTAAGTATAGAATTGAGTCAAATTTATAAAAATAAGAGTGATTTTTCAACTGATAAATGATCAAACGATATAAACAGACAGTTTTCAGAAGAAGAAATCAAAATTATCAGTAGTCATATGAAAATGTGCTCTAAATATTGATTAGTGAAGGGCAAATTGAAACAGCTCTGAGGTACCACCTCATACCTATCAGAAATGACAAATGCTGGAGGGAATATGGGGAAATAGGTATGCTAATGAACTGTTGGTGGAGCTGTGAACTGGTCCAGCCATTCTGGAAAATAATTTGGAACTATGCCCAAAGAGCTATGGAACTGTGCATATCATTTGACCCAGCAATACCACTACTAGGTCTATATCCCAAAGAGAACAAAGAAAAAAAAGGAAAAGGAGATATATGTACAAAAATATTTAAAGCAGCTATTTTGGTGTTGGCAAAGAATTGGAAATTGAGGGCATGGTCATCAATTAGGGAATAGCTGAACGCTTATGATTGTCATAAGAAATGACGAGGGTAATGTTTTCAGAAAAACATGGCAAGACCTATATGAAGTGATCCAAAGTAAAGAGAGAAGAACCAGGACATCATTTTGCACAGTGAAAGCAATCATTATAATGGTGATCAACTGTGAAAGCCTTGGCTTCTCTGATGAATACAAGCATTCAAGACAATCCCAAAGGGTTCATAATGAAAAAAAAAAATGCTACATACTTCCAAAGAGAGAACTGATGACCTCTGATTGCACAATGAAATAGAATGTTCTCACTTTATTTTTCTTGATTTTTTTGAAACATGGATAAGATGGAAATATATTTTGCATTATTTCATGTGTATAATTAATATCATATTGCTTGTCTTCTCAGTGGGGTGAGGGAGGGGAGAAGGGAGGAAGAGAATTGGGAAATCAAAATTTAAAAAATCTTTAAAATAAATTTTAAAATGCATTGAAAAAAAGAAAGGAAAAGAAAAAAGTGCCTACTATGGGCCAAGCATTGTCCTAAGCACAGGACATATAAAGACAACACACACAGTCTGTATATTCACATATAATTTAAACACACAGATACAAATATATACACATATACACATACAGTGGGCAGCAAAGTGGCACAGTAGATGGAGCACTGGGCCTAAACTCATCTTCCTGAGTTCAAATCTGGCCTCAGACACTTATTAGCTATGTGACCCTGGGCAAGTCACTTAACCCTGTTTGCCTCAGTTTCTTATTCTGTAAAATGAGAAAAAAATAGCAAACCGCTCCCGTAACTCTACCATGAAAACCCCAAGTGGGTCATGGACAGTCAGTTACAATTGAAAACAACTGAACAGCAACAGGTATATGTCAGTGAGCAAGAGGAGAAAATAGAAGAAAACAGAAACAAGAAGAAGAAAAGAAAGAAGAAAACTCTTACCAAAGAGTTAGGATATTTTTAATCTCATAAAACACAAATTGAGGCAAAAACATGAAATTAAGGGTTACCTTAGATTCCTAAATACTTAGATTTTTGTTGTTCAGTTAACATCTAAAAATCCCATTGCATCAGGAGATTTTGACAGTATGGTAGGAAAAACAAAAACAGAAAACTTCATATTGACAATGTTAAAGGATTTTGGAACTATTAAGAATGGTAATGGCAGATTATCTGGATTCATGAGAAAACTGTTTCATGAATGCCTACCTTCTTTGCCACATTCCAACTCTCTTTTCCAATGTATCTACACATCTTGGCTACATATTCTAATGCTACTTTCCCAAGAATGATCTGTTTTATTTGTGCATGTGTGTGTGTTTTCCCCCCTGAATATTATTTCGTGATTCCATGCTCAAGGAAACATGAAAACAAATTCTACTTGAGCATTAACCTCTTTTCTCTCCTAGGGAATGCAGTCGGATTTTTGGCGAAGACGGTTTGACGTTGAAGCTCTTTCTTAAAAGGACTGCTCCCTTTTCTATCCTATGGACTTTGACTAATTACCTGTATTTACTGGCTTTAAAGAAACTGACAGCCACAGATGTCTCTGCCCTGTTCTGTTGTAACAAAGCATTTGTCTTCTTGCTTTCTTGGATTGTGCTGAAAGACAGGTTCATGGGAGTGAGGGTAATGATATATGTGATTTTCAAATATGCTACTTTTTAAAACTGTGAATCTATAACATAAAATCACAGATTTAGGGAACAAAGGGTTATTAAAGGTTGTTTAGTCTCAACTACTTCATTTTATAGATAAAAAATTGAGGCTCAGATTGGCCAAATGGCTTCCATTGCTTAATGAAGTACCTGGCACATAGTAGGTTCTTGATAAATGTTTATTGAATTGAATTATACAGTTAATAAGTCATAAAGGAGGATTTAAACCCAGGGTCTCTATCTCCAAAACCAATGCTCTTTCCGTTGTATCTCTCTGCCTCTCATTCTGGCCCATACATATTTTTAAAATACAAAATCTATATTTGAAGATGTATTAGTCATCTCAACCCTTGCAATATGAAGTAAGGCAAGCATGATAAACAGTTTCCACTAAGAAGTTAGTTGTGTGATTTCCATAAACCTTCTCCTTTCCTCACTATACTTTAAAAAGTGTTCTGTCTGCTTCCAAATCAACCACCTTCTAATTTCTTAAACAAATAAGCAAACAGTCCTTTTTAAAAATATATTGTTTTTCATGAATCCATCTAACTTTCCATTCTTGTTTTAAAAGGGCCTAAGTAAACCCTGAATTAGTTGCAGTTAGGATTACCTTTAGCTTTTTTGAAGCCATGTATCACAGAATAATTCTTCTATTTGTATACCAGGAAATGAATTTTTTAAATTAATGTTAGTATAAGCAGATAAGATTACATAGTAGTAATTAAGATTGGTGCTAAGAACATATAGATATTAAAAGTTAATATATTTCCAATATAAACAATATTGAAAATGAGACTAAAAAGAAACAATTTATACTTAAAAAGTAAACCCTTAATTAAACTTATAAAACCTTCACTAACTAATTTCTGACTCTTTTTGGAAGTAATTTTGTGAATTAAAAAAAGTTAACAAAAAATTTACTTGCCTTTGGTATTAGTGCTGCAAATGCATGGCTTGAGTGCTAACAATAGGAAATTCCAGGAACCAGGTTGTCACTCAAATTTTCTTTAAGTTTCTCTTAGCCTGGTAATCGTACAGACTTAAAGTATTGCTAGGATGGTAAAAAATAATGAACAGTGTCCACTCAGAAAATTAAGGCTGTTCAGAGAGACAAGAAAGGAGTATATTCTTAAGTAAAATTACATGGAGTTTATAGCAAGGAGAGACAGAGATTGGATTCAGTACACATTGTGATTTTTGTAATTAGTTCAGGTTGGCAATTCTTAAAGAATACACACTCCCCCTACTCTCCCTACCTCCAGCTAATGTAGATAATTATATGAGGACACTATAGATGTCTGTATTTGGAAGAGATTATAACTCTCCATACTAAGCACTTCTTTTGAGTCAGGTTATTAATCAGTTGGGTATATAATATATGGCCCTTCATTAGAAACTCTGAGTCTACACAAGACCAGTTTTGGGGTCTATCCCCCCAAATCTTTGGATTACTTTGCTACCACTCAGGGTGTCCTCTGGAAATCTTAGAGTTGAATACCCTCTTGCTGTGAGTAAAAGGCTCTCCACTCTCCATGTGAGCACTTTAGGTAATTATATATCAGGTACAGGGCAACTTTTGTTTTACTCTATAGAAAACTCATAAAACACACAGAGGAATCTTAGTAGCTCATAAACAATAAATTCAATTCTATTCTCTTTTATGATGAGTTCTACCTTTCCCCTAGGATTCTGTGTAGGCTTCCTGCCCCACAGTACTATCTAAAGGATATTAATTCCCCTTGGCAGAAAAATGCACTTGGAGTTGCTAAAGGAACTAGGGGGCTTCGCCATTGCAGAGAACCATGTTCAGTTATTTCAGTTGTGCCTGCTACCTTTGAGGTTTTCTTGGAAAAGATACTGGAATGACTTACCATTTCCTTCTCCAACTCATTTCACAGATGAGGAAACTGAGGCAAATAGGGTTAATTGACTTGCCCAGGGTCACACAGCTAATAAGTTTCTGAGACCAGATTTGAGCTCACGAAGATGCATCTCCACTATGCCAACTAGCTACTGAGCCATGCAGGTTTCCAGTCTTGTGTTACTACCCTAAAGAATTAGGTTCCCTCTCTAAGGGAACAAACTCACAATTGCTATATGGTAATCCCCTTTAACTCTACCTTTGTACCATCCAAATAACTCATGGCAGTAGTGGAGGGCAAAGTATAGGCCTTTTGTTCCTTTGTATTATGGCTTAGTATTTTGCTTTGTCTCTAGCTATGGGACCATGTATATACATCTCTTCTACCTCAGATTCTGCTGCTACTCAGGATCTGCCCAGAATCTTTCTATTAGTCTAAGTACTCAAATTCTCCAGGAATTTACTGCCTTTCACCTGTCCAGCAGGAAAACAGCTCTAATAACTGGGCAGTTACAACATATAGTATGCACTTAATAAATACTTATTAGTTTATATATTATAGAATTTTTATCTTATGTCAACCCTATATCTGCTTCTTTGAAACTCCTACTCCTTTTCCCTAGTTCTTTCTCCTGAGGACCAAATGCAATGAATTTAATCTGGGGCAGTTAGGTGACTCAGTGCACATAGCTCTGAACTTAGAATCACAATGACCCAAGTTCAAATCCAGCCTCAGATACTAGCTGTGTGATCCTAGGTAGGTCATGTAACATGTTTACCTCAGTTTCCTCATCTAAAAAATGGGTTTAATTATATTATTTATCTCTCAGGGTTATTTTGGGGATCAAATGAGATAATTGTAAAGTTCTTGGCACATAGTAGGTGCTATAATTTTATAGCTATTTTTATTTAGCTATAATTATTATTATTCATCTCTTTCCTCCATGACAACCCTTCACAATGTAAAAAAATAACCATGTAATTATATAATACTTATGGGGCAGGTATTGTGTTAAGCAGTTTAAAAATATCTATTTTGAGATGTAAATATTAAAAAACAGCTATTAGGAAGCCGTAGAAAAACTCTTCTATTTGGAGTTTATCTGCAATTGAATCCTAACTGATTGATCTTGGCCAAGTCATTTAATCTCTTTGGACCTCAGTTTTCTCAAATAAGTAAAATGGGAGAGGGAGGGTTGGGCTGGATGACCTTGAAAGCCCCTTCCATCTCTACATATATATTCCTACAATAACATCCACTTTAAATATTCTCTTTTTCAGGTTAGAAATCTTGATTAGTCTTTACAGATAATACTAACTAAACGGGAAATTTTCTTTCTGGAAAAGTATTAATTACAGAGAATTGTGAATCAATTAATAATAGCCAGTAGGGAAAAATCATAGTAAGAGATTTTCTGGGAGCTAATCTTAGAATTAAGATCCAAGTGGAATCAGACTGAAGTCATTTGTGCACTCAGTTGTAAAAGAGATTCTGGATGCCCCTACCACCAATGAATCTTGACCAGTGGCAAGTTGGTCCCATGTAGACATAATAGAATCTTTGCTTCTTTACCAAAGAAAATGGAGTGGGAATAGTAGAGGAATAAGGGGCTTTGTGAGTGTTCCCAGCATGGACTAAAGGATGATTTCCATTCCAGAATATAAAACATTAGATTTCCCCATGAGCAAATAGCTGTGCTATAATGGAGTTTTTATTATTATTATTATTATTATTATTATTATTATTATTATAGGCATGATGAGAAGCTTTGCATTAAAAGAAGGTTACGTTTATTTAAGATACTCCAGACGAAAATAATTGCACACACACACACACACACACACATTTAAGCAGTGTGGTATACAGTAATGAATGAAGTCAGTGGCTATGGGTGTAAACCTTGATTTTGCTACTTTCTAGTTTGTGTGATTTTGGCCAAGTCACTTAACTCTCTAGGACTTGGCTTTTAGATAGCAATCTATTGAATATCAATGACTGACCTGCTGATAGAAGTCAGATATTACCCTCTTTAGCCATCAGAAATTGCTTTGTTTCCTACTGTGAATATTAAATAGTGTCATATTCCAGAAAAATGTCAAAGTGAAATTTTAATGATGCTCATAATCAGGCCATGATGTATGAGAAGTTTCAAAACACTTTCAAGCATTTTGTCTTTTGACAGTATCAGCATTTCTCTTTCTCTGGAGACCTCCTGAGAACTTGTATAATTAGGTCATTTGAGAAATTAAAGGAGAAATACAGTACCAACAACATAAATACATCTATTACTTGTCTCCTGCATCTATAAATAATTTTAAAGCATAGTTCTTCCAGAATCCATCCAGTTAAACTGCTTTCTTCTAGCTACTGGATTTGCCTTCAGACATTTGGCTAGTATATTTTTGGTTCATACTACAGTTCCAGTTGTTGAGAAACAGATGGCTAGCCATTATCCTCATTTGCTTCATTCCAGGGGGGTCAAGGAAGATGGTCAGGCCAACATGCATATTTTTAATGCCAGAACAGACTCATGGGCAGAACTTGGGGTGTCTGCTATGATAGTAATGGTAAGAATAAATTTCATATAGTAATGCAGTTTGCCAGAAATCAACGTTCACAACAAATCTTAAAATGTATAGTGATTAGTTTGACACAAACTATACATTTATATACTTGACACAAATATAAATTCAATAACTCAGAGAAAAATTGTGTGACACATTTAGTTTTCTGTTGTCAAAAGTAAGTCACATTTACCATATTCATGAATATTTTTCATGTTCAAAGAGTATTTTTAAATAGTAATTGCAGCTAATTTAGAAAGTTCCATGAAAATTAGCAAGCTTCATGGTAATTCAAATTTGACAAACATTTCTTAAGAACTTGCTATGTGTCAAATGTACAATATGGTTTAACTGGAATTTTTCAAATTCATGGTAACCAGAGGTTACAGCTTAATAAAATATTGATCATTGAGATGAATAGACTTCTGTCTCACATTCTGCTGCCAGTTCCACTTTGTTGGAAACTGGGTTTAAATGCAAAAATCAAAACCTTTCTTGCAGACCTAGTACCTCTTCCTAAGTCTTTTACTATTGAGGAAATTTTTTCTCTGGCATCTAAAACATCTCCTTTTTCGCCCTGAGGAAATAAATATATCTAACAGTAGTGTAGCAGCAACAGTAGCAGTAGTGGTGGGGGTGGGGGTGCTAGTGATAGCTAGCATTTATATAGTGTTATAAGGTTTGCAAAGGACTTTACAAACATTATCTCATTTGATCCTCACAATAACTCTGGGAGGTACTATTATCATCATCCACATTTTACAAATTATGAAAATGAGACAAAGGTTGAGTAAGTATCTGAGGCCAAAATCAAACCCAAATCCCCCTGACTCCAGGTCCAGTCTTCTACCTACTGTATACTTGCTGCATCTAATAATTCAACAAAAATCAACTATCTTGAAGAATGTTAGTGTATAAATATGCATATTTCCAGTTTAACATGAACATATTTTCCAGTCCCCTAAGTTTTCAATGATCATTATAAAAAATGCAATTATTTGATATTGGCTCTAGGTGAAGTATGGAGGAACTCAGAGACTTCCTTGAGTATTTCAGCTTAACCTAATTTTTCATTATTTTCCTTTCTCTCAATGGAGTAATATATAGTTTTCCAGAGTGATGGCAAAGAGAATCCTCTTTGATTAAAAAAAAGTATTTTCATTTACTTGAGCTATTTATTGTTCAATTTCAACTGGAGACTTGGAATCGTTTTCTCTTTCTTTGTTCATTTTTACTTGGATAGTTGGCTAGACATGTGTTATCATTAATGTGGGTGCCACTGTTGAGGTTTAGGGTGCTGGGACTGAGAAATAGCAACATGCAGGTCCTACCTAAATTAATTCAACCCATGCCTTCTTTCAGCCAAAGAAAGATAAGGTTTATTAAAAATCCATCATATTGGATGGACTCTTAAGGAATCTGAGCATTTGTATCATAGTATCTGAGTACTTTCGTGAAAGCAAGATGGATACAGAAAGACTGTGGGAGGGATTTAGGGTTGGTCAAGTAGTCTGTGGTAATTGGGGAAGGGTCTAGGGAGGTTCTTGATGGGAGTGGCCAGTGGGCTGAGGTGACTAGAGGTTGGAGGCCAGGAATCAAGAGAATGTGTTTAGATAGGGTAACAGAAAATTGGGCATAATGATAATGAAAGTCCAGTTGAGGGACTCAGGCAAACACCAGATAAAGTGAGAAGATTCAAGGAGAGTTCAAGGGGTTTTCCAGAGCCTGTACCCCATCACTACTATTACCTTTGCAGATTAGAATCCTGCCACACCTTCCCATCCCCATCTGATTCATGTCCATATCCTTTTTTTGATACTTCATAGAAGACCAACAACATGCTGAAGAACTTCAAAATTTTTTTTCTATCTATCTATCTTGACGGTATCATTTAACATGGAACTATCACAACTATCATCTCTAATCCTCACTACACAACTGGCACAACTTTTTCTAATCATACATATCTTTGATGATGTCATTTTTGTAACTTCTTGTATACCTGTCATCATGGGTAATATGTTGAAATTTGCCTACATACAACACATGCCTTCATATTGGCCTATAATTTTCATCTTCTAAGATCTTTGTGTTTCATGTTTTGAATCCATAGTTTATGACTAGGATAATAGCAGTATTCATAAGATGATTTTTGGGGTATATAACTCATGACTCAAAGCTCATTAGCATAATACCTTCCTTATTGGTGGAGACTGACTACTCAGTGTTCCAAGTGCCTATTGGCATTTATAAGAGTCGGAGGTAAAGAGAGCTTGAAAGAAACAAGATCTTGGTCTTTTGGCTTCCAGCCTCAAGAGAAAAGACTAGCTTTTCCAGATTCTTTTCAGGAAGAAGTCCCTGAAAGGAGAAAAATACTGTGAAGAAGCTAAAAAGTAGCAGGACCAGCACCTTGATCATGCCTCTATTCCCAGAAACAGCCACACTACACTCCTGAGGTAGCATCAAGGCCTTTAGAATAATTGAAAACTCAGTGCTGCTTCTAAGACAATAATAATAGCTAACATTTACATAGAACTTAAAGGTTTGCAAATTGTTTACAAATATTATTCCATTTTATCCTTGCAATAACTCTGTGAGATAGGGGCTATTATCCTCTCCATTTTATAGATGAGGAAATTAAGGCAGATGACTTGCCCAGGGTCACCTAACTAGTAAATGTCTGAGGCCAGATTTAAATTCAATTCTTTACTCTAGGTCCAATGCTTTATTCACTATACCACATAACAGCTATTTTCTTACTCCCACCCAACCCAGAGCACAACTCACTATCAACAGTAATCCCTGTTCAAGTATATTGATGGACTCAGTGGGCTGCTTCCCCAGGTGCATATCATAATTAGAAAATATACATTTTTCATCTACTTAGTCTTCCAGCAAGTATGCTTAAATTGAAGAATTATAGATTTCACTGAGGAGACGTTGTTGTATTCCAGGGATTGAAACAATCAAACAATGAATAGCATGTGTGGGACAGAGTTTGCTATTTTCTAGGATTCTTTCTAGATATGGTAAATTAAGGAAATTGCTCTATACTCTTTGGGGGGCCCTATTCAGGTAGTGTCAGAAGGTGCTTTAGGAGAGATTCCAGTGGAGGAGGAAAAAATCTCTGACACTATGTAAAACAAAAATCTGAATTCCATATAATATAATCAGCCTTCTTATTCCTCCCAACTTGGGGTTTACTGACGAGATTTCTTTCTTTCTTTCTTTCTTCCTTCCTTCCTTCCTTCCTTCCTTTCTTTCTTTCTTTCTTTCTTTCTTTCTTTCTTTCTTTCTTTCTTTCTTTCTTTCTTTCTTCCTTCCTTCCTTCCTTCCTTCCTTCCTTCCTTCCTTCCTTCCTTCCTTCCTTTCTTTCTTTCTTTCTTTCTTTCTTTCTTTCTTTCTTTCTTTCTTTCTTTCTTTATCTTTCTCTCTCTCTCTCTCTCTCTCTCTCTCTCTCTCTCTCTCTCTCTCTCTCTCTCCCCTTCTCTCTCTGTCTGTCTATCTCTGTCTCTCTCTTTCTCTCTTTCTGTCTCTCTCTTTCTCTGTCTCTCTTCTTTCACAAAACCTTAAACCCAGTTCACTCTGAAGTTCATAGATTGGACCACAATATGTTCCTGCCCAAGCTCTACTTAGTGGCTATATTTTGAACTTTTCTTGCATAGAGTTAATGTCAATGGTTAACTGTTTCTCTATGGAAGAGAAACCCTGAGGTTCTTCCCCTCCCAGTTTGATTTTTTTTCTAATTTAAGGAACCATCCCTAGACTCACTTCTTAATGAAGTCTATTCACTGAATGGGTATTCCCTCCCTCTACGTGAGTGTGTTAAAAGGCCTTAGCCTAAAAGGGCCAGGGTCTCCTGGATCATCTCCAGTCATCCTGATGAATACCTGGTCATTGGACCCAGCTGTCTCTGGAGGAGAAAGCAAGGCCAGTGACCTTGCACAGCCCTCCCTTCCTCAAATCAAAGTTAACTGCAAGTCATGTCATTTCCCTGATGCCAAGGTCCTCTTCAAAAATGAAGGGCAAACACAGTTACTGAGATAAAGTAAGTAGTTATATACCTTTCTTCTCTCCACATCAGTCTTTCATGAAATCTCCAAATCTACCTGAGAAGTCCATGCAATTTGATTTTATCTACATGAACACCAAGGGGAGAAGTAATGTGATTTTCTTTGACGGTAGCTCAGAGTTGACATTATGTCTAAACTCCTTATGATAATGGCCCTACTTCTTTCATTTCTTATACATTCAACTCCTTTTTTAGACTTTTGTAGGTCTATAGTCTTTCATGACTTTCATGGACTCTTACCTCTAACAATTAGTGAAGTTTAATGATATTGTATGACTTTGGATATTTGAAAAGACTTTTACAGAGAGAGCAATGCAACAAACAATTTTTAATCTTTGCTATTTTTTAATAGAAACTATACATTTGTGGTCCTTAATATTTTCTCTACTTTCCATTGCTCTTGTTTAATCTTTGCCTCCACAAGAAAATAAAAGAACAGCAATTCTTTCCTTTCGTTTTGCTGTCCCATCGAACTTCAAGAAGTGACATTAATGACAGGGCAAAAGGTTGACATGATTATTCATTCATATCTTTAAAACTCTACTCCAGTTTTCTCTGGAGATATAGAGTGAAGGAAGGACACCAGTCCATCAAAGAAAATTAGGGACGACCCACCTGAACATGCTGTTTCAAAGATAAAATTGTTTTTTCAAAGAAAAGCCATATTGATAGTGCTGCTGATTTTATTATTCTGAGGTCACCACACAGTGAGGTGTAACTCTAGGATCTATTGCAAGGACAGAAGCTAGGGGAAGGTAGTAATGATGACACAAGAAAAAAATACTATAGAATTATACTGTTGGGAGAATAAGATGAATCTTTTCCCTTTGGACAATATTGTTTCTATCAGAGAATATTGTGGCTGTGTTGACATGATTGCCCCAATATGTTTTGAAAGGCTAAAAAATGCAATTGGTAATTTTGTGATCATAATACAGGCATATCATTTTTTTCCCTTCATGACTTTAAAAAAAATTTTTTTAACAAATGCTTTATTAACTTCTGGTTTACATCATTCATTTCCACCAGATTTTGAGTTACAATTTCCCCCCATTTTTCCCCTACCCACCACCCCAGAGTAGCAGTCCCACTAGATATCACCTAATCCAAGCTGCTCTCTCCCATATCTTCTCCCATACCCCCTTCGACTTTGCTATTAGGGCAAGGTGAATCTCTGAGCCCCAATGCCTGGACATCTTATGAAACATTTAATTTTAAAACTTCGATTTTCAGATCCATTCCCTTCCTCCCTTGTCACCCACTCCCTCTGAGAAGATAAGCAATTCAGTATGTATTGTACATGTATAGCTAAGCAAAACATTACCATAGTAGATATATTGTAAAAGACTGCTTATATTTCCCTCCCACCCATCTCACCTCCCACCTGGTCCATTCCCTATTTTGATCCTGTCCCTCTTTGATAGTGGGTACTTCCAACCTCCCCTCCCCCCAGAATGCCCTCCCCTCCATCATCCCTCCTCACATCCCCCTTTCCCCTACTCTCCTGCTGGGTGAGATATCCCATTTACTATGTATGTGATTCTCTCCTTGAGCCAACTTCAATGAAAATATACTTTTGCCTTTTTGCCTTCCTATTCTTCCCCTTCCCTGGAACTACTTCCCCTTGCCTCTTCTACTTGAGATAGTTTACCCTACCCTGTCTCTCCCCATCTCCTCTTGCCACTTTCCTCTCTCACCTCTTAACTTCACCCCTTAAGAATCATCCCTTCCCATCAAATTCAACCTGTGCCCTCTATCCATGTATACCTGTAAATATATGCCCATATACCCTTCTTCAATTATTTTCATAATGAGAAAGATATCATCACACACAGTTATTGTTTTTCCATATAGGAATGTAAATAGTTCAACTTTGGTAAGTTCCTTTTGATTTCTTTTCCCTGATTACCTTCTCAAGCATCTCTTGCTTCTTGTGTCTGAATGTCAAATTTTCTATTCAACTCTGGTTTTTTCCTCAAGAATGCTTGAAAGTCCTCTATTCCACTGAATGACCATATTTTCCCCTAAAACAAGATACTCAGTTTTGCTGGGTAGGTGACCCTTGGCTTCAATCCCAGCTCTTTTGTCCTCTGGAATATCATATTCCATGCCCTTCAATCCCTCAGTGTAGAAGCTGCCAGGTCCTGTGCTATTCTGATTGTGTTTCCACAATATTGAAATTGTTTCTTCCTGGCTGCTTGTAGTACTTTCTCCTTTATCTGGGAGTTCTGGAACCTGGCTATAATATTCCTGGGAGTTTTCTTTTTGGGATCTTTTTCAAGGGGTGATCGGTGGATTCTTTCAATCTCTATTTCCCAAATTGGGTATAAAACATCAGGGCAATTTTCCTTGAAAGTTTCTTTAAGGATGATTTCTAGGTTCTTTCTTTGATTGTGGGTTTCAAGTAGTCCAATAATTTTTAAATTATCTCTCCTGGATCTATTTTCCAGGTCAGTGGTTTTTCCCATGAGATATTTCACATTGCCTTCTATTCTTTCATTTGTTTGGATCTGTTTAACAGCATCTTGATTTCTCATAAAGTCACTAGCTTCCATTTGCTCCAGTCTAACTCTGAAGGAATGAATCTCCTCAGTGAGCTTTTGAGATTCTTTTTCCATCTGGCAAATTTGGCTTTTTAGGGCATTCTTTTCCTCATTGCCTTTCTGAGCCTCTTTTTGCCCCCAGGGGAGGAAGCTGACACGTTCCCCAAATACTGGTCCCAAAGTCCATAAGGCACTAACCTGTCACTTTGTCCTAGGCATATTTGTGCTGATAATTCTGGAATCGCCACAGCTGCTGGTGTTCTGGGGTCCCTCCAGCCGGCTGCTGGCCCAACCGCCCTGGGGCTAAAACTGCTGCTCATGCAGGCCTGGGCTCAGCTCCCAGTGCTCGGCTCCCAGTGCGCTGTGCTGCCCATTCTCAGGGCGCTGTGCTGACTGCTCCCTGCAGGGCTGCTGGGCTGTCCTCAGCAGGAGGTTAGCTTCTCTGTGTTGCTCTGGGGGTGCTGGGGCTCCAGAAGTTGTTCAGAATCCCCTTTTACATTATTTGAAGTTGTGCGGGTCAGAGCACCTTGGAAGTGCTGTTTCTACTCCGCCATCTTGGCTCTGCCCCCAGGCATATCATTTTCACTGAAGATTCCTCTCTCTTAATACAGTCTCTTTTGAGGGTCTTTCCCTCCTGCTTATCTATTCTTTTTGTTTTATTAGTTTTTTATTTCCATGATTGTATGCAAGTTAGAAGTGACTGACTTAATTGAAAACCCAAGCAATTGAATTTTTAGAGATCTTCCAGAAAATGTGCGTTAATTTGTGAAAATCCTAGAGTACAACACTGAACCTGGAGTTAAGAAGACCTGAATTCAAATTCAGTCTCAGGCAACTTACTAGTTGTGTGATTCTGGATAAGTCATTTAACTTGTCTGCCTCAGTTTCTTTATCTTCAAAATGAAGACAAACACAATACTTCTCTTCCCAGGGTTAATTCAGTTATACATTTATATTATATTTATATATCACATAAATTTGTTACATGTATATATCTCACATATTTATTAACATACTACAGAGATAAGTGCTATTATTATTTCTATTAATGCTATATAGATTTTGTCCATAACATTCAAGTTAAGAGCCTTATATATATGTAAAATCTACGTGCTTTGAATCTGAAAGAGATAGTCCTATGTTTTCCCACCATCCCTAATCAGACCAATTTACCTTCCTTTGGGATAAATAATTGTATTCTAAAAATTCATGAAATCTAAATCCCATACTGAGATCACTCTCTGGGATTTTTAACTATATGTTTTACAGTCTGCATTGATAAAGCAAACCTATGCTATGCAATTAGTTAATGCACTTTGGGTAGTTTAATGAATTACTGATTGAGATCATTAAAATTTATATCTCATATTTTTCTCAAATTATACAAATTAGCTGTGCTCCTCTTGCAATCTGGTTTGCAAGAGAATTCATTGAAAATTACTTTGGATCAGAATCTGATCATGTAGAAACAGATCTCCCAGATACTTCTAGAAATTGAATGAAAATGTGATAAATGAGTCAATTTGTCTCCTTTCTATATGACTCTGTATCTCCTGTAAATCACTGCACATGAATTTAAGGGAAAACTTTTTCTCACAATATCCTTTTTTTGAACTCAGTTTATAGCACTCTCATGCTCCCTGAAGTAAAAATCCTATTCTCCACTAAAGCAATCAAGACACTTGGTATAATTGATGTGTCAACTTGAAGAGCTCAGTCTCATGTTTTCATGGGCACATGAACTATGGTTGTAATGAGAATCTTCAAGGAGATCATCATAGTTTTCTTTTCAAATTGCCATAAAACTGATAGGATTTCAATTCGTGTCATTAGAATACTCCAAATAGAATTATCATATGTATATTCATATTAACCAATAAACAAACAAACCCCAAGTAAAAATTACATGTCATGTTATAGTGACAGTCATTATGTATAAAATTTATTTCTTACTTTACATGGTTCTGTAGCCCGTTTGCCCTTGGAACATGGAAAGTGGTTTCTGAAACACTTTAAGGATCTTGGTATGAAATATCAAGGTTGTGTTTTTAAAAATCATAAAGAACCAATGCCATGATTAATTAAATTCACTTCAGAACAATTCAGATCCATCCATTTGATCAAAATAAATATGAGTGTGAGGGATCAGGAGAAAAGAGTGTTGATTTAAATTTTTTTCTCTGACCACCTTCTGCTAAAGGAATTCAACAAAATAAATGTGTATATAGCTGTTTAGATAATTTATCATGTTTTCAAGGTGGTACTAACCCACAAGTTAAGAGGGGCAATATCTGATGCCTATCCATCTGATCTTGAAAATAGTTGTTCCTGATTATTTATTAAAATTCCTATTTGAGCTAAAAATCCCCAAATCAAAGGAGAAAATAATTCTTTCAAGTTGTCCATATTTACTACTTCTAGGTAACCTGTAAACATCTTTATTTATGAGCCT
Organism: Gymnobelideus leadbeateri; assembly: GCA_011680675.1. NCBI lineage: Eukaryota > Metazoa > Chordata > Mammalia > Diprotodontia > Petauridae > Gymnobelideus > Gymnobelideus leadbeateri. Next base: position 344,433 of record WOXC01006434.1, read on the forward strand.
ATTACTTTTTTTTTTGGAAATTTTCCTTGACACCTCATAGTGTATGCATTAAATTCTATTCCCTAAAGTTTGAACTCTAGTATAGAACACAAGCCTGGTGGTTTAAGGGCACATGACATTCACTTAGAATGAAAAATGCCTCATATTAAAGAATTTTTCAGATAATATCTGATGAAGACAGTTTTTCATTTCTGACAAGTTGACTCTTATTCTATGCTTTTTGCCAAGTGTCTTCTCTGTTCTTCATATGGGAGGCTTAGTATGAGTCTGCAGTAAGACCAAACATAAGCTTGCTCTTTGTGGTCTTTAACAAAGATGTTTTCTTCTGCATCAGCCTCATGAGAGTCTATAGCTATATAGATATAGGACTTTATCTATTAAAATACTTTCTTAGTAATATCCAGTCGGGAATATGGGGCTTGCTTTTATGGCAATATTATTCAAAGGAATAGATGATTAATAAGGCAATAATCAGAACTCAAGTAGAAAAAAAACATCAATTAGTATAGAAACTTTCTCAGAATGCACCAGTGCTTTACCAAAATTAGTTTCGGAATTTCATTGTTTTAAGTCTTTCTGGGTTGGTATGTCCAGAAGCATAATTTGGTCTAAGATGAAAGAGTACCAATAGGCTTATTATGATATTGAGTTCATTGAGGCCAAATGATTTACTATGGATGAAGATAGGCTGGAGGTAATTTGTTCTTGAAATCATTTTTCTCTAAAAGTGGATGCTAACCAGGAGTATTTTGAGGTTCAAATGGGATAATGGATACAAAATAGTCTGCATTCTTTAAGATACTATGTAAATAATAGTTATTACAATAATAATTAGGCTTATTAACCTTAAGTCTCTAGGTCTTCAGTGTAGTGATGACTTAATTTCATTCCACTATATCTCTTTAAACTACATGTCTATAGAGAAATCGTATACTGCTAAATTTTAATATGTAAAAAAATACATAAAAATAAATGCACTTTTAAGTTTAGTCTGCATTCTTAAGACTTTCTTAAGTGTAGAGAATAGACAAAACAATAACTCAAGCCCCTGATTTGTAGCATTGTGATTTCTGAGATGTAACTGAAAATTTAACGGTGGACTTCTACAAGCCATTTAGAGCTGGCCCCAGCACATGTTAACCTATGTTAACCTATGATAACCTTGGTAAAAGAATAAAATGAAGGCCTACTCACCTGATGAGAAAAAAGCCCAATTAAATCACTGGTTCCTGGAATTTTCATGAATATACTTATAGTCTTGTTATTATGGGCTCTTCCTTTGATATTCAGCATCCCTTGCTATATGGGAGTTTGGAAGAGTTATTTAGGGGATATTTGACAACTTTCATATAATCCCAAGGGACAACTGAATTGTGATATTCTTGTTGTGAAGCAAAATGGTACCCAACTTTCCTGTTTTCATCTTCCATTTGGTAGATAGTTGCTGCAATAATGGCAATCACAGGCATCGTGATGATGGCATATGCAGATAATTTTCATGCTGATTCAATCATAGGAGTGGCATTTGCTGTTGGATCTGCATCTACTTCTGCTTTATATAAGGTATGTGATGGAACTTCATTTGTTAAGGTAAAAATAAATTCAAAAGTACAAAGAAAATTACAGATGGGAAAATATAGGTATAGGGAAGATAGAAAAGAATAAGGATTTATATAGTGCCTACTATATGTCAGGCACTGTGCTAGGTTCTTTTAAAAAATATTACCTCTTTTGATCCTGGGTATATTATTTCATTGGCATAGTAATCTTCTGGAGGAGAAGACTTCTTCTGCCAATATAGGTTGGCACTTTCTCTGTAACTTACAGTTTTAGAGAGTTGCCTAGAGTACTAAGAGGTCAAGTGACCTCCCCAGGTTCACACAGACAATATGTTTGAAGCAGGGCTAGGAGGGAAGGAATGATAAAAAGCCTAGGACTTCCTGGCTCTGGGACCAGTTTTCTATCCACTATAATACAAATAGGTGAGATTGCATTTTACTATGTCATTTTGTGTTTTTAGCAGGAAATGTTAAGGTAGTTTTTGACACCTTTATCTTCAAACTTCCAGTCTTGATGATCTTTTAGTTAAATTACAAAGGGCTATGTTTATAAATGAAATAGATTAGTGCCTAGAGATTTATGTGAGTCTTATTCACTCACAGTAAGGTGTACAATGTTTAAAATGTGGAAATGAAGGGAATGTTCATCAACCAAGGAATGGCTGAATCAATTATGGAATATGGATGTGATAGAATACTATTGTGTTGTCAAAAATGTGGGAAAATAATTTTAGAGATGAAGAAAGGCGTATATGAACTGATACAGAATGAAACGAGAATAATCAGATGAACAATTTATACTATAGTATCAATGCTATAAAAATGAACAATTTTGAAGGACTAAGAATTCTGATCAACTGCATGATCAGCCATAATTCCAGAAGTCTGATAAAGAATACTGCCCAACTCATGACAAAGAAATAATGAATTAATTTGCAGAATAAGAAATTTCCTTTTTTAATGAGGCCAATATGGGAATATGTTTTACTTGACTATGTTTATGTAATAAATTTCTTCCTCTCTTTATACTTCCCTACCTCCCTCCTTCTCTCCCTCCATTTCATTTTACCTTTCTTCCTTTGTTCCTTCATTCCTTCCTTCTTCCCTTCCTCCCTCCCTCCCTTCCTTCCTTCATTCCTCCCTCCTTCTTTTCCTCTCCCTCTCTTTTTTCCTTCTTTCTTGTGGGGAGAGGTAAGAGGGAAATATGAATGCTTGATAACTGAAAAATAAAATTAAAAATCATCTACTGCTAGTTTTATCTTTACTTTTATATTAGCAGCAAATCAAAAGCATAACGCCTCTCTCTGATCCACAGACAGTGTCTACTCTATAGGCATTACTCATTCTTAGCACAGGGCTCTCACTATCATGAATAGAAATCCTGTGCAGGGAAGCCACAATACATCATGGTAATGTAGTGAAGACAAAAACACACAAAGTAGATCTAAAATGTTTTTATTTATTTATTTTACCAAAGTTCTTTTTGGCTCTAACCTTAAATAAATTTGCCATTTATACTACCCTTGGCATTTAGTTGGAAAACTGATCAAAAAGCTAAAAATTCTCTTGATAGAACTTCTAACTGCCTATTTTTGATTTTTCACTAATACCACAGCTCAGGGCCTTAGAAATTTAACTAACCAAACATTTATTAAAAGGAAGGGGAAAGGAAGAGAAGGGGAGAAGCATTTATTAGGTACCTATGATGTGCAAGAACTTATGTCTGCTACTAGAAAGATGAAACAAGATCCTGTCCTCAAGAAGTTTACAATCTAAAGAGAATAAAAAAGACTTGCAAACAGTAACTGGGAAATTTGAACCCATAGTTTGGTATAAGTTAGCTTCCTAATCCAGCAAGCACTTTGACTACAGTGAACTTGGTGACTGAGCAATGCTTTCTCTCATTCCAGGTTTTATTTAAGATGTTTCTTGGAAGTGCCAACTTTGGTGAAGCGGCCCACTTTTTTTCCACCTTAGGTTTCTTTAATTTAATTTTCATCTCCTTCACACCCATCGTCCTATATTTTACCAAAGTGGAGCACTGGTCATCTTTCTCAGCTCTGCCCTGGGGCTGCCTCTGTGGAATGGCAGGGCTATGGCTTGGTAAGTAGGGAAGGTTTTCAGCATCACTTAGCGTATCTCAGTGATCAACCTTGAAAAAGTAGCACTTAAAAAAGTTAACATGATTATTTAAATCTGTTCAGTTATTTAAATGCTACCATGCTAAAACCATGGAATTTTAAGTAAACTTTTCATCTAGTTCTTTCACAGAATTTACAAAGAGAGGTTGTGGAGAGAGGTTTTGCTAGCTCCAATGTTCAGGATGGAAAATCTGAGAACTGAGAATTAAATGATATATCTAAGCCTTTCTTGAAAAGAAGTACAAGGAATAATTTAGTAAACTGTCCACGTTTAATTTTGACTTTCTTAAAGGCAACATGCATAGTAAATAAAATGCTGGAACTCAGAGTGAAGAGAAACATGGGTGCAAGTCCCACCTGCCACACTTGTTTGTTGTGTGATCATGGCCAAAATACTTAATCTCTTTGTTGTCCATCCTCACATTGCCCTGATTCTTCCCACTGGGTAATTCACTTAGCTTTGTATAATTCACTCAGCTTTGTACAATTCACTCACTCCCTTAGACTGAGTCACCCTAATCAGTAAATCAGTCAACATGCATATTTTATGCATTTACTTTGTTCTAAAACAAAAGTAAGACAGTCTGTGCCCTCAAAGAACGTACATTAAAATAGGGAATATATATATGTATATATGTGTGTATTCATATGTATATGCATATACATACATATACACATATACACATCTAGTTTTATATAAGGTTATGTAGGGAAAACTACATCAATCTATTTATAGTTAAATCCAACTATATAGTTCTATATCTATACAGATATAAATATATATGTCTATATATTTACATATCTATATATATATTCATAGATCTGTGTCTATAAAACCATATAGTCATGTATTTATATAACCATATGTTTATACAGTTAGATATATAGATATATAATTATAAATGTGTGTGTGTGTGTGTGTGTGTGTGTGTGTGTGTGTGTGTGTGTGTAAGAGGGATATCTCACATTACTCAACCCCAATCATTGTAACCATCAAGACATCAAGACATACTACACTCTGATATGCTTATCAGGTAAGACCACTTTTTGGGTTACAGAATCAATCAATTCTATGTGTAAACTAACTATAAACAATTCCTGGGCACTTGTATTAAATGAATTGATCAGTCAAAGATATAAATCAAAAATGAATGAGTCAATCAGGCTACACAGGCAATGTTTGATGCTTGGTTGAAGATAATCAGGTATATACCCTGTAGATCTTGACAGCAAGCCAATTTGAGACCTGGTCAAGACCAGCCTGGTCAAGCTCTTGAGAGGGAATCCCTTGGGGATGTGGAAAAGAAAAATCTCTTGACCAGAATATGACCATGTGAACTATGAAAGGTCAGAAGGAAAGGAAAACTTGATATTATCTGGCATGCTTACTTTATTTTTAGGACCCTTAGTTCTCATTTTCATCCAAAATATATGCATCTTTTAATAAATATTTAAGGCTATTAGTTTTATTATTGTTCTTTCTTCATTGTAGCTACTCTCTATGATACCTGGCTTGGTAGACACACATAAGCATTTTTCTCCCCTTCCTACTCTTTATTTTAAAGCCTTTCTTAATAGATTTATGATACTTTTGTTAGATACAATCTCTGACTAGTACTTTGTTTTTTTTTTTCTGTATCTAAAGTCATCATTAAGAAATCCAAACTGCATTCCGAGATATCATATTCTCATCTAGCTATTTACTTCCCAAATTAATTCTCCTATTCTGTACCTCTGTGTTCAATGAGCAACAGTGAGTAAAATCCTACCTCCTCCCTATGGTCTGTGGTTTCTTGCCCAACACTCAAGAATCTTAGGCAGTATTTTCTAGGTTGCCTTTGGCACTATTTCACCAGTTTGCACATGAATCACTAGACAAAGATAATGGTAATCTCTTTGCACAAGCCATAAGAGGCTATCAGTTATATCTTAGTACCCAGAGGAGACAATAGATCTCTCTATTGTTATGAGTAAGTTGACAAATAGCTGTCTCAATATCTCCTAGCAAGGATTCATCAATTATCACTATTCTTTACTTCCTCTAACTCTTAACCTGTTGTTTGTTTATCTGACAGCTTTTGTGGGTTTATCATTCCTTAAAGGACAAGAAGATTCCTCCAGTTTCTCTTTTAAAAAATTTAAATATATATATTATTCTTTTTCCAATTACATGTAAAAAACAATTTTAACAACTGTTTCTTAAGATTTTGATTTCCAAATTCTTTCCCTCTCTCCATGCCTTCCCCATGCATTGAGAAGGCAAGTAATTTAATGTAGATTATATATGTTCAGTCATGCAACACATATTTCCATATTAACCATGTTGTGAAACAAAACACAGCTAAAAAAAGACAAGAAAAATAAAGTAAAATAAATTTGCATTCAGACTCCCTCAGTTTTTTCTCTAGAGGTGAATAACATTCTTCATCATGAATTCTTTGGAATTATCTTGGATCATTGTATTGCTGAGAATAGTTTTCCCCCCACTTCTTTTATCTGCTCTATAAGTCTCCTATGTCCTGTAACCAGCTTGTATTTTCATTTGGGGCTTTTGGTGCAGGAGTTCTGACCTCACAGTCCTCCTCCTGTTCCATGCTCTTTGCTCCCAAAATAGTAATCTAATGTTTAATTTTTCTGTTTATTTTGTTTCCTTTGCCTAGGCATGTTGCCACTCAATTACTTGACTTTTGGGCTTTTTGCCACAATATGACTCTGCCACCAGCCAAGGGAGCTTCTGTCCCAGACTCTGGGGTTTTCTCGGCTGCGGGAGGTATTAGTTGAGGGCCCTCCCTGGCGCCCCCACATGCTCTGGCAAGCTTGTCATACACCCCAAGACCTCCACCCCAGACCACAATCCAGATCCAAGAAGGTTAGAGCAAGAGCGAGTACCCCCAAGACTGATCACCAGATCCCACTACCATCCACAGGCCAGGAGCTAAGCTGCAACATGGTGGCTGCACCAGGGCTAATCAGTGGCTTCTCACTCCCAGGGGAAGAAGGTGAGGTGCTCCCAAATACTGGTCCCAAAGTCCATACTACACTGACCTCTCGCTTTGTCCATGGCATCTATACGTTGGTAATTCTGGAAACACCACAGCTGCTGGAGTTCTGGGCTCCCTCCAGATGGCTGCTGTTCTGGCCACCCTGGGGCTATAACCTCGGACTCATGGGAGCCTGGGCTCAGCTCCCAGAGCACTGCACTGGCCTTTCCCTGTCAGGCTGCCGGACTGTCCTTAGTGAGAGGTTAGCTTCTCTGTGTCATTTTGTGGGTTCTGGACCTCCAGAGGTTTTTCAGAGTCCCCATTTATATATATATATATATATATATATATATTGGAAGTAGTGTGGGCAGGAGTGCCATGGAAGTGCTGTTTCTACTCTACCATCTTGGCTCCTCCACTTTCAAGTATTCTTGATGAAAAAACCAGAGTTGAATAGAAAATTTAACATTCATATACAAGAAGCATGAGAAGGTAAACAGGGACAAGAAATCATAAGGAGCTTATCAAAGTTGAACTATACATCCCTACATGGAAAAATGATAATTGTAACTAATGAAACTTTTCTCCTTATGATAATAGTTTAAGCGAATAGAAATGTGTGTGTGTGTGTGTGTGTGTGTATGTCTATATAGGAGGATATATGGGTATATGAATACATATATGAATGTGTGTATATATGTTTATAAGTATACATACATAGAGGGCACAGGACCAATTTAATAGGAAGGGATGATACTTAAAAGGTGAAATTAAGAGGTGAGACAGGAATTTAATGAGAGGAGATGGGGAGAGACAGAAAGGGACAAACTATTTCACATAGAAGAGGCAAGGGAAAATGGTTACAATGGAGGGGAAGAACAGGAAGGCAAAAGGGAATCAGTCAAACAGTCTCATTGAGGGGGGATGATGGAAGGGAGGGCAGGCTTGGGGGGGAGAAGTTGGAAGCACCCACTTTTGAAAGGGACTATTATTAATATTATTTTACATGTAGCTGGGAAATAAGACATACAGGCACTGGGACATAGTGATCCACAATGCCCTTCTGGAAAGTTAAAGGGGCTATGGGAGAATATATGGGAGAGAGCAGATTGTAGGAGGGGATATTTTGGGATGGTGGGTAGGGGAAAAATGCAGAGAAAATTTGTAACTCAAAATCTTGCAGAAATGAATAATGTAAACTAGAAGTTAATAAAGCATTTGATTTAATTTAAAAAACCATCTTTGTGACATAGAACTAGAAGTGGTATTGCTGGGTCAAAGGGTATGCACAGTTTTATAGCTCTTTAGGCATAGTTCCAATTTGCTCTGTAGAATGGTTGAATCAGTTCACAACTCCATCAACAATGCATTAGCTTCCCTATTTTTCCATGTCCTCTCCAACATTTGTCATTTTCCTTTTCTGTCATAGTGGCCAATATGATGGGCGTAAGGCAGTATTTTTCAAAGTTGTTTTTAAAATTTGACTATAATTAATAGTGATTTAGAGCATTTTTATATGACTACAGGTAGCTTTGATCCCTTCATCTGAAAACTGCTGTTCATATCTTTGGCCATTTATAAATTGAGGAATGTCTTGTATTCCTATGAATTTAATTCAGTTCTCTATATATTTGAAAGATGATAACTTTATCAGAGAAATTTGTCATAATATTCCCCATTCCACCAGTGTTCTGTTTTCTTTATAATCTTGGCTGCATTGGTTGTGTTTGTGCAAAACCTTTTAAGTTTAATGTAATCAAAATTACCTATTTAACTTCCTATAATGCTCTCTATCTCTTATTTTGCCACAAATTCTTCCCTTATTCATAGTCCTGACAGGTAAGATACTGCATGTTCCCCTAATCTGCTTTTAATACCACCTTTTATGTCTATTGTATACCCATTTTGACCTTATCTTGATATGCAGTGTGAGATATTGGTCTATATGTAATTTTAATCTATGCTTCCATGACCCTTTATTGAATGTAATTTATTGCATTATGATATAAAGAGGATGTATTTAATATTTCTGCTTTTCTGCATTTTGTTGTGAGGATTTATGCCCTAATATGCATTTAATTTTTATGGAGGTATGCTCCTTTTTATTCCCATTCAGTTTTCTCTAGAGGTTTATCATATCTAACTTTTTCTAAAATTCTATACCTCTCTTTAACTTCTTTATTGTTTATTTTTTTGTTTAGATTTATCTAGTTCTAAGAGGGGAAAATTGAAATGCCCCCCACTAGTATATTTTACAATTTCCTCCTGTAACTCATTTAACTTTTCCTTTAAATATTTGAATTCTATACCTGGTACATATATGTTTAGTACTAGTATTACTTCATTGTCTAGGGTGTCATTTAGCAAAATTTAGTTTCCCTGCTTCTCTTTTAATGAAATCTATTTTTACTTTTGCTATTTCTGAGGTCATGATTGCTACCCCTTGCCTTTTTTTTACATCAGCTGAAGCTTAATAGATTCTGCTCTAGCCCCTTACCTTTACTATGTGAGAGTGTGTGTTTCTGCTTCAAGTATGATATTTCTTGTAAACAGCATATTGTCAGATTCTCTTTTTTAATCCACCCTGCTTTCTGATTCTGTTTTATGGGAGAGTTTATTCAATTTATATTCACAGCTATAATTACCATGTATTTCCATCCATCTTATTCCCCCCTCTCCATTTATCCTTCTCCCTCTCTTTTTACCTTATTCCTCTTCAAAAGTTTGTTTTGGGGGCAGCTAGGTGACACAGTGAGTCAGGTGGCCCTGGAGTCAGGAAGACCTGTGTTCAAATCCGACCTCAGACACAACACAAAAACTAGCTGTGACGTTGGACAAGTCACAACTCCAACTGCCCTCCAAAAAAAATTTTGTTTTGCTTTTAACCAATACCTCCCCCAATTTTCCCTCCCTTCTATCAGCCCTCTTCTATTATCCCCCCATCCCTCCTACTTCCCTATAGAGCAAGATAGCTTTCTATACCCAACTGAGTATTCATATTATTCCTTCTTTTAGTAAATATTGATGAAAGTAAAGTTCAAGCATTACCTGCCATTACTACTTTTCTTCCCCTCCATTGCAAAAGCTCTTCTTTTCATGCCTCTTTTATGTGAGATAATTGATCTCATTCTACCTCTCCACTCTCTCAGTGAATCCCTCTTTTTCACACCTTAATTCCTTAAAAAAAAATCATCCCATCAGAGTCAACTCATACCCATGCCCCATCTATGTGTACCACTTCTAACTGTCCTATAATTATAAAATTCTTAGAAGTTACAAGTATCACGTTGCCATGCAAGAATGTAAGCAGTTCTAGCTTATTGAATCTATGATTTCTCTTTCGTGTTTACCTTTTTTATGCTTGTCTTGAGTCTTGTATTTGAAGGCTGAATTTTCTGTTCAGCTCTGTTCTTTCATCAGGAATAATTAAAAGTTCTTTATTTCATTAAATATCCATTTTTTTCTCTTGAAGGATTATACTCAGTTTTGCTGGATAGGTGATTTGGGATGTAATCCTAGCTTCTTTGCCCTCCAGAATATCACATTCCAAACCATCCACTCTTTTAATATGAAAGCTATTAAATCTTTCTTTTTTTATCCTAACTGTAGCCTTGCATTACTTGAACTGTTTCTTTCTGGCTGTTTCCAACATTTTTGCCTTGATCTAGGAGCTCTAAAATTTGGCTATAATATTCCTGGGACTTTTCATTTTGGGATCTCTTTCAGGAGGTGATTTGTGGATTCTTTTAATGTCTATTTTTTCTCCTAGTTTTAGGACATGAAGGCAGTTTTCTTTGATAATTTCTTGAAATATGATGTCTTGATTCTCTCTTTGATCATGGCCTTCAGGCAATCCAATCATTCCTAAATTATCTCTCCTTGATTCACTTTCCAGGTAAGTTGTTTTTCTGATGAGATATTTTACATTTTCTTCTATTTTCAATTCTTTTGACCTTGTTTCCTGATGTCTCATGAAATCATTAGCTTCTACTTGGCCAATTCTAATTTTTAAGGAATTGTTTTCTTCAGTGAGCTTTTGTGCCTTTTCCATTTGACCTATTCTGCTTTGTAAGGCATTCTTCTCTTCAGTGGATTTTTGTACTTCTTTTACCATGCTGGTTTTTTTTTTTTGTTTGTTTGTTTTTGTTTTTGTTTTTTGCCTTTTTTGGAGGGCAATTGGGGTTAAGTAACTTGCCCAAGGTCACACAGCTAGGTTTTTGTTTGTATCTGTTAAGTGTCTGAGGTCAGATCCAAACTCAGGTCCTTCTGACTCCAGGGCCAGCGCTCTACTCACTGCGCCACCTGGCCACCCCAACCATGCTGTTTTTAAGATTTTATTTCTTCAGTATTCCTTTTTTTGCTTCCTTTATCAAGTTGTTGACTCTCCTCTCGAAATTTTCTTGCATCACTCTCATTTCATTTCCCAATTTTTTTCCTCTGCCTCTCTTATTTGATTTTTAAAATCTTTTTTGAGCTCTTCCAAGAATTCTTTTTTGAGGGGAGATGGGAAGGGTGTCTATGACTAATTCACATTTTTCATTGAAGGTCTGCATGTAGCTGTTTTGACTTTGCTGTCTTCTGAGTTTGTGTCTTGAACTTCCTTATTACCATTGCCACTTTCTAAAGTAATGTTCTTTTTTGTGGTGGTGGTAGTTGCTCTTTTTTCCATTCTATTTCTTGACTTTTAACTTTATATTAAAACTGAGTTCTTCAGGGCGGCTAGGTGGCACAGTGAGTAGAGCACCGGCCCTGGAATCAGAAGTACCTGAGTTCGGATCTGACCTCAGACACTTAACGCACACACAAACAAAAACCTAGCCATGTGACCTTGAGCAAGTTACTTAACCCCAATTGCCCTCCAAAAAGCAAAAACAAACAAAACAAACAAACAAACAAAAAAAAAACCTGAGCTCTTCTGGAGTGGAGGGTGCACTGTTTCAAGCTTTAGGATTTTCATACTACAGTGTTCAGAGCAATTTCTGGGGGTCTGCAAGTTCTCACTTCTTCCAAGGTACTATGATCAAGGTCATTGCTTTCTTGGCCTGTGTTCTGATTTGTGAGTGACCATAAATACTCATCTCTCCTGGAATTGCAAATAGGGTGCCTACTTTCCTGCTACCACGTGTGCTTTGTTTTGCTAGTGCTCCTCCTCACCCTGAAGCTGCAACTTGAACTAGATATGGGCAATGCAGCAGAGTCCTGCATCCATTGCCAGCAAGAGGTCCCATGTAATCTCCTTCTGATCAGTTGTCCAATCCTCTTATTATCTGAGAGTTGAAAGCTCCCAAAGCTGCTACTGCCTCTACTGAACTGCCTCTAAAACCTGCTGCTGGCACTCCAGCATGGCCTGTGCTACACAGTCTGTCCTGGATTCCAGGTCCAACCATCATTTTACTGAGATAGATCTTTCTTGCTGACCTAAATTGTTCCACCCTGACCTTTGTTGGTTCTGTTGTTCCAGAACTCAGTTTGATGTATCATTTTACAATTGTTTGGAGGGGAATTTGGGAGAGCTCAGACAAGTCCTTGCTTTTTCTCTGCCATCTTATCTTTACCTCCCTCCAGTTTCTTCTTCAGGGAAAACCTCAAATTCCTTCTTTTTTTAATTTATGGGATAAAACAAGCATTTCCACAATATGTACATATATTCTATATATACTTCTCTTTATCAGTTCTTTTTCTAGATGCTGATAGATTCTTTCTTCGTATCTTCTTTATTGTTAATTCGAGCATTTATAATCAACAAAATAACTTATTCATTCAGTCATTTTCAAGACAATACTGCTATTATTATATACAATCTCCAACTTTATTGTTGTCTTTTGCCTTTCCTTCCTCCTCTATATGACATTTTCCTCTCTGTAACCTATCAAGTATCAAATTTATCTTCTACCGACTTTAAATCCTTTTTTTCCCAAATGAAAGGCCACCTACTTTTTAAAAAATGTAACAGTTCTTTGTCTTTGGTAACCAAAGATGTGTATATTTCATGGACTTAGTATGCCAGTCCACCTGGTCCAGGTGCCATGCATGTCTCTGTTGATAACCTGATATATGGATGAAGTGTTCCTTGAGTCCCCTCACATCTTTCAGGAGGGAGACCAGTCTATGTCTGAAATGTAAACCATGGTCACCTGACTGTGGCAGAAATGCAAGCATCATGTAATTTAACGAAAATATACTTTTTATGTTTATTGAGATTCTCAGCTTTGTTTTTTTTAAAGCTATTTGTGGATATTTATATCTCATCTCTTTATCACCAGACCTTTATAGCCTTGCATCACCTCTTAAAAACTTGATAAATATACTCAACTTCTTTCCATTTACCTCAACAACTTTACAGACACACTACTTCCTCTTCCATTTTTTCATTAACCCTTCTTTTTTGTTTCACCAATTTTTAAAAGGTGCCTTTCTTAACTCACTTTGCCTTGCCAACCACTTCTTCCTTTCTTGTTCAGTTTTCATTTTCAGGTATTTACCCTTTAATCTTTTTCATCCTTCAGATTGAAGCTTTCTCTTTCAGCCCAAGTTCTTTCAGCTTATTCTCAAGTTCCCCCAAATTTGTCCTTCTCTAAATCTAGTTAGCAGGATTACATGGCTTTTCCCATCAGTGTTTAGAAGGGTGAATAAAGGCAATGATAGATTAAGCTAGCATCGAGATATGGTGGGGCATGAATTGTGATAGTATGTGCATGGAGGGAATAATGCACGGGTGAATTATAGGCTCAAAAATGTGAAGCTTAAAGTAAAGTCATGCCATTCTAATAGGGATATTTATGCACTCATTATGTCATAAAACTCTATTTTAACCTCTTCTTATTATAATTATATAAGAGAGCTGGAACATTAAAAAATACAGGCAAAGGAAACAGGTGAAAAGGTCAAAGTGTAATAGGAATTAGAGTTATATCTCATATAATATAACAAGGGTAGGACTTTTTCCCCTGACAATAGATTTTATTGACAGGCTTACTTTTATCACTAATGACTGGCTTCTCCTCTTGGGGAGGTTATTTAATTCCCCTTTGATTTAAATCACTTCATCTTTTTTTTTGGAGGGGGGAAGGCAAGGTAATTGGGGTTAAGTGACTTGCCCATTGTGACATAGCTAGTAAGTGTCACATGTCTGAGTCCGAATTTGAACTCAGGTCCTCTTGAGTCCAGGGCTGGTATCACTGAGTCACATAGCTGCTCCTATCACAATTTTTAAAAGACATGGGTAATGATTTTTAGAAAAGGGCTAAGACCATATGATACTTAAGTTTTGGGGATAAGAATTCATTATTTGGTAAAAATTCAAGGGTAGGAAATTAATGAAGTTGGGGTAAAGATGGGAATTAACCAGCCCTGAGAGAATTCTATTACTGATATGACCTAAGCTGCCTGTTCTATAGTCTCACTAGTCTACCATGTATAGACATGTAAAATGGATCTCTGATGTATGGCCATGTATTGCATTATCTATGGATGGACCTTTATGAAATTCTTTACTGAGTGAGATTCAGGACTGAGAAATATGAAGTCCTCAACCTTGAGTTGAGAATATGATAGGTTTCTTATTGCTAGAAAGTGATAGTGCCTTAAATAAGTTTTCAAATATAGGAGTGTTGGGATGGACGAGGACTCCATAGATGATAAATAGTAAGCCAAGAGTAAGAATAAGATGGTGACCTTGTGCAAAGCATGTGATCAATAAATACTTATGGAATTTAACTGAGTTGGTTTAAATTATAGGAGAAACCATACAAACCAATTGGAACATGATACTGGTGAGAGAAAGCCTGTTGGAAAGTAATTATAATTTGTATGTTTAAATATTTAATATTTATTTAACCTTATTTAAGTATTAAGATAATTTATATTCATGAATAAATTATATATGTTTAGTTAATTTTATTAGTTTATTTATATCTTTATTTCTATTTGTATATTTATAGGAAATTAGGTGGCACAATGATAGAACTCTGAGTCTGGAGTTGGGAAGATTTCAGAAGTCTCTAAAAAAGAATCCAGCTTCAATTACCTGTGTGACCTTGGGCAAGTCACTTAACTCTTGTTTGCTCCTGTTTCCTCATCTGTAAAATGGGGATAATAAGAGCATCTGTCTCCTAGGCTTATTGTAGGGATCAAATAGAATAATAACTAGAAAACACTTAGCAAAGCACCAGATATATAGTGAGTTTTATACAGATGTTATTGTTGTTGTTTAGTCAATTAATTGTGCCGAACTCTTGGTGACTCTATTTGGAATTTTCTTGACAGAGGTACTAGAATGGTTTGCTGTTTCCTTCTCCAGCTCATTTTACAGATGAGGAAACTAAGGCAAAGAAGGGTAAGTGACTTGCCCAGCTACTAAGTGTCTGAGGACAGATTTAACCTTACAAAGATGAGTTTTCCTGACTTTAGGCCTGGTGTTCTATCCACTGCATCAAATGTATAGCTATTATTATTATTATTATTATTAGTTGAGTGATCGATTTATCATTTAACCTCTCTGTCTCAGATTCTTCATCTGTAAAATGTACGTAATGATAGCACCTACCTCCCAGTTTTGTTGTAAGGACCAAAAGAGATAATAATTACAATGTGTTTAACACTGTGCCTGGCATATAGTAAGTGATATAAAAAATGTTAACTATAGTAATAATAGTAATGGGTTTACTATTAATTGTGAGACCCTGGGCAAGTCACCTAACCTCTGTCAGTCTCAGTTTTCTCCTCTGCATAATGAAGCTAATAGTAATATCTGCCTCTCAGGTTGGTGTGAGGATAAAAATGAGTTAATATTTGTTAAGTGCTTTGTAAACTTTAAAGCAACTGTAGCAGCAAGCACCCCAGCATCCCCAGAGTGGCTGCCAACACAGGTTCTTAGATCTGCTTTTGTAAAGGAAAGCAACTCAAAAGCAGTTAACAAGCTTACTTTAATCAAACAAACATACATTACCTAGTTCAGGGGAAAAAGGTCAGCATCCCGAACTTCAGAGTTACAGAACTTACAGATCAAACAGACAGGCTTCCAAACTGTCCTACCATTATATCAATACCAAATCACAGTTACCAGAGAGGGAAGCATCAACATCTGGGTTTTCAAAGCCCAGCGGGGGGGCGGTGTCTCAACAACAGCTTCCCAGAGTCTCATCTGGTCAAATCACACAACACTTCTCAAAGTGAGCCCCAAAGCAAAGCCTCTCCTCAGGGTTTATATAGCCTTCTCCTGGCACAGAGAATGTAACAACCTTCGGGAACCACTGCCCAATCACAAAGTATCAAGGTGTGGGCTTTCCTGAAAAACAAGCCTCCCACCACAAGCTCCAGGTGCACTTAAGCTAGGGGCAGGGAAGATCTTTAAATCTGCATTTCCATTACAGCAACATATAAATGCTAGCTATTACAGTTATACTAGAAATCAGTTTACCTAAGTATAGTCTTCTGGGGGAGTGTTGAAAAGTAAATGACTCTTATAATACTGGTCAGATGATATCAGGACAGACACCAGACTATACTTACCATGTCTATCACATTAAAATTAATGTTACAGAGAAAACTTTTAGAAGGTCTTCAAAATATGCACAGAGGCAAAAGACATAGAAATTAAGAAGTTTTCTCATTTTTTTAAAAGAAGCCTTTTCCTATTATAACTGTAAAGCAGCTGCCAAATAAGCCAAAGACACATAAAACTCTCTATCAGGAAATCAATAAATATACTCATTAGGGAAGGAGAAAAGATTTGAAAGGAGGCTCAAGGCAAAGTTAAGTCTTGTAGCAGAGAAGTATTGAGCAAGAAATAGGGAGGACACTACAAAATAACAAAGAAGCTTATAGTTAGGTGGCCCAGTGGATACAGCATTGGTCCTGGATTCAGGAAGACTCATCATACTGAGTTCAAATCTGGGCTCAGAGACTTAGTAGCTGTGTGACCCTGGGCAAGTCACTTAATCTTATTTGTCTCAATTTCCTCATCTATAAAATGAGCTAGAGAATAAAATGGCAAACAACAACAATAGCACAATTCTTTTTAGTATGACAAGTTACTCCCTGCAATGATACTCTTTGTTTTAAAAGCTAATATTCTCTTGGCGATACCATATGCATACAAGTCATAGAAGATTATTTTCTCAGAAAAATAAAAATTTTAGGTGACACATGTTACTAGAAATAGTATAAAGGATATATGAAGACCAGGGGTAATGGAAAAAGCAGATTGTACTGTCAAGAGTGAAAAGATTGGGAATAGTGTTTCTTACTATAAAGGGTAATTGGAAAGACATCAGTAACTAGTGATCCATATACTTGCTTTCTTGTCCCTATAAAATCTTTATGAAAGTAGTAGGGTATCATTGATGAAGATTTGAGAAGGGAATGGTTGTGGTTTGGGGAATGGGGATGCTTTTGAATATATATTTTATTTTTTAAATGCTATTAGAAAAGTTTATTTCAAGTCAATTCCCATTTTTCTTTGACATACAAATTTGAAAAAATGTTTTAAAATAATTTCTGATGTGAGTAGAGTTCCACTGGCACGCTAATTATTTTTTGTTTATTTATTTTTGTTTACAACACCCAGTTCCACAAACTTTTGAGTTCCAAATATTTTTCCCCTCCCTCCCCTCCTGTCTTCCTTCCTTTCCCCTTCCCCAAGATATTATGCAATCTGATATAGGCTCTACATATACATTGAAAATATATTTTAAAAACAGAATACATATAGTTCCATAATTGACTGAAAAGTGAAAAAAACCCAAGATCTCATTGTGCTTATTGTTCATTGACTATAAAAATACCAAAACCATTTGATTCACTTATCAGTAAAGCAAAATTCTATCCAATCTCCTCCAACAAGATCTCTTCTGCATATATCAAGAAAGATTCCTTGATAGATTCAACAGCAAAGATTATTTTCTTTCATGATTTTTTATTATTAGTATTGCATGTTTTATATATGTTTGTTACTGTTTTGGAAATGGTCAGGGTGCTGTTAACATGGAAGAAGGATTCTCTAAAAGATTCCCTATTAAGATCAGTGGCTTCCAAAACAGGGGTTGTGATTTCCTGGGTGGCCATGACCTGAACCCAAGGGATGTGTGATACAACTGGAAGATGAGAATGTGGGTCTCATCTCCCCCTCTCCTTGATGGTCAAAGAAAGAATCCGATTCCAACACAATCACACCTACCCTTGTTCAGCAATATTTCTCCAATTTACCCCTTCCTCCACTGTGCAGACTTCTTAATCTCCCACCTTCAGAGATGACTTTCAGGCCTCCTCCCCAAAACAACTATAATGTAACCATTTACTAAGTACCCACTGGAGAGATTGTAAAAATACCGTTGAGAAAATCTTACCCTTAACGGATAAGTGTACACTTTCCTGTTATCCCTCCCCAGATGGCCTGGAAGATATGGTAGACATCTCTAGGAAAGTGACTTCTAAAGACCCTTTTGTTCCAGTGTAATGACAAATAAGAGTCCCCTTCTCCTTTTTCATTTTGGGTGGGACAAAATTAGTCTCACAAGATGAGCAAGTACAAATGGGTTTTATTACATTATCTCTTCCCCTAAACCCATCCTCCTTCTGAACTTCTCTATTTCTTTTAATGGCACTACTATCATTAGGGTGGCCGCTCTTTCAGCCATTATTGCTGAATAATCGCCAAATGTTTGTTTTTTTATTTCCATATCTTTTACATCTGTCTCCTCTCCACTCACACCTTGAAGTGCCTAGTTCAGGCTTTATCACCCCTTAGTTGGACTATTGAGTCTCCTTCCTCTCCACCCTATTTTTTTCACAATTGTCAAAGTGATTTTCCTGAATCATAGATTTGACCATGTCATTCTCCTATTTGATTTCAATCCAGTGCCTCTCTATTGATTCTAGGATCAAATATTACTTTTTTCTTTATTTCATTTTTAAAAGTATGTTTGTGCAAGTTTTATAATATACATTATTAGTTGCACAGTAGTAAGTGGATGTGATTTATAAATAAAAGAACATACAGTTAGGGGGAGGTACATGTGAAAAGGGAAGGGTGATAAGGTGGGGGAGGGTGAGAGGTTCTTCCAGGGACCCACCCTGGCATCCAGTCTGGAAGGAATTCACCAGGCTCAAGCAAACTTTGAAGCCGAAATTGTAAAGTTTATTGGTACGCTGCACAAGGACAGCGGGCTAGATTCTTATGGAACCTGCAAACTTCTAGGGGTCACAGGCATAGTTTTATGGAGTCAAGACAGTAAATCAGGTGCCAATTATGCTAACTAGGTGAGTAAAGGTGGGATCAGGGAGGAGTTAAGGAGTGGTCAGTGCTTAAAGGACCATGCACTTTTAATATCAACTGTGCAGGCATATTGCCCATGATTCACTGGGAAATAGCCCAAAGGGGGGCTACCTGGAGGTGTGGTTTTAGGCCTGATAGTCACTAAAGTCTATCTTCCGTCACGGCCACTAAGGAGTGCCCAGTCTGCCACCCATCAATGTCAAGTTTGACAAGATAGATGTTGGGAACCAAGACCATCAGAAACACAGCGTGGGTATAATTGGCTAAGGAGTTACCCTTATAGACAGGGCACTGAAGAATTCATGGTGCAGCTGGCCACTCTAAGGGAGATAACATTTGCCTAAGCTAAAAATATTTATAGATATTTTTGTGAAGGATTCATAAGTAGCTTATTGTTTCAAGCAGAGATAAACAGTTCATGAGTTGTTGCTGGGCAGAGTGCTGGGAGGGGGAAGGGTCAGAGTTAATGCTTTGAGACTGGGGGGGGGGGGGAGTGTGATTTTACAGGCTGCTTTTACAAATTGATTTTACAGACATAGATTCCAAAGCACCCCACTTACAAACTGATGTTACAGATTGATATTACAAACTGATGTTACAAACATATATACATCCCAAGGACCCCATCACATGCTCAAAAGTTTTTACTTATAGGAGGGTATAATCAAAAAAAAAGTTTAGAAATCTTAGTTCTAAATGCTTCTGTTTGTGGAAGACTATTATATGTCAAATCCCAGACTTTTGCAGAGCTTTCTCAATGTAGCTTTCCTATAATCATAGGAAAGGGTTCAACATAACTAGTCAGGCAGGAAAAAAAAACAAGTGAACAGCCTTTTATCTCGATCATAATGTGCAGTTAGACATAGAACAATTTATTGCCTATTTAACCTTAGAAAAACACCACATATAGACAATGAACTAAGCCCTGAATTGAATATGATGAAAAAAGCAAGTTAGATTGCATTTGACAAGTTATATATCACTTAGAAAGATACTATTTCTACTTCAATCAAACAACAAAATCTTCTTCACAGGCCTAGTGCTCCTATATGGCTGCAACATTGTGGAATACCACAACCTCTGAGGAATCAAAATTGCTGGCCACCCTAAGGACAATGGAGGCATACATGAAAGATATAAACAGAACACAACACATTGCTAATATTGAATTAAATGCAAAAGTTAGTAGAAAATACATCAACAAAGAGATTATGACTAGAAATTTGTTTCCAATTTATACTGTTTATATCTCGTTTGTACATAGTGGTTTGCATGCTCTTTTCCCTATTACACTGTGAGCTCTTTGAGAGCAGGGACTGTGTTATTTTGTTTTGTTTTGTTTCCCTTCTTTGCATGGTCAGCACTTGGCCCAGTTCCTAGAACAGAGAAGCATTTAACAAATGTTTGTTGACTTGATTGCAGGTAAGAGGAAGGTGGGCTAGCTAATTTGGGAGAGTAAAGCATAACAATTGCACAATCTGTTCATTACATAGTAGAGCTGATAGTGTCAGAGTAGTAGTTCACTGGTATTCTTGCAAAGGATTTATGGAAAGATATGGACAAGAATTGTTCAGAATAGGAAAGGATGGGTAAATTGTGGTTGTATCAGTGGAAGGAGTACCATCCCTGATGATAACATTGAAGTATAGTTATCACTTCCTCATTGTGGAGGTTAGGGCTAGAGTGCCCCTGTGATCTGGAAAATCAGCATAAAATTTGTCAGCCCTCCATACCTGAATTATTAAGGTATTAAAAGATAAAATATGTTGATATTTTACTATTTCTGTGTTTTGAAATCTTTTCTGTGTCATCTGCTGGCCTTTGTGTGTCATCTATGGTGTCTGCAAAACTCCACAAAAATCCCCATTTAATTTCTTATGCAGACCTGAAGTAAATCAAAACTGCCAAGGGAAAGTCATGATGTGGAAGGGATAATGTATTGAAGAAATATTATTCATGACCTAGAATGTGCCTTACAGATATCCCTTTTGAATGAGAGATCTACAAGCACTAGATTTAGAGCCCCAGGACTGAATTAAAAATCCCAGCTCTACCAATTCTTTTGTGCCCTTGGGCAAGTATTCTAAACTTCTCTGTGCTTCAGTTTCTTCATCTTGTAAAATGAGGAAGGTTGAACTAAATGGCCTCTGAGATGCCTTCCCGCTCAAAATCTATGACCAAACTATGACCTAGGCTTATTGTGATATTTTTCCAGTAAAATAAACGCTTAAGTTATCTAAACTCAGTTGTATGTGTCATGGATATGCACTTATTAAATCTTATTAAGAGACAAAATGTTACAACAGGTTGGTAGCTTAGACAAGTTATAGACAGTCTTTCAAGGACTTAGATTCATGTTGATTGATTTCTAGTTTAATCTGCTTCAATAAATCTGCATTACTTCTTACCATCATATTAAGATCTTGTCTTTTGGGGCAGAGCCAAGATGGCAGAGTAGAAACTGCACTTCCAAGGTGCTCCCCCCACACACACCACTTCCAAACAATGTAAAAGGTGGACTTTGAAAAATTTCTGGAGCTCCAGTACCCACAGAACTACACAGAGAAGCTAACCTTCCACTGAGGACAGCCCTGCAGCCCTGCAGGGAGCTGACAGCACAGCAAAGCGTAATGCTCTGGGAGCCAAGCCCAGACCCTCATGAGCCATGGTTTTAGCCCCAGGGTGGCTGGGCCAGCATTCGGCTAGAGGGACCCCAGAACACCAGCTACTGTGTTGATTCCAGAATTATCAAACCAGATATGACTAGAACAAAGTGAGAGGTTAATGCCCTTTGGACTTTAGGACCAATATTTGGGGAACACGTCGGCTTCTTCCCCTGGGGGCAAGAAATAGCTGAGGAGCCATGGAAGAGAAGCCATTTTGCAGCTTCAGTGGCAGCTTCAGCTCCTGGTCTAAGAACTGTAGGGAGATCCAGCAGTCACTCTGGGTGTTAATCGCTCTTGCTTTAACCTGCTTGGATCTGGATTGTGGTCTGAGGGGGAGGTCTGGGGTGGGTATCCAGCTTGCCAGAGCGTGTGGAGGCTTTACAGAAGCCACCCAACTAATACCTCCAGCAGTTGAGAAGACCCCAACATTTGGGACAGAAGCTCCCCTTGTCTGGTGGCAGAGTCCTACTGTGGCAACAAGCCCCAAAATCAAGTAATTAAGTGGCAACATGCCTAGGCAAAGGAAACAAAATAAACAGAAAAATGCACCATTAGACTCCTATTTAGGGGGAAAAGAGGATAGAAGCAGGGAAAAGGAGGAGGTCTGTGAGGTCAGAACTCCTGCACCAAAAGCCCCAAATGAAAATATAAGGGGGTTACAGGCCATAGAGGACCTTAAGAAGGATTTTAAAAACCAAATAAGAGAAGTGGAGGAAAAATTGGGAAGAGAAATGAGAAGGATGCAGGAAAAGTATGAAATGACTGTCAACAGCGTGACTGAGGAAAATAAAACTTTAAAAAATAGACTAACTCAAATGGCAAAGGAGCCTCAAAAGGACAATGAGGAGAAGAATGCCTTAAAATGCCGAATTTGCCAGATGGAAAGAGAATCTCAAAAGCTCACTGAGGAGATTCATTGCTTCAGAGTTAGACTGGAGCAAATGGAAGCTAATGAATTTATGAGAAATCAAGATGCTGTTAAACAGATCCAAACAAATGAAAGAATAGAAGGCAATGTGAAATATCTCATGGGAAAAACCACTGACCTGGAAAATAGATCCAGGAGAGATAATTTGAAGACTATTGGACTACCTGAAAGCCATGATCAAAGAAAGGACCTAGAAATCGTCCTTCAAGGGGTGGATCCAAGATGGCGGAGTAGAAACAGCTCGTCCAAGCCACTCTGCCCCCAGATTTCCTCCAAACTATGTAAAAGGGGACTCTGAACAACTTCTGGAGCTCCAGCATCCACAGAACGACAAAGAGAAGCTAACCTCCCGCTGAGGACAGCCCAGCAGCCCTGCAGGAAGGACCAGCGCAGTGGTCTGGGGGGCTCGCAGCGTGAAGCGCACAGAGTGCAGGGAGCCATGATCAAAGAAAGAACCTAGAAATCACCCTTCAAGAAATTCTCAAGGAAAACTGCCCTGATGTTATAGATCCAGAAGGCAAAATAGAGATCGAAAGAATCCACACATCACCTCCTGAAAAAGATCCCAAAAAGAAAACTCCCAGAAATATTATAGCCAAGTTCCAGAATCCCCAGATCAAGGAGAAAATACTCCAAGCAGCCAGGAAGAAACAATTTCAATATTGTGGAAACACAATCAGAATAGCCCAGGACCTGGCAGATTCTACACTGAGGCATTGAAGGGCATGGAATACGATATTCCAGAGGGCAAAAGATCTGGGAATGAACCCAAGGGTCACCTACCCAGCAAAACTGAGTATTTTGTTTCAGGGGAAAATATGGTCATTCAGTGGAATAGAGGACTTTCAAGCATTCTTGAGGAAAAAACCAGATTTGAATAGAAAATTTGACATTCAGACACAAGAAGCAAGAGATTCTTGAGAAGGTAATCAGGGAAAAGAAATCAAAAGGAACTTATCAAAGTTGAACTATTTACATTCCTACATGGAAAAACAATAACTGTGACTGATGAAACCTTCCTCATTATGAAAGTGATTGAAGAAGGGTATATGGAAATATGAATACATATGTGAATGTGTGTATATATGTTTACAGGTTTACATGCATAGAGGGCAAAGGTTGAATTTGGTGGGAAGGGATGATACTTAAGGGGTGAAGTTAAGAGAGGAAAGTGGCAAGAGGAGATGGGGAGACACAGGGTAGGGTAAACTATCTCATATAGAAGAGGCAAGGGGAAGTGGTTGCAGGGGAGGGCAAGAACAGGAAGGCAAAAAGGCAAAACCATATTCTCATTGAATTTGGCTCAGGGATAGAATGACATGTATACTAAATGGGATATCTCACCCTGAAGGAGAGTAGGGGGAAGGGGGATGAGAGGGGGGATGATGGAGGGGAGGGCATTCTGAGGGGAGGGGAGTTTGGAAGTACCCACTATCAAAGAGGGACAGGATCAAAGTAGGGAATGGACCAGGTGGGGGGTGGGATGAATGGGAGTGAAATATAAGCAGTCTTTTACAATATATCTATTATGGTAATGTTTTGCATAGCTATAAATGTACAACACATACTGAATTGCTTATCTTCCCAGAGGGAGTGGGTGACAATGGAGGAAGGGAATGGATCTGAAATTCGAAGTTTTAAAATTAAATGTTTCAAATGTATATAAATAATATTATTAATACTATTTTGCATGTAATTGGGAGATAAGATGTGTAGGCATTGGGGCACAGAGATTCACCTTGCCCTAATGGCAAAGTCGAAGGGGGTATGGGAGAAGATATGGGAGAGAGCAGATTGGATGAGGGGATATCTTGTGGGACTGCTATTCTGGGGTGGTGGGTAGGGGAAAAATGGGGAAAAATTGTAACTCAAAATCTGGCTGAAATGAATGATGTAAACCAGAAGTTAATAAAGCATTTGTTAAAATTAAAAAAAAAAGATCATGTCTTTTTGCCATCAGCCCCATCAGACTAGTGAGAATTTCAACAGTGCAAATCAAACAAATGGGGGCATGTGACTTGAGCAGATTTCTGGATTCACAATGACTTTGGGAAAGGTCATGAAATTTTTCTGTTGGAGGGCAGATAAGAATGAGAGAAATGACCCTGAGGGGAGAAGAGATAACAGAGGTAAGGGCAAGATAAGGGAAGCTAGGAATCACAATTGATAGAGCACTGGTTGTGGAGTCAGAAAAACTTGAATTCAGACCTGGCCTCAGAAACTTACTAGCTGTGTGACCCTGGGCAAGTGACTTAGCTCCATATTCCTCAATCTTTTTCTCTGAAAAATGAACTGGAGAAGGAAATGGCAAACCACTCTAATATCTTTGCTAAGAAAACCCAAAATGGCGTCATGAAGAGTTGAACATGATTAAAAAAAAACAATTGAACAAAAAGAACTAAGATAACGTTCCAGCTGGGGTTCTTGTGCTGACATTTTCCATCATGGGTTGAACTACCCATTGGTCACCTCAACACTCCCAGGTGACTAGAGGGCCCAAGAGGAGAACTAAACCTCGGAAAAGAATTCCAGAGCCTACCAGCACCCAAATGAAATCCAGGGCCAGCATTTGTTGATGAGACTGACTTGGAGATTCTGCCTCCAAGAATTCCCCCACCTCCCCACTCCCCACTTCTTTCTGTCTACTTCATCTACTCTTTGTCTCTTCTGCCCTACCCCTAAATGCAGGATAAAAAGGGAAGAGGACACACTCTTCTATCAGTGGTTTAGAACAGCCATTCCCTTTAGAAATTTGATCTCATTAAGTGGTATTGTTTTAGGTTTTCTTATTGTATGTGTGTTAAAGTATTAAAAGCTGTATAGCTACTTGAATTTCTGCCAGGTTTTGTTTTGCATGTGTGTTTTTGTTTTTTGGGTTTTTTTTTTTTTTGCTTTTTGGAGGGGAAAGGGCAGGGAGATTGGGGTTAAGTGACTTGCCCAAGGTCAGGACTCTAGTAAATATTAAGTGTCTGAGGCCGTATTTGAACTTCAATATCTTCAGTGAGATTGGGTAAGGAGAAAAAAAAACAGAAGGAAAGCAGGTTTGAATTGTTGAGGTTTTAGAAACCCAAATTTAGATGTTATCAGTGTAAATTACCTGGGAATTCAAGTCATATATTCAATAGACATTAAAAGAAGTTAGAGGGAGTAGGATAACAAAGCCACACCTTTACTCTCAGGATTTTTGCACCATGCTGTAGCTGTGTTTTCCCTCAGGCTGTCTATCCCTTTTCTCCCACTGGTGAGTTGCATCTTGGAACTGTTATTCTGAGGAAGGTTCCAGTCATCCCTCCCCTGACTTTTCCACCATAACTCCCCATTTCCTTTTATGTGTATAAGACAGAGAGTAAACTTCTTCACTAATGCATTATTGGTAGAGTTGTGAACTGATTCAACCATTCTGGAGAGCAATATAGAACCACAACCAAAAGATGATGAAACATTATACCCTTTGACCAAGTAATACCACTACTAGGTCTGTATCATAAAGAGATCCCAAAAAGGGGGGAGGGGAAGAACTTCTATGTATAAAAATATTTATAGCTATTCATTTTGTGGTGGTTAATGAATTGAAAATTGAGGGAATGCCCACCAGTTGGGGAATGGTTGAACAAGTTGTGGTATATGATTGTAATGGAATACTGTTGTGCTATAAGAAACAACAAGCAGGAAAACCTGGAAAGACTTACATGAACTGATGCAAAGTGAAGTGAGCAGAACCAGGAGAACATGATACACAGTAACAGCAATGTTGTATGATGTTCAGTTGTGAACAACTTAGCTATTCTCAGCAATACAATGATCCAAGATAATTTCAAAGAACTCATGATGAAAAATGCTGGGTGTCTCCAGAGAAGGAACTAATGGAATCTGAATGCAGATCAAAGCATAGTATTTTTAACTTTCTTAATTTTTTTGTGTTTTTTTGGGGGGTCTGTGTTTTCTTTCACAACATGACACATATCTTTTGCATGACTGCACATGTATAGACCAATATCAAATGGCTTACTGTCTCAGGGATTAGGGAGGGGATGGAGGGAAGGAAAGAATTTAGAACTCAAAATGCTAAAAAATAAATGTTAAGTTTTTTTTTCACTTGCAATTGGGAAAAAAATAAAATAATATTAAAAAAAATTTAAAAGCCTAAAATATATATAAAAAAGAAAGTAAACTCCTGGGGTTCCCCCCCAGGACTGTATTTTTGCTTGTATTTATAACTCCAACACTTGGTCCAGTGTCTGTTATAAATGCTTTTTGACACCTTTTAGAAAGGAGGAGGGGTTAGTTTTTCTATTGACCAAGCTAAGGGATGATTGATAGCTCAATTTGCTTGACAGTAACCTCTATTGGGTGATGCTACAATCTTTCTTGTCTATTTCACACCCACTCCCTTCAGCTTCCTAGTTCCATCTAAATTCAGCCTTACCTCTTTTTCCTATACAGAGGACCAAAAAATATTAGATTTCACAATGACTTGTTTAATACTTATTTAAAAAAATTAACAAAACATTTGGTGCAAAAATTAAACTCCCTAAGTGTGGGGCATAAACAGGAAATAGCAAGAAAGCAGTTACAAAAACATTATCCTTTTTATTCAAATATCCATATAGTTTTCATGATGTTATCTGAGTCTCTGAGAAACAGAGAATAAAAGTCTACCAGAGTATTAATGGCTATCCAGAAAGAAAGCACCTCCCTTCCTTCCAGGATAACATTCCATTATATCATAACATTCTGGAGTTGGTGTAAGTTTCCCAAGATACTACCATTCCTGCCAAGATTCACTCTCTTGACACTTCCAATGGCACAAACACTGCTATATCTTTTCTAGGCCTAGATATTATAGTAGCAAAATATACAGACTGATTTTTTTCACTTACCTAATAAGAAGAATTGCATTCTGAGTAGAATGCAGCATAGGTTGGTGGAAAAAATGCTAACTTGGAATCAGAGGACCTGCATTCAAATTCCATTCAAATCTCTGCTCTACCTGTTTGACTTTGGACAAATTACTTCACCTTTCTGGGCCTCTGTTTCTTCTTTTGTAAGCAAGGGATATGGATTAAAAGGGACTAAATGGAATAGGGAAGAAAGGTGTTTTGCTTCTAAAAGAGTGTGTCAATTTTCTATTGATCAATATATTTTGAAATTCTTTTGATCACCTTAATTGTAAAGGGAAAGAGGGTAAATAGAAGAGAGCTTTGAAGGGTTAAGATTAGAAAAGGGAATTGGAGAAATTATAGAAATTGTATTCATAATTCAGACACACTCTTAGCCAGAGAGCAGAGGTGGTACCAGAAACAAAAAAAAGGATGTATGAAGGGAAGTCATCCACAAATTTATATAACAAAAAGCTGACCGAAGCTAAGTATAAAATGTTTTATGAGGCATGTTTAGTGGAAAATGCTGATTTTGGCCTGTGATGTCATTAATATAAGGAATTCTTGATATGGAACCTCTTTCTGACTGTGTAAATCAGCAACTGGTCTGCTATTTGTTGTCTAAGAGCTGCCCAAGGTCAAGTGCCTTGCCCATGGTCACACAGACAATAAGTATTAGAGACTTAACTTGAACTTTGGACCTTCTGATGATCAAGTTAGACTCTAATTACTTCACCGTATTGCTTCTTTACAAAGTAATTACATCTTTACAGTTGGGGAGAGGGGAGGATGGCAAAGAAACCACAATACAACTTCCCTTCATGCTCTCTATCTTCTTCTAATTCTTTTATAGCATTTAACATCCTGGTTAATGTTGGAGTTGTACTGACGTACCCAATCCTCATCTCCATTGGCACCGTGCTCAGTGTTCCTGGTAATGCAGGTATCAGTACCCTTTGATATTTTGTAAGTTTTTACGAACATAATATGTACTTGCTTTGTGCCTTGAGGTGTTTCTTTCAGAATGGTGGATAGTGTGAATCACATCAAGAAATGTTTTTAAATATTCTGGACAAGAGAGTCATTAAATATCAAGTCTAATTTTTATAGCTCCAATCTGTTTTTTTACTATATTGCTTCTGCAATTATATATCAAATGTATTTTTTGATGCATGTAATCTCCATGACAAACAGAAATGATGGCACTAACAGTGTACCATCCCTCTAGAACAAAATTTACGAAATCAAACAAGTGCAAAAAATTAAATAAATATTAGTCCATGGTTCCCTTTCACTCTGCCAATGGAAGAAAACAGTCCCTGTGAAAGACTCATCATCCAGCCTACCTATGAATGGGTATTCATTCATTCAATAAGCAATTTTATTGAGCATCTAATATGCACGAGGCATTATGCCAGGCACTGGGAAAAGATATAAAGATGGATAAAATAGGGTTCCAACCTTTAAGGGCTGTACAGGCTAAAAGAAGAAATGACATGTACAAATAAACATAATAACAAGCAGAAAGCAGAAATTGCATTAAGGGAGGTAGTAATAAAGTGAAATTACAGAGGGAGAACTCACATAATGAAGAAAGGCTTCAAGGAAGTTGTATTTGAGCTGAGCATTGAAGAAAGTATAAGATTTAAAGAAGATAGGAGTGAAGATTTTAGACAGGGGGAGCAACATTAGCTCTGCGTGTGTGCCTGTGTGTGTGTGTGTGTGTGTGTGTGTGTGTGTGTGTGTCAGGGGTGGGGAGGTATGGGTGAGAGTAGGACCAATTTCAGGAATTCCAAAAGACCTGAGGAAAAAAATAACCCAGATTTTAATGCTTCATATTCGATGCAGTTTAAAAAACACTTACACCAGGATGTTCTTTGGTTTCTCTCTCCTACAGCTGTGGATCTCCTGAAACAGGAGGTGATCTTCAATGTTGTCCGACTGGCTGCCACGATTATCATTTGCATTGGGTTCCTGTTGATGTTGTTGCCTGAAGAATGGGATGAAATCACTCTGAGATTCATCAACAGCCTGAAAGAAAAGAAGAGTGAAGAGCGTGCAGATGACATGACTGAGTCCAGTGTCCATTTAAGAAACAGGAGCCGAGTCAATGGCACGGTGTCTATACCACTCGCTTAAAAAAGTGACCAACTTTTGAATGCACGTGGATGTATATTCTGTGAATAGAATTTTCTCACTATTTGTGTGCTTGAATTACAGTATTAACCTTGAATCCGAATGAATCACAAATGAAGTGACATTAACAATAAAAGTTTACATTTATACACTTATCAAGTTACAAGTGTAAATAACCATGGTTTTTTAAATTAAAACATTTTCATCCTTGTTCTTTTTCTTCTTTTTCTTCCTCCCCCCTTTATTTTACTCATGGAATTCTTTAAGAGTAAAAGTCTATTAATTCTAGCTTCACTTCATACCTTATTTACATATTGAAGCAGTATGACTGCTCTGATCTGCTTTTTCATTAATAACAGCTCCCTAGGTGGCAAGCCGGGAAGTGGGATCAATGGACTTTGTAAATTTCTTCTAGTCTTCAACTGAATGTCATTATCCCCAGCAGTTTGAAAGAGCACCCGAGATTAAAACGAAAGTGACATGGTCTAGGGATTTGGTCTCAGTTGTTATTAGATCAGCTGGTATCATGGAACCTTAGATTTGAGAGAACTCTCCTTCACACTCCCTATTTCAAAGTAATCCCCACTATAAAATCCTTGTCAAATAGTCATTTAGTCTCTGTGAGTCTACCTCTAGTGCGATGGAATTAAGCAGCTCATTTCAATCTTATATTGGAATAAAATTGTCCTCCCTTGAAATTTCTACACATGGGTCAAGTTCTGTGTACTGAGACTACAGGATAAATCTGTACTTCTTACACATGACAGCCCGATTAGGGAAAGTTTCTTGAAGAAAATGGTTGCGTCTTGATCTGGGAAGGATTTGATTCCCCTCTGCTACCTTAAAAAACTTTTTTTCCTCATCCCTTACATGAATTTGGCTTTCATCCTAAGAACTTTTCATTCACTGAAATAATTCATAATGCTTTCATCTTCTCCTTTAATTCAATTAAACAAGCATTGATTAAGTGCCTAATACCTATATTGAACTGTCCTAGGCAGTTGAAGATGCAGACAAAAATAAAAATAATCCTTGTCCTCATAAAACTTATAAGCTATGCAAAGAGATTCACCTAATATAAACAGATAATTAATGATAGCTGATAGTAATAAGGTGATAATAAGCATAATACAATCCAATGGGTCACAGAAAATTTTTCTTATTTCATTTTAATGTATTTTATTGATGCTTTTTTTTCTTTTTCATTTTGGGACCTTTTTAGATTTCAGGGGGAGTCTTCTATGACTGCATATGAAAACTTTCCCACTAAACTCCTTGTCTGCTGCTTCTGGGTTTTTATTTGGTGGGAAGGGTCTCTGTGGTGCATTTGTGTGTGTGTGTGTGTGTGTGTGTGCCCACATGCGTATACTTGTGTATATCCTAAGGATTCACTTCTAAACCAGTCTATCTACTCTTTTATGTGTTTCCCTTCTCCCTATTAAGATTATAGGATCATAGATTTAAAGCTAGAAGGAGTCTTAATGGTTAATGAATCCAATCCCTTCATTTTAGAGATGAGGAAACTGAGGTTCAGGGAGGTTAAGTGATTTGGCCAGTGTCACACAGCTAGGAACTCCCTGAAGTTGTATTTGAACACATATCTTCCTGATTCCAAGTCAAATGTTACCCTACACTATAATCCAGAGATTGGGGACCTGCTACTTTGAGGCCACATCAGCCTTGAGGCCACAGGTTCCCCACCACTGCCCGTAGTCCTCTCCCAACACTGAGACCAAGAAAGAGTATAGCTTACTTTGAATCACCTAGCTAGTAAGTGTTGGAGGCAGTATATGAACCTTAATCTTTCTGACTCCAACTTTAGTCTATCCACTAAACAGATCTGTTCAGATTTGAGTAATGAATTAGTAACAATTTTTGTTCAGCCATTTCAGTCATGTCCAACTCTTCATGACCCCATTTGGGATTTTCTGGAAAAACATACTGGAATGGCTTGCCATTTCCTTCACCAGCTCATTTTACAGATGAGGAAACTGAGGTAAACAGGGTTAAGTGACTTGCCCAGAGTCACACAGCTAGATAGTGTCTGAGGTGACAACTCAGGAAGATGAATCTTCCCAGCTCCAGGTCCTGTGCTCTATCTTAGCTGCCTAATTAGTACTACTTTAATGAGCCAAAGGTTATTAAAACCAACAACCATACAAAGAACCACTGTCTAAAATATTTAAAAACTGCTGCCTAATTCTCTTTCTGGATTTGACCCACCAAGTCCCCAGTCACAACTGTTAGGGCCTGAAAGTCTTCAGCAAATTTCTTGAAGTAATTCCTGTATAATTCCCTCCTCTCACCTCCCCCAATTCATTAATTAGAAAGTGGGGGAAAAAACTTTTTTGAGATGTTAACTCTATCAGAACTATTCTCATTCTGGGGCAGATGATCTCACAGCTAGGTTTTGGGGGTTGCCAGTTTCTATTAATAGCTTCTTACTGAAGTGATGAAATAGTGCCTCCATCAGGAAAGGATTCCTAAGTCTCCTGGTCCTCCTGAATAAATTCTGAGGAACCAGTTGAAATTTATAAACACTAGGCAAGGATTTTTCTGGGGGTGGGGGTGGGGAGGGGCTGGCATCTTTTGAGGACCTATTTACTAAAAGGGTTTCCATCACTTTAGATGATGAAACAACGGATAACATTTTTCCACCTGTAATCTACATGGCAATCTACTTTGCCTTTCTGGATTTTCTCATCTCCTTCTTTAAAAAAAATGCAATATGAATATCCTTAATTAGAGAGAGAATGTCAAGATAAATAAGATAATGCATGTAGTGCTTTGAGAAACCTTATAAGAAAGGTCCTAAAGAAAGACATTATTAGTAAATATTAGTCAATTCATTATCCAAAAAGATTTTGTTCAGACATTTAGAATGCACTCAAGAGCTTCTGCATATTGTCATAAGCATAGCTTTCTCTTGCATTTAAATGACAGCTAAATCAAAGTAGTCATGTGGTGATAATAGTGACTGAATGAAGATTGCTGTTGCCAACATGACATTTAAAATTGCATATTGGCATTTTTAAGACCTGAATTGCTTTTCTCCCTAATACTGATTCATTTTGAGAAATGGAGCCTACTGCCTTTATGAGCACTAATTCAACAGCTCCTCTGATTAATTTAATGCAATTAGCAGTTTATTTTAAGAAAATCCTCCAATTATTGTACCTAGTCAACAAATATTTATTTAATATTGTGTAGAGCTCTGTACAAGGCACTCTTAACAAAAGATTATAATTATGAATAACAATAATAATTCATATAGACATAGTACTTTAAAAATAGTCCCTATCCTCAAGGATCTTACAATCTAGGAAGTAAGAAATTACTCCCCACTACTAAAAACTAGTGCAGGTAGGTAGGATTGCTATGACTGCAGTCAGGAAGAACTGAGTTCAAATCTGGTCTCAGACACTTATTAGCTGTGTGACCTTGGACAAGTTACCAGACCTTGTTTCCCTTGGTTTCTTCAATTGTAAAATGAACTGGAGAAGGAAATGGCAAGCTGCGAAAGACTGGGGTATCTTTTCCAAGAAAACCCTAAGAGGGTCATGAGGAGTCAGACATGACTGGAAGGACTGACAGCAACAATAGCAACTAAAAAACTAATGCATGAGTAGTAATCACTAAGAATGATTTTAAAATGCTTCCAGGTTATTGGGATGTTTTTTTGGTGACTTGTGCAGAATAAAAGCAGTCATTCCATCAAAGCCTTATTCTGGTGGGCAATTTATAGTTGATGGCATACAGTTGACATTTTCTTTTTTAGTTTGCCCTGATATGTGATGTAATGTCTTCTCATGTGTCTCCAAATACAGAGCTTTTATACCTAATGAGACTTACCAAGACTGTCCTTTTGTTCATGTATTTCACACTGGTATATTCTATTAAATTCACAGACAAATGTCAAGAGAAAAATTTTACCTGACTTCATCTGAGGATATGCAGTTGGATGGGAAGCCCATTGAGGAAGCCCATTGGGCCCTGCAGATGGACAATCAACCAATTGGGCCTGAAATTGAATAGAAAATTTAGGTCAATCACATTTGCAAAATTGTGCAATGCTTTCAATGGTCCCAGGCTGTTTCCTACTGAAAAGGCCCATCTTTTTAAAACTAGTATTCCCCTGGTGATTTTTTATGGCTATAAATCACAGAACAGCATGGTCTCTGAAAAATGACAATTGCAGGTGACCCAAAGGGCAAAAGAAAGACTCATGGTGGGTGTGAGCACACTGTAGCATATTAACAATGACTTTTGTCCACTGTGCCCCACTGTCTCCATCAAGAAATAATATTCTTAGGAATAGATTCTAGAAAGGGAAATGAATAATAAAGAGGGTAGAATGAAAACACCTTCTTGAAAAAGGATATTACAATTGAATGTGATAGGAACAAGAATGGATGAGGTCTAGGCTGAGACAGGGAGGGTTAGGCGCCTGCCTCTTATCTAAGGAAGGGAATGAAAAAGAAAAACAAGGGGAGAGAGACAGATACACAGGAAGGCAGACAGAGACAGAGAGACAGAGGGACAGAAAGAGAATGTCAATACACTTATTAATTAAAATTAATAAATAACTCAAGGAATTTGGGATTGGAGAGATTAATCGGAGGGAGTTAGGAGTAAAATGGGAATCAGATTAGATTGGCATAAACAAAACAAACTTCAGAGACTAAATAATGATTTAAAAAAGGATATATGTGAATGTATATGTATATATACGTACAGATAGGTGTATATATGTGAAGTTATGTGTGTATAGAAATATGTGTATATATGTACATTATGCATATGTAGTATGTAAAGGAAGAAAACAAAAACTTAACAATTATAACTTTGAATGTGAATGAGCTAAATTCCACAATAAAAATAAAGGTAATGGAAGAATGGATTTAAAAATAAAACCCAAGCACTTGCTGTAACATGAAATATATTTAAGACAGAAACACAGAGAATGAAAATTAGAGGACAGAATGAAATTTATTATGCTAAAGATAAGCCTTAAAAAGATAGATTTGTAATCATGATTTTGTATATGGCAACAATAAAAATGGATCAAGTCAGTAGAGATAGAGAACTCACATTATGCTTAAAGAATCATAGATGATGAAAAATAATATTGTTATTATGTTATTCAAAATATCAAGTGACAGTGGCTAGATTTTTATTTTGTTTTTGTTTTTTGAGACTAAGGCTTCTCTCTAACCCACTATGGATGTATATCATCCTCTTGTGGCCTTAATCCCATTGCTGATTTGTATAGAAGGTTTTATTTGCTCCATTTTTTCTGAACTGGGTTGGTTTGTCCCTCCTTAGGCAGCCTTATGGCCCCTAATCCTAGGGATTCAGCATACTGGTGCCAGACTTAATGAGGACATATAATTGCTTTAGCCCTATGGTAGTTCATAACTCCCAAGCTCAAGTGATCCATCAGCCTCAGCCTCTCCAGAGCAGGAACAACAAGTATGTGCCACCATGCCTGGCCACAGCTAAGTTCTTAAAAAAAACAACTACATTAATCATTTTTAAAAGACAATAATTATGGGAGAAATAGAAATATTTTTCTTTCAGAATTATTTAAGTCTAAGAGAAAAGAAATGGAAAAAAAGCAGGTTCTCATTGAGTAGATAATAACTCAAAAAAAGCTATGGTATATGAATACAATGAAGTATTATGGTACAGTAAGAATAATGAATATGAGAAATTCAGAGAAACTTGGGAATTTGTGTATGAACAGATGCAGAACTAAATAAGTAGAACTAAAGGAACAAATATACACAATGACATAAATAGTGCAAATTGTAATAGCTAATATGTATATGGTACCTACTATGTGCTGACCCTAAAAATAAAATTTAAAAGATTGCTGAAAGGAAGTCAACTCTAAGCAATTGAAAAACCAGATGTTCTTAGAACAGATAATAAAACTTACTTCCTTCTTCATAGTAGAGAGGGACTAAGAGGGAAGAATGTTTCATTTATTTTCCAATGTGGTCACTGTAACAGATGTTTTAGTTTACTTTCTTCCAAAGGAGGATTTAAAGTGGATGGAAGGAGGAAGCTTTGGTGGTTTGTTTGTTTTTCACCTTTCAGGAATGATTGTGATCTATCAATAAAAACCACCTATAAACCTATAGAAAAATAAATCAGTAAAAATATCAACCCTTTGATCCAGCTATATCATTAGGTATATACTGCTAAGAAGGACTGAGGCAACAGAAAAGGTCATGTCTATTTAAAAAGTTTTATAAGCAGCACTTTTGTGATGGCAAAGATCTAGAAAGATTGGGAAATGGCTGATTGGGGAATGGTTGAACAAATTGCAGTATGAGAATTTGAAAAATATTTCTGTAGAAAAAGGAATAATGAATATGAAGAATTCAGGAAAACTTGGGGAAAGATTGATGAATTAATATATAATGATCACAATAACTTAAAGGAAAAGAATATGGAAAATCATGAGAACTGTTCAATGCATTAACCAATTATTACTTTAGTGGACTAATGATGAAGCAAGCCTCCCTTCTCTCAGTTGGCAAATGGTGAACTATAAATCAAAAATTAAGCACATGTGGTCAGAGGTGACCAATGTTTTAATTTTTAATTTTTGCTTAACTGTATTTTTGGTTTTACAAGGTAGTGTTCTATGGGGGGGGGGGTTGGGAGGCAGTAAAGGAGAGAAAGTGACAATAATGTAAAAAAAAAGAGCCTTAATAAAATATTTATTTTAAAAAAAGAAAACCAGAAAGGAATCAAAGTAGAATGTATTGCATTCTTTTGACCAGTTTCCCCAAACATGTTTCACTGTGACATTTTTAGTCAATGGAACTAATTGCATGACAGAGAGATTAGTGATTTGGGCTCAAAAATTAAAGATTCTCCAACCATATTTTGGTTCCTTCACAAACAGATTATAGACAAATTGATTTTACTCATCCAAGCATTGCAAGTCTGTTAATTCTGTTTAAACTCCTTCTGTCAAGATCTAAGAAAGGGCAAATCATCTAGAGAAGGACCAAACAAAGAATAAATCAAAGAACAGCATGTAATTAGGACTGTTGCATGGATCATACTTTGTTGTTGTTGAATTGTTTCAGTCATATCTGACTCTCTGTGACCCCATCTGGAGTTTTATTGGCAAAGATTCTGGATTGGTTTGTCTTTTCCTTATTCAGTTCATTTTACAAATGAGGAACTGAGGCACATAGGGTTAAAAGATTTGCTCAGGGTCACACATCTAGTAAGGATCTGAGGCTTCATTTGAACTCACATCCTCCTGACTCCAGGACTGGTGCCTGCATCAAAATGGGCATGGCTGAACCAAAGAGTGTGGAATGATTGGACAGGAACCAGGCAGGCTCTATCATAGCAGTTCCCATTTATTGGTCAGAGAGCAGGGTTTATATACTGAATGTAAAACAATTATCTCTTAGGTTCCTGTGAGAAAATGTTTAATGTCCTTGTTCGTTTATGCATATCTGTGTCTTTTAATGTCTTTGTTCACTTATGTAAATTCATGTTTTAATATCCTTGTTCCCTTGCATATATCTATATCTGGGTCACTATTCAGTTATCACGTCCTAAACTCCTGCAGCTCAGGAAGAGATGGAGAGCCAATCTTAAGCCTTGATACAGCCTTCACGGGGAGCTGGGTCGGGAGAAATCCTGGACCAGACTCTTCCCGTTTATGGACCAGAGACTGGCCCTCGACAGTGCTCTATCCATTGCACTACCTAACTGCCTTGGGGGCATGTTTAGAGTTACTCTTTCTGGTTCTCACTGAGTATGTGGGGACTTTGTGGCCCTTTTATGGTCACTCATAGCTGATGGGGTCCTTGGGATGGATGTATGTCTGTAACATCAATCTATGTAACATCAGTTTGTAAATGGGGTGCTTTGGGATCTATGTCTGTAAAATCAATTTGTAAAACCAGTCTGTAAAGTCACACTCTCCCCCCCAGTCTCAAAGCATTAACTCTGCCCCTTCCCCCTGCCAGCACTCTGCCCAGCAACAACTCATGAACTGTTTATCTCTGCTTGAAACAATAAGCTACTTATGAATCCTTCACAAAACTATCTATAAACATTTTTAGCTTAGGCAAATGTTATCTCCCTTAGAGTGGTCAGCTGCACCATGAATCCTTCAGTGCCCTATCTATAGGGTAACTCCTTAGCCAATTATACCCACACTGTGTCTCCGATGGCCTTGGTTCCCAACATCTATCTTGTCAAGCTTGACATTGAGGGGTGGCAGACTGGGCACTCCTTAGTAGCCATGACCGAGGAATGACTTTAGTGATGTGTCAGGCCTAAAACCACACCTCCAGTTAGCACCCTCTTGGGCTATTTCCCAGTGAATCATGGGCAATATGCCTGCACAGTTGATATTAAAAGTGCATGGTCCTTTAAGCACTGACCACTCCTTAACTCCTCCCTGATCCCACCTTTACTCACCTAGTTAGCATAATTGAGACCTGATTTACTGTCTTGACTCCATAAAACTATGCCTGTGACCCCTGGAAGTTTGCAGGTTCCATAAGAATCTAGCCCGCTGTCCTTGTGCAGCGTACCAATAAACTTTACAATTTCGGCTTCAAAGTTTGCTTGAGCCTGGTAAATTCCTTCCAGACTGGATGCCAGGGTGGGTCCCTGGCAGAACCACTTACCCTCCCCCCCTCCTTATCACCCTTCCCTTTTCAATAGCTAAAGGACTTTAGTGTTTGAGATAAATTTTATTGGTAATTGAACAGGAAGAGCTAATGACTTAGTAGATATTCCAAAAAGAGTGTTTCCACTCCTAAGTCTCCCTCATTCTTTCTAAGTAAATATCATGTTAGGATGTTTCAAACTAGAGGAACAGCATCAGGGAAATTTGTCCTACCCCTGACCCTGGCTGCGATGTACCTTTAAGGACATGGAGACATGTTTAGGCAAGCCTGAGCCTGGGCTTTTAACGACCTTATTATGTGTTTGCTCTTTCCTGATCTCAGATGAAAGAGTATCTATCCTTAAAAGGAAATGTACAAACACAGAGGTGTCCTTGAGAGTTTGAGAAGTCAAAGTTCTTGGGTCCTTTCTGACAGAGCCAACTGATGGCAAGAAGATGTTATTAGAATCTATTATGGTGCTTCTGAAAGTGATGATCACCAACAAGAAGACTGACCCAAGCCTGGCCTGCATTACCTGAAGACATAGATTGTGAATTTAGACAGTGCAGAGTCTGGGTCAAATGCAAAATGTTTAATCAAGTAGTTCTGCAAACTTTTTATGTTCTGGCAAGTCTTAACATTTCCGGAGGACATAATAGGAGTTTTAAGTTGTCACTAAGTCCTGTTTTATGCACTGTGGGTTCTAGTTTGCACACCATGAGTTTTTTATGTGTGTTAGTATTACTTTTGTGTGAAGGAAATAAATATTTGTTCCATATTTGATTGATATTGTATATTGAGTATCTTTCTAATCTCCCCCTTTTGAGAACACTTTGGTTGTTTGTTGTCCTTCATATTCAAATAGGACCAAAATGATATCACTATGTCAGTTTTAACATACAGTGTGTTTGACAATGACTGATCAGACCAATACAGACTGGGAAAGCTCTATGGCAAGTCAGGCATGAATAGTCCATATAGACACTTATGATGGAACATGTAAACATTAGACAAAACCCAAGCTTCTAAGTAGATTGCCACTGAGACAGTGAATTTTTAATAAGAATATGACATGAACATGTTTAATCAAGAATATGAGATAAACAAGCCCAAACCCCCATCTCATTCAGTCCAGGTTCTCAAGGACTGAATCAGGCCTCAAGAATAGAGGGAAAGATGATGAGTAGAATGCCTCATTTCCTTATGCTCAGAGACAGTTGTCTTTGATGCTGGGACTTTGGTTTCTGAGGGGCTGATTTTAATTAACCCCGGGGGCTTACTCTCTGAAAGCCTCATGTACATATATTTGGGATTCATCTGAATTTGTTTTCTTTCTAATGAAGCTTGATTGTAGTTTTAACACAAGAATTAGGAGCTCCATTTGGATTGCTTGATATAGTGGCAGGGAAACATAAGAGATGATTTCCAGTGTCCTGTACCTGTGTGTAAAGCCAATCATGGCAACTCTCCTGAGGACTGCTACTGTGAATTACTTTAAGGATCTAATCATATCGTATAGTGAACTCTCTTATTTGTTCAGCAATAAACTAAAGCATACCAATCAAGAAATCAAAACTCAACATTCACAACAACATAACATAACAATTTATTACTAAGGTGGCCACATAGTCTTAAACAAAACATATCATTCAGTAAGTCACAATCTCCTCAATCAATACACAGTATCCAAGTAAAGTCATTTTTCATCTTGACTTCAGACTGGCTTCCAATCATCTTTAAGCCAATCATCCTTAAGGGATAGCAGAAAATACAAACACCATCCACCCCTGCGTCATAGCAAGTTACAATATCATCAGTCAATACAGAATACCCAAATAAAGTCCTCTTTCACCTTGACTTGTGGCTGGCTTCCAAACCCTTTGGCTCCTTTTCCACAGGCTGACCTCTCCCAGGTCTTGCCTGGATTCACACGTAGGCACCTCTTTGCTCCAGGTCTATATCTCAGCTTATGGGGACTGCTTCACTTCAAGTCCTTCACAGTTTCTGTTTCTAGGAAGACAAAGTTTAACAAAGGTACAACAATATTTACACCCATTGTCTGGCACTATCATTTCAAATCACTCTGTGTTTGACAAAGTAACACAAATCAACACACAAAGCTTCTGTCTGAGAAATCAAGCACAAATCAACAATAAAGTCCCAGGACTTCTGTAACAGCAGTCAAGTCCTCTTTCAGCACTTCTGTAAGAATAGTAAAAGTCCTCTTTCAGAGCTTCTGTAACAGCAGTAAAGTTCTCTTTCTGGACTTCTATCTAAGAGCAACAGATAGGGTGCTTTTGTGACAGACCAACAGACAGAGTGCTACAGAGTGCCAATATCACAAGCATTCTCCCTCTCAGTTCTACTTGGTCCCAGATCATGCTTGAGCTTTTCTCTGCTCTGCTCCTTGTTCCACCCTTCCTGTTCAACTCTTTTGGCAAGTGTCTCTCACCTTGGGCTCCAGGTGATACTTAAGCCTGTTAAGGGCAGCACAATGTATGCCCTTTCCAACAAGGACTGATACAATCAAAAGTGAGGCTCAAAGGCACTTGAATAGCTAAAACAAGCAGCAAAGTACTGCTCTGCTTGCCATTGTACTGCATGTGCATGAAGAGGGAAGGGTGATAAGGAGGGGGGGAGGGTAAGTGGTTCTGCCAGGGATACCTCTCCTGGCATCCAGTCTGGAAGGAATTCACCAGGCTCAAGCAAACTTTGAAGCCGAAATTGTAAAGTTTATTGTTACGCTGTAGAGAACAGCGGGCTAGATTCTTATGGAACCTGCAAACTCACAGAGGCCACAGGCATAGTTTTAAGGTGTCAATTATGCTAACTAGGTGAGTAAGGGTGGGATCAGGGAGGAGTTAAGGAGTGGTCAGTGCTCAAAGGACCATGCACTTTTAATATCAACTGCGCAGGTGTATTGCCCATGATTCACTGGGAAATAGCCCAAGAGGGGCTAAGTGGAGGTGTGGTTTTAGGCCTGACTCAGTCTGCCACCCACCAAGGTCATCAGAGACAGTGTGGGTATATAATTGACTAAGGAGTTACCCTATAGATAAGGTATTGAAGAATTTATGGTGGGGCTGGCCACTCTAACTAAGGGAGATAGCATTTACATAACTTATTGTTTCAAGCAGAGATAAACAGGTCATGAGTTGTTGCTGGGCAGAGTGCTGGGAGGGGGAAGGGGCAGAGTCAATGCTCTGAGGCTGGCGGGGGTGGAAATGTGATCTTACAGACTGCTTTTACAAATTGATTTTACAGACATAGATCCCAAAGCACCCCATTTACAAACTGATGTTACAGATTGATACTACAGACATATATATATATATATATATATAAATATATATATATATATATATATATATATATATATACATATATCACAAGGACCCCATCATGCAGAAACTCAGGAAAATGTTGTCTAAGTCTCCCACGGAATGGTTGGTGTTAAAGGAATCACAGAAGCATCTTCCCTTACCACAGTTTGACTTCTCAGCTGCTGGGAAAGTCTCCTTCAGGAAAGACTTTCTTCATTTCACAAATGCATTAGACCGGACATATAAAGTAATTCAGATATTCAAACATAAACAGGGACATGTATTTGTGATCCACATGGCCTCTTAATGCCGTTATTCAAATATGTCACAGATTCTATCTGGCATTCTAGTAACCACTAGGTTTTTTTTTAACTACTACTTCCTG
Source organism: Gymnobelideus leadbeateri (assembly GCA_011680675.1). Classification (NCBI taxonomy): domain Eukaryota; kingdom Metazoa; phylum Chordata; class Mammalia; order Diprotodontia; family Petauridae; genus Gymnobelideus; species Gymnobelideus leadbeateri. Next base: position 386,363 of record WOXC01006434.1, read on the forward strand.
TTTTTCCAGTAAAGCTTAGAATATAGGCATGATAGCTAAATCTAAGAAGAGATATGTCTCAACCTGGCTATTGACTGGAGAGGTTGTTACTACTTTGAAAAGTCAGGATGGAGTAAAACGAATTTGAGTTTCTGATGATGTGATTGGCCAACTTGACTTCAAGGGGACAGATTTATATGGAAAAGTGATTAAATTTTCTTTGCTTGGAACTGGAGGGTAAAACCAGAAAGAATGAGTAGAAAATATATAAGGAGATATAGTTTGTCTCAATAAATATAAAATGGTTTTTTTTTTCTAAAAACTGAAGGGCCTCAAAGTGGAATGAAGTTCCTCAAGAAGTGGCGGGATTCACATTTGTAAGAATAAGCAGGTGAAAGCTGGATGACCACTTGTCAGGGTGATTGTAAAGAATATTCATAATTTGTATAGTGTTTGCACTATTCAGAAACCTCTTACAACAAACACCATAAATGAACATACTTATGTTAAGAACTTTGTTGTTGTTCAGTCATTTTTCAATTATGTTTGATGCTTCATAACCCTGTTTGAAGTTTTCTTGGCAAAGACACTGGAGTGACTCAACATTTCCTTCTGCAGATAATTTAACAGATAAGGAAACTGAGGCAAACAGGGTTGAGTGACTTGCCCAGGGTCACACAACTAGTAAGTGTCCAAGACTGGGTTCGAACTTAGGAATATGAGTCTTCCTGATTCCAAGTCCAATGTTCTATCCACTGTGCTGCCTAGCAGCCACTTCTGCCTGCCCATTGGTCAGTAGATTAGAATTCTGTAAGGGTGATAAATCAACCTTTGAGATTGCAGTTCCAGAATTTGTTTTAGAACCTGAAAGTGCCTTACAGGGGTGGAGGTAGAGAAAAAGGGGAAGCAGCTGATGGGGGTGAGAGCAAGTAGTGCTAGTGGTGAGGGAAGAAAAGCGATAGAAAAAACATTCATTTACTCATTTATAAATAGTAATTGAGCGCCTGGGATGTCGAGGTTAGGCTATGGGGAATGGGCTAGAGAGGCGAAGCAAGGCAACAAGCACTTATTAGGCATCATGCTATGGAAGCGGAAAAGGAAAGAGGGGTTCATAACCATGCCAAGGCATGGGGCTTAAGGACTATAGAAATGTTAGTTATAATCATCCTTATTGTTATGTAAATTTGGGAGGGGAAAGAAGGTTTAGGTCCCTCCCCAAAATGGAATCCCTGGGAAGAACCCATGAATGGGGGGGGGGTGACCATCTTTAGTAGTAAGGGAATTTGAAGGCCTTCCCTGCTCCTTAATGGGCTTCACTTAGAGCCCAATAAGAGAAGCTTGCTCAGGTGAGGCTTGTTTTTCAGGAAGGCCCACACTTTTTGCTATTTTGTAAGTAGGCAGTGGGTCACACACACACACACACACACACACACACACACACATTAGCCATCCTGGTTATGCTAGGTTGCACCATCACAGATGAATGTTCCAAGAGGAGGAGGCCTTAGGCACCATTGGAAGTTCCAAGGTGAAATAGCAGCTGAGGCACAGTGACAAAGTCCAGAAAGTTAGAAGCAGATCTAGGAGTAAAATGTAGAGGTTGGTAGAGAAAGGAAATGGAAACAAGGACTATTTAAAAACTGAAGGGTTTTCTTTCACACCCAACCAACAAATTTCATAATAAAGAGATCTGAGAGTTACTTGAAACCAACAAAAGAACCAGTGTGGTCATACTACTATAAACATAAAAAGACTGTTTTGAATCCTGGAGAGCTAAAGGTAATGAAAATTTTAGTGGATGAAGCAAATCTCAGAAAAGGTTGCTTCAGATTTTTGCAGAGAAGGTCACATAGTACTTCAAAAAGGGCAATACAATCATATAAATCTATATATCTCTATATATTTTGGTCTAGGGATAAATGAAAAATAAGCTGCTTATCAGAGATTTACTTGAAAAAAAAAAACATTTCCAAAATATGGCACAAGGTCACAATATGCTCAGCTTCATTACCTACATTTTCTCCCTTTATTCAAAGTACAATAAAAATTCATGTTCATGATGATCATCCTAGGGCACTGCACAATACCTTTGGAATTAGCAAAGAAAAAATATGATCAGTCCAATTTTGAACTGTCCATATAAAGAACTGTGATTTTTTAAAAATCATCAGACTAGGATTTACATATGGGAACTGCTGTGGTGGTCTTAATAAAGCAAAGATTGTTTCAGGAGAGCTGAGTCATATACTTCTATCAGAAACAGACTTATTGGTACCTATGCCCAGTCACTAAGGTAGCTGCTAGTGTCCATGGCCTCGTGTTTCTTTCATCTTATTTAGCCTTATTTGTGATCTGTATTTTGTTTGACAAAAATAAGGCTTGATTTATGCATGTATTCATCTTCTTCACCAGAACAAAAAACGAAAGGAGTCTGTTTCTTCTCATTGGCCTAGAGATAAATTATATGTGTTGGTTATCAAAATAATAAGGGTTGGCCACAGGGACATGAAATCTGAAATAAAGGTGCTATGTAAAATCACCAATCAACCACCACTTCAACAAGGATGCTGGCAGACCTTAAGATACCCCTTATGAATACCTCTTCCTCTATTAAGCCTATAACATAGGTGACAAAGAGGAACTTAGTTACTAAATGATAACTTTTCAGCTCTAAACAGTACTGAATCCAAAAGTCAAGTCCTAAGGCATAGGATGACTGCATGGACAATGAAGCTAAAATGTGAATGGACATGTATATGTGAACATATATGTGTATGTGTGCATGTATTTGAAGACACATGTATTTGTGTGACGTGTATATGTATACACATATGTAGATACCTATATAAAATGTTTATACTGCCATGGATATGTACATATGTTAATATATATATGTGTGTGTTTATATATATATATATATATATATATGTATATACATTTGTATGCACATAGTGTAATGGCAAGAAAATGAGTACTTAGCACCTTGTTTCAGTTCAAGTGTCTTTGAGCCTTGCCAGTGATTGTATCAAGTCTTTGTTAAGAAACAGAACCTGTGGGGCGGCTAGGTGGCACAGTGAGTAGAGCGTCGGCCCTGGAGTCAGAAGGACCTGAGTTCAGTTCCGGCCTCTGACACTTAACACACACAAACAAAAACCTAGCTCTGTGACCTTGGGCAAGTTACTTAGCCCCAGTTACCCTCCAAAAAGAAAAAAAAAGAAAGAAAGAAACAGAACCTGTGAATCCCACAGTGGGAAGGGACTTGCCAAAGACAGGAACAGGAAGGACATAAGAAGTGGGTGGAACAGGGAGGAGCTCAAGAACCACATAAAAAACTGAGTGGGGGCAGAGCAGAACTGAGAAGGGAACAATTGTGGTTGCTGGCACTCTGTCTGTGTTGATTTGTGTTTGTAATATTTTGTGCAGAAGCCCTGGGACTTTACTGGAATCCCTGAAAGAGGATTTTCTTGTTGTCTGTTTATAGAAGTCCTAGAGGAGGGTTTTAGAGGTCCTGCGGCTATGCTGATGATTTGTGATGACTTCTTTGACCTTGTTTGTGGGTCTGTGTTGATTTCACAGGCAGATAGTGAATTGATGATGGTGCCAGCAATGTGTGTGAATGTCATTTTGGCTCTGTTAAGTTTTGTCTTCCCAGAAACAGAAACTGCGAAGGACTTGAGGTGGACTGGACACTCTGAGCTTCAATATGGAATGGAAACTGGACAAGGAGCTGGATGAGGAGCTGGACAAGGAACTGAGAGCTGCGTACCTGTGAATCCAGGTGACAGTCGGGCAGATTCATGGAAGAACTAGACCCCTGAAAGAAGAACCATGGAATTTGGGTGCCAGCCTCAAGTCAAGATGAAAAGACATCTCTTTGGGTACTTAGTGCTGACTAAGAAGATCATGATTTACTGTGACCTAGGGGTGGGAGAAATTTGTATTTTGTACCTTGTACCCCTTAAGGATGATTGAGTTAAGGATGATTGGAAATTAATCTCCAATCAAGAAGAAAGAAGATTAAGATGAAGAGATTAAGACACTGTGACCTAGGGGTGGGAAAACTTTGACCTTTGTACTTTGTGTCCTTTGAGGAGGACTTTTTATATATATATAATGCCTTAGGGACGATTGAGTTAAGGACTTACTGAATGTTATCTTTTGTTTAAAACTATGTGGCCACTTTAGTGATAAGTTGTTACGTTATATCATTGTGAATGCTGTACTTTGGTTTCTGTGAATGTTTTGCCTTAGTTTATTGCTGAATAAATAGAGAGTTCACTATACTATGTGATCAGAATCTTAAAGCTAATCACAGCAGCAGTCCCCTGGAGAGCTGCTCATGCTTGACTTTACACATACCTATATGTAACATACGTGAAGCAATTTGCAAACCTTAAAGTACCATATAAATGCTAGCTATTGTTAGAATTATATACATGCATGTTTGTATGCATGTATAAATATATACATATATGTACATGTTCACATCTCTATGCACATGCAATGCATACATTGAATATAAATGTATGCATATGTATACACATATATGTGGGAAACAATGGGAGGAATTTTGTTTCCACATTATTAAAAGTCCTCCTATCTTTGATAGCAGTATGTGGGTCAGAAGAGCCTGGTTCTAATTAGAGCTAGCAGGGCCAAGCTTCTGATCAGGTAGGGGGTTAGAGGCTTGTACACATGCTTGAGAGCTGTTTGAAAAGAGCATGATGTGGGCAGTTCAAGAGGTTGCACCTAGCCAATGGAGAATAAGGAGGGAAATTCTAATAGAAGCAATATGAAAGGGTTCACATTTGTCTAAGTTGGCATACTCCATTAAGGGAGCTACCCATTTATTCAGAAAGAATAAATGTAGGGAAAATCTTCCTGGCTTTGCAATGAATACTATTTATTCATTAATCATGGTTTAGTGAAAACTGTTATGTTATTCCATAGCAGCATTAGACCATATCATTCATTGTTCAGATAGGATAAAGAAAGGGGAATTCATTTTCTGTACTTCACAAATTGAAGACTTTTTTTTCATGGCAGGTATTTACAAATGATGGTGGATTAGCTGGTATATTCAAATAATGAAGAGTTATGAATTCTTCTCAAACCCTAGTGTTTCTTGAGTGTGTGGTGTGTGTGTATGTGTGTGTGTGTGTGTATATGCATGTGCATGTGCTTCAGCTCAACAAAAATTTATACAGTGCCTATTGTGTGCCAAGACAAAGGGTATACTGAGACATGGCCTTCCAAAAAACTTATATTTGATCTGAGGGAAAACAAGATGCATATATAAAAGGAAATAGAAAAAAAGTAAATCAAAAGTAGCTTTTGGTGGAAGGGATCAGAAAGATGTCATTTAGAAAGTGACATTTAATTGAACATTGAAGGAAACTAGAAATTTTTAAATTTCATTTTTTAATTATAATCTTTTAAAATTTATTTTGTTTATAATTAATGAAATAAAACAAATATTTCCATAAACTAGTAGAATTTCAAAAATGAATGCGAATGAAAAACTGCAAATCTATCATATACAACTTGCTATTCCTTTTAAATATATAATAAAGTTATCATGTAACCTTTTTCTTTTTTTCCCTCCTCCACCTCTCTGACCTAGAGATAGCCACCCTTAGGCACAAATATGTATATGTCATTCTATATATGCTTCTATTTACCAGTCCTTTCATAAGCTCCTTGTAGTTAATTTGGGTATTTATAACAGTCAAACTGACTTATTTCTCAAAGTTGTACTTAATATTGCTGTTACTATATACAACAACAAAAGCTCATTTTGCCCTTCATTATTTTATGCAACTCTACCCATGTTGTTCATCAATGAGTTCATCATTTCTTATAGCACAGTAGTATTTCATCACATATACCACAACTTGTTCAGCAACTTGATTGTCAGTAAACACAAATGTTTCAATATACAAAGAACAAAAGAGAAGATTGTGCATGAGACTGTGAACTTTTGTTACATGGCTTATTTTTCAAAAGGGCATGTTAAATTGAACAAAATTGCCCTGTTTATGTGTCCTTTCTAATCCTTTTCTTCTCTATAGATTTTAATGTTCATTATACTTTTAAATTCTTTTTTCTTTCTTTACTTTTGTATCTGTCTTATCACTAATTCATTGTCCTTCCCTGAAAAGAAGTCTGCCCTTATAACAAATATAGTTAAACTCAAAATGATCATCTCTCTTCCAAGAGGAAGGAAACATACATATTTAGTTTTTTGAAGTCATGGCTACTCCCCGTAATGATCAGAATTTTGAGTTTTATAAAGTTGTTTTCCTTTATATTATAGTGGTAATCACGTAAATTGTCCCCCTGTTCCTACTCATTTTACTTGGCATAAGTTGCAAGCCTATTCAAGTTTCTCTAGTTTTTTTTTTTTTCATTAAAACTAGCTCCTGGTGAGTTTTTTTTTTCTTGCGGTGGGGGAACCAAATTGTTGGGGAAGTTGTAGTAGGACAAACACATTGGTACATTTTTGGTGAAACTATAAACTCATCCAGACATTCTGGAAAGGAATTTGGAACCTTTTTCCCAAAGTCACTACACTGGGTAAAGCCCTTGACCCAGCAGTGCCATTATTTTTTTTTCCCTCCCCCACCTCCCTGACCTAGAGATAGCTACCATTAGACACAAATATGTATATGTCATTCTATATATGCTTCTATTTATCAGTACTTTGTCTAGATGCAGATTTCATAAGAAATTCCAAGAGATTTTTTTTAAGGGGGGAAAGAGCCCAAATGTATAAAAATATTTATGACAGCACTTATTTTGTTGTTGTTGTTGTTGTTTTAACAATAATGTAAACAAGGCAACTTGGTGATCACTTGGGGAATGTCTGAACCAATTCTGGCATATAAATATTGTGGAAAATTATTGTGCTGTATGAAATGACTAAAGAGATGGATTTAGAAAAACTTTAAGGGACTTGTATAACTTAATGTTAATTGAAGTGAGAAAAAACAAGAGAGCAATTTATATAATTCCTATAACATTGTAGAAGAAACAAATACTTACAAAATATGATCTATGCAGTGACGAACCACACCTCCAAAATATTGATAATTAATCATGCTCTCCACTTCTTAGTAGACAGGTTATAGTCTAGAAATGCACAAGAAGTTAATTTTCAGATAATGTCAATGTGTAGATTGGTTTTGAAAAACTATATTTATGACTTACAAGGGTGAAGGTTTTTTAGGGGAAGAGCAGCAGGGATGTTAGGGGAATAGTGATAATTTAAAAAAAGAAGGCAAGTAGAAAAGGCACCAACGAATCCTTAAAGAATAAACAGATGAGAGAAGAATGAAGGGACACAGACGAGTAGGGCAGTGTGGAGCTACAATGTCAAATCTGAAATTTTAAAAGAATCTGTATGTCATAAAGATTCAGTTACATACAGCCTTATTTTCTGTTCTTTGTAGGAAAATATTCATATTTATTAATGTTTGTCAAGTTAACAATAATATAACTTTGAAAGAAATCTTTGCTTTAAATACCTCTGTTAAAATCCCAATATATGCCTTGTAGAGGAAATCAACACAAATGTTTAAGACCAAGAGCCATTCCCCAGTGGATAGGTGGTAAAAGGATGTGAGCAAATACGTCTCAAAAAAAATAGTAAATTATTAAGAATTATAGGCAAGTTTGTTTCAAATTACAAAAATAATAGAAGTTCAAGTCAAAACAACCATGAGATCTCTCCTTACACAAAGCAAATTGGCAAAATTAACAAAAGATGGAAGATAGGTGCTTCAGTTCTATGAACTAGTCCAACTATTTTGGAAAACAATTTGGAAAATAACTAAGATGCCCATATTCTTTTACAAAGAATTCACACTAGTAGGTGTATCCATCAACCAACCCACTCCACTTCACTCCCATGTAGTAAGAAACAAACTTGTAGCAGCATGTTTTATGCAGAAAAAAGAACTGGAAATAAAGTAGGTGCCAATCCATGTAGGAATGACCAAATGCACATACATGTGGTTCATGTATTTTCCTATAGCTCTCTTGAACCCAACATGGACAAAGTGAAACTCATGATCTATTCCTCCAAACCTTCTTCTCTTCCAAACTTCTTTGTTATACTCAAGGGGTTCTTTTCATCATTCTTCTATTACCCATGCTCAAAGTACTCTCATTCATCTAACATATACAATCACTTGCCAAATTTTGTTTTCTCTCTCTTGACAACCTTCTTAAATTATTGCCCCTTCTCTTTACTCACACAAGCATCATCCTGTTTCATCAATTCCATTTTGTCTGCAGTTTCTCCATCTTGCCTCTGACCCTGTTTGTATTGCAACCTCCATCCTATCTACAATTCACCTTACTGCTGAAAAAGCAAGGACAGTCCTATCTATTAAGGGTTGTAAGATAGCTAACCTGAAAAGAGTCTTTCTTGTTACTAGCCCCAGAAACAGTCCCTGTCCAATCAAACAATATCAAACTCCCTATTCCTACTCTGCAAGCCCTCAGCAACAAGTTCTATCCAATCATAAGGTACCCCATACCCAATTCATCTCCTACTTAAATTGAAACCTGTATAAGCTTTGTCCTTTTGTTCCTTTGGGGACTCTCCATTCATGTGGGTGGAGTTCTCTTGCTGGTGAACTCAATAAATCCTTTGTAGTTCCTAAATTTTTAGTTTTGATTTTAGTTCTGATTCTGCTTTGTTCTGGCATTGACAATTCTACCCTACCTCTCTCAGCCTCAGTTTCCTCAACTGTAATACAGGGTAATAATAGCACCTCACAAAGTTGTAATGAGATTGCATAAAAAGCACTTCACAAATCTTACAATGCTATAGAAGTGCTAATTATTATATATGTATATATGTTTGAATATTACTGTGACAAAAAAGTGAATGAATGGAAATATATTTATTGTGCTAAGGGCTGTGGTTTACTGAATTTGAACTCTACCCTCAAGGAACATTCTAAGAGGGAGAGACAATACATATAGGGGAGTGATAACCAAACCAGGATATTTTACTTTGGAAAACTACAGGGATTGTGAGTGGAGTTATAGGAAGGTAGATTAATACACTCTTTCAAAGCATAATGACAGTATTCATTTGCTGTGGTTCAAGAACTGGAAAGGGATGGTACATGTTAGAGGGTGAATAGGAGGCAGCATGGGAGCTGCTGAGTTGATGATCATGAAGTGATGCATGGATAGAGCCAATCTTAGATGCAGTGGATAGCTGAGGCAACCATCAGTCAGGAGAGTAAGCCCCAAAGCCAAGAGTTCTGTGGCTTAAATGGATATGTCCTGTATCAGATCTTGCTTTCTGGTCCAGGTGGGATGGCAGTTAGCTTGGATATGAACTAGAGTCTGAAGCAAGAGAATAAAAAAATATAAAGAATTCAGAGACACCTGGGAATACTTCTACAAGCCGATACAAAATGAAAGATAAGGTCTAGGAAAATAAAATACTCAATAACTACAATGATACAAATGGACAAATGGAAATTGAGCAATATGTCATTAGAATGACTGGCTTGTTTCCAGAGAAGAGCTGAGAAAATGTGCCTCTCTTCCCTCATTCAAGAAATGATAGGCTGTAGTTGAGAAATAGTACATATACTGTCAGGCAATGTGAATGTTTTGGTTAATTTCACTGAATCAGGGCTTTTTCCCTTTTAAAAAATTGTCAAAGGAAAGACTCACTGGGCAGAGGATGAGGTATGGATATATTAAGAAATAAATGTAATGTAAAGCCAAAAGTCATTGATAAAAATAAGATTAAATTTAACAGTGTCTGCAAAATTGTGTAATAATCTTACTACTTGTGTAATATTGGGTGAACCGCATAACCTCTCTGGGCCCCAGTTTCCTAATCTGTAAAATGAAGGAGTTGAACTAGAGAGTTTCTGAGGTTTCTTCCTCCTCTAGATCCCTGGTCTTATGGGGGAGAGGGAGCAGTGCACTGGATATTTATTTACTACAGTATTGAGAAACAAGCTCTCTTTCTCATTCTAAGGCATTCTGAAGAGTATTTGAGCTAAAAGATGAAACTAACTATTCATTAGTTTTAATGGTAAATTCATTTTAGATATGGGGATATTTTTGAAAAAAATGACTCCTCTAAATAAATCAATACAATGTCCGCTAAGTTATATTCTAATCCTGAAAGATGAGGCAATTACATTTATGAAAAAATTAGAATGTGGATAATAAATTTATTTTTTAAAGTTTGTGTTTCCCAATAAAAAATCATCCTTGCAATATAATAGAAGTAAAGATGTATAAATCAGTTACTTAAAAATGTACAGAAGCAATTAGCATTTTACTTTAAAGACCTAGACATTTCTAACTATGAATGGCTAAGGAGCTTATCACTCATGGAGAAATATGATACGTTTGTTCTTACTCCATTTGAACAAGACGAGATAACAGGGCTTGTCTTGGGATAGTGCACTGAAACATTTGACACCTGAAAATCTTATTAAGCTTTTGCTATGGATTATGAAAGAATTCTCTCTTTTCTTAAACAAAGCAAAACAAATTTTGCTACCTCATTAGCATCATATTTGGGTGAAAATGGATTTTCTGCTTCAGTTGTTATAGAAATAACTTATTGGTGTAGATTAACAGTTGAAACTGTAGCATGAGTAACCATGTCACCAATGATACCACTACTATCAATGACTTCTCTTTTGAGAAGATTCACACTACAAAAAAAAGGTCATCCATCATAAGAATAATATTATCGCTATGGATATTTCTAAAACTGAAAAATATAACAAAGGATTTTATCAATGAATATTTGTGTTATTATTTTACAACATATTTGAGATTTGTATAACAAAATTATAGTAGTTTATTAATTTTGTTTGAATCTAATAACATGCTAAGAAAATTACTTGTTTAGGTTATTTTTTATGAAAGAGGGCATGAAATGATTTGGGCAAAATGGGGCTATTGCTATAAAAACTTGAGAAGAAGCTGCTCTCTTTCTGTAGTTAAGAAATCAATTTTATGCCAACTGGCAATAAATCCCAAAATTCATATAGAGATGCATAAAATAATGTCAATATAAAATTTTGACTTTATTAGAGTTTGTTTGAAGTTTAATTCTTGTCTGACTGCTAATCAACTATTAAATTTTACTGCCAGTGTCTTGAACCCCCCACCTTTCATTTGAATGTGTATTTCCACTCAGTCCTATATACAGAAATATTCCTTATTTTCTCTCCCAATGCTGCATGCAGCCAGACATCTCCTGATTTAATATTCATACGAGCAATGCACAGTAAAAAATGAATAGAAGGAATGTGCCAGTATCATGATTATCAAAATCTCATCTGTGATAATGTAGTTCATCTATCCTCATTATATCTTCTAATGAAATCATATGTCTGTGGAATTGTAGTTGATCTAATATGTCTCCATCTATGAATATTTTTTTTAAAATGTTTCTTAAGTGGTTTCCTTCACTGCCTTTAGTTTATCCTAATCATTGTATATATCCTCAATGCTGCAAAGATTGTGAATCAAGTTGCTTCTCTTCATCTGATATTTTAATACTTCTAGGGTATGAAACATTTGTGTAATCCAGAGTTGGGCTTTTTGTTGTTGTTGTTGGGTCATTTTCCACTCATATCTGACACTTCATGACCCCATTTGGGGTTTTCTTAGCAGATATAAGGAAGTGGCTTGCCATTTCCCTCTGCAAATCATTTTATTGATGAGGAAACTGAGACAAACTGGATTAAGTGACTTACCCAGGTTCACACATCAAGTAAATGTCTAAGGTCAGGTTTGAATGCAGGAAGGGGAGTTTTCCTGACTCCACACCTAGTACTCTATCCCCTACCTTACCTAGATACTACAGTCCAGGGTCTTCACTAATATTCAAAATTCATATAATAGGAAAAGTATAGTTTTTTCCCTTTCTTTTTTATCTATAGCAAAGTTTAGGACTTTATTACTGGGAAACAGAGACTGTGTTTTCCATCTCATTTACAACCTCTTAAAAGTAATTGACTGACTAGCTTGGAGTCTAGGTAATGAAGAAATGGATATTTCTGATCAAAGGATTAATCAGCAAGTGTTTTAAAAATACCTACTATGTGCCAGTCATTCTGTTAAAACAAAATGAAACAATACCTCAGAGAGTTTACTTTCTACTGGGAGACACAAATAACTGTGAAAATTGACCTATTGCTAGACACTAATTGAGAGAAGTGACTTCATGTTTGACCACTTATTGACCCATCTATGTACCAGAAAGTTCTTATATATCCCTTAATTGGTTTTGACAGCTTCATTTAAGCAAGGAATGCAAAATTCACAATCCCAATAAGTTTAATAAACTTCACAGGAAAGTTTGGCAAATTTTCTTAATCACAATGCTCTTGTGATTCAATGAGGAGGAAGGAGTTGCAGTTAGGGCCACCTACTGACTGACATCCCTAAAGTCCTTCTCTGGCTCAGTCCTTGTGAATCTGTACAGTAAAAATAATCAGATATGGAGGCAGAGACCCATAGTTATAGTATCTCCATCAGGGTAGGCATCTTGCTGTAGGCTCCTACCACCTCCTCATGCTTGCTCATGGAACTGAAGGGCTGGGGAGTCCCATGGTAGCTTGCTGGTGAGTAATAAATTGCCTGATTTATGATCCTTTGAGCATTTGTGTAGCTTTTCAATACTTTGCCTATGATCTCCTCACAATAATCAAATACAAAATATATGGAAAATAAATACAAAAGGCATTAGCAGCTGATGGTGTTAGGAAAGGCCTTGTGTAGGAGCTGGGTAGAAAGCTTTGAAGAAAACTAGGGATTCTGAGACCCAGAGGTAAGGAAGTAGTACATTCCAGACAAAAGCCTTTGTGGAATCACAGAGGCAAGAGATGCAATATTTATTATGTGTGGGAAAATAGCAAAAGGCCAGTGCATTTACACCACAGGAAAGGTACGTAGGTGGTGCGGTGGATAGAGTTCTAGGTCTGGGGTCAGGAAGATCCAAGTTCAAACCCAGCCTCAGATACCCACTAGCTATGTGACCCTGGGAAAATCATTTAGCCTCTATATACCTCAGTTTCCTCATCTATAAAGTGGGGATAATAATAGCACTTATTTTCACAAGATTGTTGTAAGCATCAAATGAGTTAATATTTGGATTTTTTATCTTTACCTTTTTATTTTAATTTTCAGTTCTGAATTCTCTCCCTCCCCTCATCCCTTTCCCACCCACTGAGAAGGCAAGAAATACGATACCCATTATAATATGAAGTCATGAAAAACCTATTTCCACATTAGCCATGTTACAAGAAAAAAAGAAGGAGGGAAGGAGGAAGGGAAGAAAAAAGAAATACAGGAATAAAGAAAAAGAAAGAAAGAAAGAAAGAAAGAAAGAGAAACAATTTACACTCAGAGTCCAATTCTCTCTCTGGAGGTGGATAGCATTTTTCATCATGTTTGTTCAGTCATTTTTAGTCATGTCTGACTTTTGGTGGCCCCATTTTTTTCTTAGCAGAGATATTGGAGTGGCTTGCCATTTATTTTTTTTCTTTTCATCATGAATTCTTTGAAATTGTGGATCATTGTATGGATCAAAGTAACACTTTCACACTTAATTCAAGTATTATATAAATACTAGGTATTATATATTATTATTATTATCATAGGGGTAATAGGGAGCTACTGAATTCTATTGAGCAGATAAGAGACATTGGCAGATCCATCCTTTTAAAATGTTACTTTGGCAGTTGTGTGGATGACAGAATGGAGGGGGAGATACTTGAGGAAGGAAAATCAACTAAGAAGTTATTACAATAGTACATCCTAAAGGAAGTAATTTGAATGGAGAGAAGGTAAGAGATGTGAGAGATATCATGGAGGCAGTATTGATAAGACTGGATTCCACAGCTGGTATTCAACAGCCTCCACAGCCTGGCATTAAATCTGCCTTTTTAGCTTTATAGTTCACTACTCCATCACTTGAAACACGTTCTTAACTAAACTGACTTGCCTGCTGTTTTCTGAACATGCTTTGTGCTATGAAATGCAGTGTAACAGAGGGAATGGGGTATTGGACAATAAGACCTGGTTTCGATTCCCACGGCAAATACTAACTAGCCATGGGACCTTCACAAGTCATGTCACATCTCTCAGGCTTAGTTTCCTCATCTGTAAAATGGAGCTAAAAATAGCATTTGCATAACAGAACAGTTGTGAAGATCAGATGAGATAATGGACATGAAATACATCGTAAAACCTGAAACACTTTATACATTTAAGTTATTGTTGTTATTATTATTATTTCACAGAATTCTTCTAAGCTAAATTACCCTTTTTACCAGTCTAAAGCCTTTCTATCACTGAAAGCCCAGCCCATTTTTTCACCCAGGTAGGTATGCTCCAATATTTAATGATTTCTTCCTCATTCTGTATCATTCAGAGAAGAGATGAGCTTTTTTCCTGTCCAGCCCAGTTATAGGAACTCAATCAGTAGGGAAAATCCCTACCAGTTTTTTAATTAATTAATTAGTTTAAGGAAATTTGGAGGAATGGATGGTTTTGAAAGGACAAAAGTCATTTCTTATTAGACTTTTCTTTTTGCTTTTTTGGAGGGGGGAAGGCAGGGCAATTGGGGTTAAGTGACTTGCCCAAGGTCACACAGCTAGTTTTTTGTGTTAAGTGTCTGAAACCAGATTTGAACTTACGTCCTCCTGACTCCAGGGCCCGTGCTCTATTCACTGCACTACCTAGCCACCCCCTCAAAAGTCATTTCTAATGCCAGTAGGACCATAGATGTAGAGTTGGAAGGGACCTTTCAAGTAATGGAGTCCAACCCCTTTATTTTATAGATGAGAAAAATTAGTCCCAGAGTGGCTAAATGCCTTTCCTAGTTTTACACAGGTGATAAGTATCTGTAATGGAAATACAAATTTAAAGATCTTCCCTGCCCCTAGGCCCTTTGATGGGTGTAAGAGACTCTGAGAACCTTCCTTGATTTGAAAATATACTCTGTCCCCTAATAGTCTGAATGTGGTCACATGGAGCCTGTAGCAGGAGGCTTGGTTTTCAGGAATGCCTACACCTTGATGCTGTGTGATTGGGTAGTGGGTCAAGAGGGTGGTTACATTCTCTGACCCAGGAGAAGGCTATATAATCCCTGATATGAGGCTTTGCTTTGAGGCTCACTTTGAGGTGTTGTGTGATTTGACCAGATGAGACTCTGGGCAGCCATTGAGAGCCCCCCTGGCTTTGAAAACCCAGATGCTGATGCTTCCCTCTCTGGTAACAGTGATTTGGTATTGATGTAATGTTGGGCAGTTTTGAAAACTGTCTCCTTGATCTGTTTGTTTCTCTGTCTTATAAATTCTGTCTGTATACTTTGAAGTTCGGGGTGCTGACCTTTTTCCCCTGAACTAGGTAAATGATATGTTTGATTGATTAAAGTAAGCTTGTTAATCCATTTTGAGTTGCTTTCCTTTAAAAAAGCACATCTAAGGGGGGCGGAGCCAAGATGGCGGAGTAGAAAGAGCTCATCCAAGCCACTCTGCCCCCAAATTCCCCCCAAACTATGTAAAAGGGGAATCTGAACAACTTCTGGAGCCCCAGCACCCACAGAACGACACAGAGAAGCTAACCTCCTGCTGAGGACAGCCCAGCAGCCCTGCAGGACAGAACAGTGCAGCGCTCTGGGAGCCAGCAGCACGCAGTGCACAGAGCATGGGGAGCAGAGCCGAGTGGAGCCCAGGTCCCCGTGAGCCAAGGTTTTAGCCCCAGGGCAGCAGGGCCAGCAGCCGGCTGGAGAGACCCCAGAACTCCAGCAGCTGTGGTGACTCCAGAATTATCAACATAGACATGCCTAGGACTAAGTGAGAGGTTAGTGCCCTATGGACTTTGGGGCCAGTATTTGGGGAACTCGTTGGCTTCCTCCCCTGGGGGCTAGAAGCCACTGAGGAGACACGCCATTTTGTAGTTTTCAGAGGCAGCTCCAGCTCCTGGCCTGCGAACTGTAGGGAGATACAGCAATCAGTCTTAGGGGGTAATTGCTCTTGCTTTAACCTCCCTGGATCTGGATTGTGATCTGGGGTGGAAGTCATGGGTGGGTTTACAGCTTGCCAGAAACGGAAGTTGCCCTCCCACATGTTCGGGACGAAAATTCCTCTATCTGTCAGCAAAGACATACTGTGGCAACAAGCCCAAAAGTCAAGTAATTAAGTGGCAACATGCCAAGGCAAAGGAAACAGAAAAATGCAACCCTAGACTCCTATTTTTGGGGACATAGAGCGGGAAAAGGACAGTGAGGTCAGAAGTCCTGCTCCAAAAGCCCCAGGGGAAAACATGAGCGGGTTGCAGGCCACAGAGGACCTTAAGAAGGACTTTAAAAATCAAATAAGAGAAGTGGAGGAAAAATTGGAAAGAGAAATGAGAAGGATGCAGGAAAAGTATGAAATGAGGGTCAACAGCTTGACTGAGGGAAACAACACCTTAAAAAAATAGACTAACTCAAATGGTAAAGGAGGCCCAAAAGGGCAATGAGGAGAAGAATGCCTTAAAAAGCCAAATTTGCCAGATGGAAAAAGAATCTCAAAAGTTCACTGAGGAGATACATTCCTTCAGAGTTAGACTGGAGCAAATGGAAGCTAGTGACTTTATGAGAAATCAAGATGCTGTTAAGCAGATCCAAACAAATGAAAGATTAGAAGGCAATGTGAAATATCTCATGGGAAAAACCACTGACCTGGAAAATAGATCCAGGAGAGACAATTTCAAAATTATTGGACTACCTGAAAGCCATGATCAAGGAAAGAACCTAGAAATCACCCTTCAAGAAATTCTCAAGGAAAACTGCCCTGATGTTTTAGATCCAGAGGGCAAAATAGAGGTTGAAAGAATCCACTGATCACCTCCTGAAAAAGATCCCCCCAAAAAAACTCCCAGGAATATTATACCCAGGTTCCAGAATCCCCAGATCAAGGAGAAAATACTACAAGCAGCCAGGAAGAAACAATTTCAATATTGTGGAAACACAATCAGAATAGCACATGACCTGGCAGTTTCTACACTGAGGGATTGAAGTGCATGGAATACGATATTCCAGAGTGCAAAAAAGCTAAGAATGAACCCAAGGGTCACCTACCCAGCAAAACTGAGTATTTTGTTTCAGGGGAAAATATGGTCGTTCAGTGGAATAGAGGACTTTCAAGCATTCTTGAGGAAAAAACCAGAGCTGAATAGAAAATTTGACATCCAGACTCAAGAAGCAAGAGATGCCCAAGAAGGTAATCAGGGAAAAGAAATCAAAAGAAACTTATCAAAGTTGAACTATTTACATTCCTATATGGAAAAACAATAACCGTGAATGATGAAATCTTTCTCACTATGAAAATAATGGAAGAAGGGTGTATGGTCATATGAATACATATGTGAATGTGTGTGTATATGGTTACAGTTATACATGGATAGAAGGCACAGGTTGAATTTGTTGGGAAGGGAGGATACTTAAGGGGTGAAATTATGAGGTGAGAGAGGAAAGTAGCAAGAGGAGATGGGGAGAGACAGGGTAGGGTAAACTATCTCATGTAGAAGAAGCAAGGGGAAGTGGTTGCAAGGGAGGGGAAGAATAGGAAGGCAAAAAGGCAAAACCACATTCTCATTGAATTTGGTTCAGGGAGAGAATGACATACATACTAAATGGGATATCTCAACCTGCAGCAGAATAGGGGGAAGGGGGATGAGAGGAGGGATGATGGATGGGAGGGCATCCTTGGGGGGAGGGGAGGTTGGAAGTACCCACTATAGAAGAGGGACAGGATCATGTAGGGAATGGACCAGGTGGGGGGTGGGATGAGTGGGAGGGAATTATATGCAGCCTTGTACAATATATCTACTATGGTAATGTTTCGCATAGCTATACATGTACAACATATACTGAATTACTTATCTCCCCAGAGGGAATGGGTGACAAGGGAGGAAGGAAATAGATCTGAAATTCGAGGTCTTAAGACTAAATGTTTCAAATATATATAAATACTATTATTAATACTCTTTTGCTTGTAATTGGGAGATAAGATGTGCAGGCATTGGGACACAAAGATTCACCTTCCTCTAATGGAAAAGTCGAAGGGGGTATGGGAGAGAGCAGATTGGAGGAAGCAGTATCTTGCGGGACTGCTATTCTGGGAGGATGGGTAGGGGAAAAACAGGGGGGGAAATGATTGTAAATCAAAATCTGCTGGAAATGAATGATGTAAAACAGAATTTAATAAAGCATTTGTTTAAAAAAAAAAAGCAGATCTAAGAACCTGTGTTGGCAACTACCCTGGGGATGTTGGGGTGCTTTCTGCTATAGTATCTGAGGTGGGATTTGAATTCAGGCCTTCCGGACTACAAATGCAGCACCCTATCTCACACTATAACCCATTACTTTGTATTCTTAGTCTTAAATCATTTATCAATTGAAACTGCAGATTATTTAATATTTATATTCAACCAGAAGCTACTGTAACCTGATTCCAGTCGGTAAACAGGTCCTCAAATGCTAGAAAATCAGCCTCAGTGAATAAAACCCATGCCATTTCTTGGCTTTGTGCATTTTATATTTGCAGTAGCATCAAAAATCACCACAACAGTGTGTAGAATATTGTGTTCCACTGATAAAAAGCACTAGGAATTTTTCTGATCTATTGTTTGGCTCTCTGATAGTCCTGCATCACTGACGTCTTTCTATTTGCCAGAGAAAGCCCAAAGCAGGAGAAAAGCTATGCTATATAAACACCCCATATGAGAAAACATTCACAGATTTATGGATGCGTAGTCTCTGCCAATGTACACAATGAAGTAACCATTCAATTGCAGCAAAAATACTGTAAGGTTAGGTCTAAATATGGGTATAGGTATGTGTCCTGATCAATTCTATAGAATTGATTAGATAGAACCTTATCCTTGTTCCAGTAATAAATGCATAAACACTGCCTTATGTCAAACATTTTTCTTTTAAATTTTGAGGTTTCATTTTGGGTTATGATTATTTTATCCCCATATCCTTGTCTCACCCAAGGTCAAAAAGGCACTAAACACACTATGAAGCTTGTCATTGGTGCCATTGGGTTTATACTGTAATTTAAACAGACCAAGAAATGGGAAAAATCTGTAAACATATTTTGCAGCATTATGAGACCATAGAAATAATAATTCATATTTATATTTTACTTTGTAGCTTACAGAATACTTTCCTCGCAACTATGTCATAAGGCTCAGGGAATTGTTCAGGGTCACATAGCTGGTAAGTAGCTATAACACTATTCAATGTCAAATCTTTTGGCTCCAAAATCATTGTTCTTTCTATTTCGTTATGTCATTTCTAAAGACATGACAGAGGAGCAAGAGAAGATGGTTAGCAGTAAAACTGCAGGCATCCCTACATTCTAAGTCTAGGTATATAGGAAAACTCCAATTTTAGAGGCATCTAGGTGGCACAGTGTGTAGAGTTTTTGAACTTGAGCTCAGCATATCTGAGTTTCAAATCGACCTCACGCACTTAGTAACCGTGTGACTGAGCAAGTCTTCTGACTTCCCAGCTTTGGTTTTCCCATCTGTAAAATGAAGATAATGCCGTCTACATCACGAGGTTGTTGAGGGTCAGATGTGTTAACATGTGCTGAGTTTTGCAGCCCTTCAGGCAAGGTATGGGTACTAGCTCTTATCTACTACAGCACTCAGGAACCAGTGAATTGATTAACTAGGATAAGTCAATCAACACAATATTAATAAACACCTATTGCATCATGGGATAAGCCTTGAGCTATGAATTTAGGGGGTGGAAGAGATGGAATGAAGGTATATGATTTATTTTTGGTCCTCAAATGCATATACTTTAGAAGTTCTTAGCCTTTATTGAGTCATGGACCTCCTTGGCAGCCTGGTGAAGTTTATGGGTCTGTTCTCAAAATGGTATTGTTAAATGCATGAAATAAATACATAGAACTAGAAATGAAACCAATTAGATTGAAACATTTACATACACATAGATAGATAGATAGATAGATAGATAGATAGATAGATAGATAGATAGATATAGATATAGATATAGACATGGATATAGATATGGATATAGATCTACAGATCGACTTAATCTACCTATTATATATATAATTTCACAGACTCCAGGTTAAGGTCTCCTCTGGAGAGTCAAGACTTAACAAATGGGAAACAATCTCTGAGTAATAATCGTGTACTAAGTGGTAGAGGACGGGACATAATTGCAAGAGACATTTCATTAAAGATTGAAATCACTGTAAGCTAACATAGTTTGTCAAGGCTTAATTTAGGAGATGAAATTTGAGTTGAACATTGAAAGATGGGAAGGATTTCCATGGGGATACAGAAAAGGAAAGAAATCTTTGTGTTGGGAGAAACATAAGTAAAGGCTAACATTGCATGCTCCCAGGAATATGGGTTTATCCTGGGAAATGGGGAGAAAGATAAGGTTGGGTAAGAAGAAAAAGGACAGATTATGGAGGTGTTGAAAGCCTTATAAATACATTTACACTGGACTGGTGATAGGATGCCGTTATAGTTTCTTTAGCAGGGTGTTTCACTGACAGTGAAAATAATGTTTTAGGAAATTGTCAGGAAAACTAACACTAAATTTCCTGAAATAAGGTTTAAGGAAAACATACATTGGCAATTAAATATAAAATGTATTATAGTATGGATAGAATAGACGTAGGAAGATTGATTAGATGGCTAAAGTAATTCAAGTAAAGTAATTAAAATCAAGGCTGAAGTAATTCAAGTCTGAAGTGAAGAGAAACAGATTATTGTAACTGAAATCTGCGAGGACAGGGCAAATATGAGAACCATTTTGAAGGAAAAAAAACTAGTACTATTTAATCAGTTAGACACTGAGAGTAAAGGAGAGTTATCACTCCTACAGAGATGAGAAGAAAAACCAGATTGGTGGGGGTAGGAAAATAGAAGGAAAAATTAAATTTTAGAGTTATTGAGTTTAGGAGCAGTAAATTCAGATGTTTCAAGGGAAATGGATCTATGAGATTAGAGCCCAGGTTAGGGCTACTGTACATTGGGAGTAATCTATATAAAAGATGGTTGTTAAAGTCATAAAATGTGATGGAGTATATATGCAAAGAATGAGTAGTTGAATACAGCCTTGAGGAATACTTACAGTGCGAGGACAGGAAAAGTAATATAGGTGAGCAAATGAGTCAGAAGAATGGGAAAAACAGAGCATAATAGATTTCATGGGAGAACATATTATTTAGACTAATGTCTATCACATCAGATTGAAGAAATCAGAGCCACAGAGTAGGGCAGAGAGAGCAGTCAAATAAAAAAAAGTAAAGAGAAAAAGAATTGAACTAATACTTTATGAAATAAAGCTCCTGATTTGCTCTAAGTGAATAATTATCTTTTGTGAGAAAAAAAATACGAGTGGAAAAATTACGCAAATTGGGAAAGGCGTGACAAGTGCCAGAGGAAAGCAATAGATGCATCCTCACCAAGTCCATAGGCAAATAGTGAAAGAATAATCATTCCCTTGGTCTCTCAAGAAGATAGGACATTGTGGGAGAAAACTAGGAGAAAAAAGCAATTGAGAGAATGAGATGAGGAGTTAGAAAAAGGAAGGATTCATCCAAGAAAGTGAAGGGAAAGGATACCAGAAAAGAAAATCTTTGTGCAAGATGAAATACTTTCTTTCAACAAAAGTCAGGAAAATTTGAATGGGTTTTATATGGAAGTAGTGAGATCTACAAATTGAGTGACTACTTTCTTTGAGTGAGTATTGAAAATCTTTGGAAAATATACCACCCTGGAAAGGGGATGTGGAAGTCTCCATCAGTAGCTAGCACTCGGGTGGTTACAGGGGTTACAGATATAAAGAGGTGGATAAAACTGTTTTCAAAATGGAGAATTTGCATTTATCACTACTAAATTTCATCTTATTAGATTGGGTAATAATGCTCTAACCTATCAAAATCCTTTAGAATCCTGATTCTGTGATGTAGTAGGTTAGCTACCCCTTCCAACTTCATGCCATATATAAATCTGAAAAGCACACTCACTTCCATGTTAATTTTCACATTTCTAACTGACAACTCATTTGAGAAGCCTGATGGCTCAGAGTAAATGCAAGTAGCAATTGTTTCTCTTTTGGCCAGAAACCTTTAGGATCTTCCCCTCCCAGCTTGATTTTTCTTTTATATTAAAGGAGCCATCCCCCAACTCCCTTCTTAAACAGCCCTAATCACTGAATGGGAATTGTCTCCAAGTGAGAACTTGTAAAAACCTCAGCATAAAAAGGCAAAGGTCCCCCACTGCATCCTAGGCTACCTCGACTTGTCCTGATCTATATCTGGCCACTGAACCCAGATGATTCCAGGGGAGAAAGTGAAGCTGGTGACTTTGTATAGCCCTCCCTCACTGAAATACAATTTATTTTCAGGTCATGGCATCATCTTCCTGATATCATGGTCCTCATTGAAAACAAAGGATAAATCATGCAAAAATTACATATATTTTTCAATAAGTAAAATTTAATCTTCTCTCTCATTCAATTCCCCAATTGAGAATGAAAGAAAAACAAAAGGCCAGTTATGAAGATACATGCATTTATATATCTATATTATATATGTGCATATGTACACATATGCATGCATGCATATGCATGTATGTATATCCACATATGTTTTTGTAACAGAAGGTTTTTTTTCTTTCATTCCTAATTAGGAGATTGGATGGGAGAATGAAAAGAGAAATTTTTGTTGAATGAAAAAAATATCATATGTATAAACATATAAGTATATATATATATACATATACATATATATCTACATATATATATATATATATATACTTATAGTCTGTACTGTACTTCATCTCTGTTTGAAGAAGAGGATAGCCTGTTCATCAATAGTACTCTGAAACTGTGGTTGATAATCATGCTGACAAGAGTTCCTAACTCTTTTCATTTGTCTTTGTCATTTTGTTCTCACCGTATAAATTATTGTATTGCTTTCATTTGCTTCACTGCAGCAGTTTATACAATTCTTCCCAAGTTTCTCTGAAATCACCCCCTTCCTCTTTTATTACAAGATACCAATATTCTTTCCATTTATATACCATAAATTGTTTAACTATTCACCACTTGATGGGTAGCCCCTTAGATGTTCATTCTTTGCCATCTCAAAAAAAGTTATAAATAATTTTATGCCACCTTCATTAGAGCTTGTTTTGCTCAAAATTAACCACTCTTTTAACCTACATTGCCTCTAAGTTTCCCCTTTCCCTTCTCCTCTTTCCTTGTGGTGGTCAGTCTTTGCTTTCCTAGGACCTTAGGACTACTTTTTCACTCAGTTGTAACCATTTCAGAGGGCTCTTTAGTCACATATAACTTTGTACTTTGATTTTTCCAAGGGTCTCTTCTTGAACAGCAAGATAGGATAATGAGCACAAGAACAATATAAGTTGCTCAAGGAGATGAGGTCAGAGGTGGTTAAATCAGTTAAAAAATTAAAACAACAAAAATTCAAATATCCTAGGGAAAGTTTTCTACTTGAACAGCAGCTGTCTAACTTCATATGTCTAAAAAAAATCAGTTGTTAATATGGTTGAGATTTTAGTGTTATGTATTATGTTATGTTTAGTCTTAGGTTATCTAAGTCATTGATCCAAATCAGTGATAAGATGATAAACAGCATAAGATCAAGCACAAAACCCTGGAACATCCCACTGGATATCTTAAGCTCTTCCTAAGTTGATTTACTTTCCTTTATACAAAAATGACATTTCTGCCCCGTTTAGCCACAGAATTTCTTGCTTCTGAAATAGGCAGTAGTAACTTACACCGAAATTTGAAATAAACTTATTGGCCTAGAGTTTACAAAGTCATTTTTAAAAATGGGGAAATATTTGCTTCTTCCATTTCCATGATATTTCTGCATCACAATTATAAGTCAGTGTCTTTACTTTTATCCATTTCCTATTTTTTCCTGTGTTAGCTTGTTTAAATAGGTCAGAGTGGAGAGCTGTTACATAATTGCCTGCAGTACTTTTTTTTCTTTATCTTTATTCTGCATTCTTATTTGATGATGATTTTAACTTTTACTCCAATCAATAATCCGACTTCAGATAGTTCATTCACAAAAGACCCCTCTGTCAGTAACCAGGCTTTATTAGGCTCTATTAACTGAGTCAAGAAGAAGGGAGATTATAATTCTTCTATATCCTATCCTATAGCCAAAGCACATCCAGAGTAATGGGTTCAGTTATGGGTATAACAAGAATATATAACATTGACTACCCTGGTCCCCCCTGCCCAAAGGTTAACTGGGTTATATTTTGCCCCCAGGGTTGTTTGGTACTCCAAATAGAGAGAATTTGAAGGTTTTCTACTATGAACTTGCTTCTCTACTGGAGGTGCCAGTTCAACAGGGCTCTTCATCTCCCCGGCTTCATTTAACCACTTAACAGATGAATGAACAGGAATATTTACTTCACAGGCATAGCAAAAACAGACATATAAATACCACAGCAGGCTCTTATGGGGGCGGAGCCAAGATGGCGGAGTAGAAATAGCACTTCCACAGCAATCCAGCCCACACCACTTCAAAATCATGTAAAAGGGGGCTCTGAACAACTTCTGGAGCCCCAGCACCCACAGAACGACACAGAGAAGCTAACCTCCTGCTGAGGACAGCCCAGCAGCCCTGTAGGGAGTGGCCAGTGCAGTGTGCTGGTGATGGGGTCCTTGGGATGTATATATGTCTGTAGTATCAATCTGTAACATCAGTTTGTAAATGGGGTGCTTTGGGATCTATGTCTGTAAAATCAATTTGTAAAAGCAGTCTGTAAGATCACATTTCCACCCCCCCAGCCTCGGAGCATTGACTCTGCCCCTTCCCCCTCCCAGCACTCTGCCCAGCAACAACTCATGACCTGTTTATCTCTGCTTGAAACAATAAGTTATGTAAATGCTATCTCCCTTAGTTAGAGTGGCCAGCCCCATCATGAATTCTTCAATACCTTATCTATAGGGTAACTCCTTAGTCAATTATATACCCACACTGTCTCTGATGACCTTGGTGGGAGGCAGACTGGGTGTCAGGCCTAAAACCACACCTCCAGTTAGCCCCGCCTTGAGCTATTTCCCAGTGAATCACGGGCAATACACCTGCACAGTTGATATTAAAAGTGTATGGTCCTTTGAGCACTGGCCACTCCTTAACTTCTCCCTGATCCCACCCTTACTCACCTAGTTAGCATAATTGACACCTTAAAACTATGCCTGTGGCCTCTGGGAGTTTGCAGGTTCCATAAGAATCTAGCCCGCTGTTCTCTACAGTGTAACAATAAACTTCACAATTTCGGCTTCAAAGTTTGCTTGAGCCTGGTGAATTCCTTCCAGACTGGATGCCAGGGAGGCATCCCTGGCAGAACCACTTACCCTCCCCCCCTCCTTATCACCCTTCCCTCTTCACTGGGAGCCGACAGCAAAGCACTCTGGGAGCCGAGCCCAGGCCCGCATAAGTCAGAGGTTTTAGCCCCAGGGTGGCCAGACCAGCAGCCAGCTGGAGGGACCCCAGAACACCAGCAGCTGTGGATTTTCCAGAATTTCCAACACAAAGTGAGAGGGTAGTGCCCTATAGACATTGGGACCAGTATTTGGGAGCATGTTGGCTTCTTCCCCTGAGGCCTAGAAGCAGCTGAAGAGATGCAGCACAGATGCCATTTTGCAGCTTTAGTTACAGCTTCAGCTCCTGGCCTGCAAACTGTAGGGGGATCCAGTGATCAGTCTGGTGGGTGTGTGTGTGTGTGTGTGTAATTGCTCTTGCTTTAACCTCCCTGGATCTGGATTGTGGTTGGACGTGGAAGTCTTGGGGTGTGTGTCCAGCTTGCCAGAGTGTATGGGGGCTTCAGGGAGGGCACCCAACTAATACCTCCAACAGCTGAGAAGACCCCAACATTTGGGACAGAAGCTCCCCTGTCTGGTGGCAGAATCCTACTGTGGCAACAAGCCCCAAAGTCAAGTAATTAAGTGGCAACATGCCTAGGCAAAGGAAACAAAATAAACAGAAAAATACATTAGACTCCTATTTGGGGGGCAAAGAAGATCGAAGCATGGAATAGGAGGAGGACTGTGAGGTCAGAACTCCTGCACCAAAAGCCCCAAATGAAAATACGGGTGGCTTACAGGCCATAGAGGACCTTAAGAAGGATTTTAAAAACCAAATAAGAGAAGTAGAGGAAAAATTGGGAAGAGAAATGAGAAGGATGCAGGAAAAATATGAAATGAGAGTCAACAGCCTGACTAAGGAAAATAACACCTTAAAAAATAGACTAAATCAAATGGCAAAAGAAGCTCAAAAAGGCAATGAGGAGAAGAATGCCTTAAAAAGCTGACTTTGCCAGATGGAAAAAGAATCTCAAAAGCTCACTGAGGAGATTCATTCCTTCAGAATTAGACTGGAGCAAATGGAAGCTAGTGACTTTATGAGAAATCAAGATGCTGTTAACCAGATCCAAGCAATTGAAAAAATAGAAGGCAATGTGAAATATCTCATGGGAAAAACCACTGACCTGGAAAATAGATACAGGAGAGATAATTTAAAAATTATTGGACTACCTGAAAGCTGTGATCAAAGAAAGAACCTAGAAATCATCCTTCAAGAAATTCTACAGGAAAATTGCCCTGATGTTTTAGAATTAGAGGGCAAAATAGAAAATTCCAAAGAACTCATGATGGTAAATGCCATCCATATCCAGAGAAAGAACTATGGGGTCAGAATACAGAGTGAAACAGACCATTTTCTTTTTTGTTTTTGTTCTGTTTTGTTTTTTTCTTTCTCACGGTCTCTCCCATTTGTCATAATTCTTCTATGCAACATGACTAATATAAAAATGTGTTTAATAGGAATGCATGTGTAGAGCCATATCATGTTGCATGCTATCTTCAGAAGGGAGGAGGGGAGGGAGAGGGAGAATAACATTTTAAAACTCGTGGAAGTGAATACTGAAATTTAAAAATAAATAAAGAAATGGAAAAAAGAAGAAGAAAATTTATTTTAAAAGAAAGAAAGACTGGGGCACACCCAGAAGACAATCAGAATGGTGAAGGAACTCAAAAATGATGTTGTAAAATCATCAGCTAAAAGAATTGTGTATTTTCAGCCTCAAAAAGAGTAATCAGAGGGGTGGCTAGGTGGTGCAGTGAGTAAGAGCACTGGCCCTCGAGTTGGGAAGACTCGGGATTGGTTCTGAGCTCAGAAAATTAGCACCCATACATAAATAAATAACTAGCCATGTAATCTTGAGCAAGTTACTTAACCCCAATTGCTTTAAAAAAAAAAAAAGACTAATCAGATGATCACTATTTTAAAGTATAAGAAGAGTTATCTGTAATGCAAGGTATATACTCCCTCCCTCCTCCCATTTACCATTACTTATGCTAAAGGGATAGAAACATTAATTAGAGTTACAAATTCAATGTAGGCAATCAAACTTTATTAACCAAATGCATGCAAACATTATATTATTTACAAACATTAACACCATGTAACAGCAAGCACCCTAGCATACACAGGATGGCTGCTAGCACAGGTTCTTTGATCTGCTTTACTAAAGGAAAGCAACTTTAAAGGAGCCAACAATCTTTAATTAAACATATACATATATATGTGTGTGTGTATACATATACATATACAAACAGACATAGGTATATGTGTATATATACATATACATATATAAGACAGACAGACATCTATACATATACATATATTTTCCCTGAACTTCAGAGAAAATACAAACAGAAATTACAAGCAGACAAAAAATACAGAGAAAATAACACAATTTAACAGACCAAGAAGCAGGGCTTCTAGTTGTCTGACCATTACCTACATACATACATACATAGTTAGTTACCAGAGAGAGAAGCACCAACATCTAAGCTTTCAAAGCTGGGGGGTTCAACAGCATCTGGTCACATAACACAACTCTTCCCATAAGTGAGCCCCAAAGCAAAATGTCACCTCAGAGTATATATGTCCTTCTTCAGGGTTATAGGACATCACAACCTTCCTGACCCACTGCCTAATTACAAAGTAAGAAAATGTGTGGACCTTCCTAAAAAACAAGCCTCCCCCCAATCAAGCCTCTCCTGTTGGGTTCCTCTTGCAGTCCATTAAGGGTCAAGGAAGATCTTCAAATTTCCTTACCATTACACCCCAATAGGAAGAAAGCATCAGAGTAAATTCTTAGGGCATCCCAGTAATATTGTCTTATGCTAATATTCAATGACAAGATTTCTGCTTTGCCCAGCTAGAGACTGTGTGTCTCTCTCCAAAGTGATTGCCTCATAAATCAGCAAATTTCTGCTTGTCAATCAACACTGCTTGAGTTTCAAGTGTGGGAAACACAGAAATCAGCTTTAGTCCTGACCCAAGATAAAGCTGAAGAGTGGAGAATATTTCTAGCTGTCTGCATTACCTTCCTTCTGATTGGTGATTATTTTTATTTATTTATTTGTCTGTTTGTTTGTTTGTTTGTTTATTTATTGGTGATTGTTACCTAAGCTTATGATGAAAGGAAACTATCAATCAAAGCTAATGTCTTTCGCAAATGTTTGTCAATTGTTCACCTGATTTGGGGATACACATCATTATCAGTTGTTTACCAAATCTGGAGCACAAATATTAGTAGTTGTTTACCAAACTATACCACTTATGTCTTTATCTAGTTTCAGAAAAACTACTTACAAAATAGGTAAGCGGAAGATGAGAGAAGGGAAGGGAATAAGCATTTGTAAAGTGCCTACTGTGTTCCAGGCTCTGTGCTATGCACTTTTTACAGATATTATCTTATTTGATCTTTCCAACAACTCTGCAAGGCAGGTGCTGTTGCTATCCTCAATTTACAGTTGAGGAAACTGAGGCAATCAAAGATTAAGTGATTTGCTCAGGATCATGTAGCTGCTGTAATATAGCTAATATTTATATAGAACTCAATATGTGCTAGGCACTGTGCTGAGTCCTTTATAAATATTGTCATATTTTATCCTTACCACAACCCTGTGAGGTAGGTGCTATTATTCACATTTTATAGATGAGGAAACTGAGAACAGTGACTTGAAGTTAAGTATAGAGGTTAAGTGACTTACTTGCCCAGGGTCAAACAACTAGTAGGTTTTTAAGACAGGATTTGAACTCAGGTCTTCCTGAGTCCAGGACCAGGTCTCTACCAATGCATCTCCTAGCTACTCAGTCACAAAATGAGACTTAAAACAGAATGGAGCCAATTATGTCAAGACAGCTAATTTATTTTCACCCCATTGTCTAATAGGAGAAAGATTAGACTGGTTTGTTTAACTCTTGAGATATGAAGGAATAGAAGCTTTTAGAGGACTTTAGGCAGTCTTGCCTACAAACCTCACTATGGACTACCTGTCAACATAGACTAAAAAAAGAAAGTGCCCTTAGAACAGGAGACCCATGGAAAATTATGTGATAAATAATAGAGTGGAGTGCGAGACTCATGTGGGCCCTGCTTTGATGATTGCCTCAGGGATACCTGGGCTGATGTGGCACTTAGCATGTGCCTGATAAAAATAGTCTGTGGGAAGAGAGTCATTACTCTTCCAACTTGGTAACACTTCATAATGCAAATAGCTGCTTCTACCAGGATTGAGAATGTGCCTCCAGGAAATCAAGAGAGCCCACCCAGCTGTCATCACAGGTCCTTGGTTTTCAATAAAAGTATAATCATCGTGATAGCAGTCCTAGTATTTATTCAGGCCAAATCTGGAACCTTAGGTCTTTCTAGGTAAATCCATTGCTGCAGAAAGACGGATTTTTGACTCAATGTAGAGAAACATTTGCTAATAATTTATAGTTCTTACAAAAGGAGAATGGGCTGCCTTGGAAGTTAATGAATTTCTTGAGATCTTCAAGTAGCTTTTCTGTATGACTATGTTCATTTGATGAACGTGTAAGGGATGGTATAGAGTGAATTTCTATTCAGTTATCAGTTCACAACTCTGATGAATCTAAGAACCTTTTTTTGGAGGGGGGAAGGCAAGGCAATTGGGGTTAAGTGACTTGCCCAAGGTCACACGGCTAGTAAGTGTAAAGTATCAGACCAGATTTGAACCCATGTCTGCCTGACTCCAGAGCTGGTGCTCTATCCCCTGCTCCACCTAGCTGCCCCTAAGAACTCTCTTATTTATAGCTGAGTCAAAGTCATCCTCCCTCAAATAAAACTTTGTTTAAAGTTCTTATAATAATATTAATGATAATAATAACACTGAGTGGCATTTATAGAGCACCTTAATATCTGTGACATGTTTTACAGATGTTATCTCATATGATCCTCATAAGAACCCTGTAGAAAAGGTGCTATTATTATCCCTATTTTATAGATGAGGAGTAAAAGAGGGAAAGAAGAAGAGAGCAGGGGCTATTTAATTTTTTTTATTTATATCCCTAGCACGTGGCATAGGGCTTGCAACTATATACATAATAAGTCCTTGATAAATGTTTATTGACTTGAGGCTGAAAAAGGGTAAATGGTTTGCCTAGGGTAACATAAGTAGGAAGTGCCTAAGGTAGGATTATTATTAAGGTAGTTATTTTTACTTGGTGTTAATAGGATTTTATTGTATTGGTCTCTAACCTGTGAGTAACTAGAGTTGCACAAAGCAGGCCAGAGACAGGAGTGCTAGGAAAAAAAAGAAGTTTAATTAATTACTTTCAGAGTGAAGAATGCTCTCTATGCTGGAATAAAGGCACAGTTTAAATATATAAATCACAAGTGGAGAAGGAGGGGGAAGGTGGATAGCACAACAATCATTTCCATGTCCTAAGTGGTTTCCCATTACAAGTTCACCAGTGTAGAAAAATACAAGTGTTCTGAGTCCTGTGGGAACATTATTGTTCCAAGTCTCGGAGTCATTATTCGGTGGGACACAGGACCAGAGTTCTGTGATGGGAACAGGTTCTACAATCTTTGATTTGCTTCACTTAAGGTACATGGGCACAGGAATATAGTGTTTGTGAGAGTGCTGTTGAGGGTTTGATTGATCAGTTCAAGTTGCATTGTGAGTTTCTGACTCCTGAGCCAGAAAAGGCGGCTCTGAGAAATCTAAATTATTAGTATATTCACTAAATATATCATATTGATTAACATGAAAATCATAAATCCCTTCACAATGGTAAAGTTTTTAATATGGCACGATTTGTTCAAGAAAGTTCCCTCATCAGCTTGATGAGCCTATAGAGTGGTGAACCTTTGCAAGGGATTTTGAATATATTTCTTCCCATGGAGGGTATGAACATATCTCTTGCCACACCCTAGAGGACTGGTCATGTTGATCATGGCTGCACCCTAAATTAATTGGTCGGCTTGTATCATTGGGACGTTGCATTCTTATAGGAGGAACCACTCCACTATGCTTAGTTAAAAAACAGGAATCATAATGAAGAATTTAGCCTTTATCCTTTCCCATCTCTCTTTCAAGCAGATCTGAAAGCACAGCAGAAGCGAGCATGGAGGGTATGAAGTGAGGGGAGATTCCCAGGAGGCATTAATAATATCACTGCACCAAAAGCATACGACCTAAGATAGTAATTGCTGAACTTGAAATTCCTGGTGACCTTTTGCCTTTCTTTTCTCTTTCCTGATCATAGGACAGAGACCTGAATAGGGATTTTTCTAGCAAAAAACAAAAACAAACAAAAAAACCAAAAACAAAAACATGGCAAGAGTGAATACAGTGGAGTGGAGTACTGGAGTTGCAGTGGCAAAGGCAAACATGATCTCATCAATGTCTCTTCTAGGCAGTGAGCTTTGGGGGTAGTTTTGTGAGTAGTCTCAAATTCAAGAGTTCATGGATCCAATCTTCCATCTAAAGAAAGGAAAGCTTTCTGGGAATTATGTTTCTTGAAAAGAGAAGAGAATAACAAATAGCTCTTGGTGTTGAAAGGAATAGTTATAAGGGACTGAAGTCATGATATAAAGGGAATAATGGATCTGGATTTTGTCCTTTGCTATTAGAATTATTTGGCTGGTGTAGACCTAATGGTAAATGGGGGAGGAGCAGGGAACAGTAGGGTGTTGCTGGTCTGCTAATCCTAATATATTTCCTTTCTGGGGGAGTTCAAGCCCTCAGAGTAACACTATAAGGCTTAACCTATGAGCCTCTTCAGAGTGAGAGGGGTTCTACCAGAATGTGGGAGCAATGTCTGTTTGAACACCCTAGTGTATTTCCCTTCTGGGGTAGCCCAAACCACAAGATGGCGCTATAAGTGTGGGAGAAAGGACCGCAGATCGGAGGAGCACTATCTGGTAGTTAGAAAAAGTGTTTCCCTTATAACAATTCTGTGGGGTGCCTTGAGTCCAGAGGATTTGGGGTTCCTTGAAAGTAGGATTTCTCAAGTGAAGAAGCAGAACGGTATGGGATATCAGAATACTGGGAATCCTTTGTGTGTCTTCTGAAACTATTCATGTGTTTGTATGAGACCTTTGCATTTTCTGCACTTGTAAATTAAAGCCTGTCAGATCAAAAAAGAAGTGACTTTGCATGATTGTATGAGATCTAGGAACCTGCTGTCTGTGTCTGGAAAACTAGCACGTGAGCTATATTCGGAGATTTTCCCAGATTAACTCTGGGAACAATATGAGTCTGAGTAATTCAGTTTGGGGAAAGGGTAAGCCCTAAAATCAGCCCCACCTCTCATAAGCTCAGAAGCGAGGCGTTCTGAACCACGAGTTATGTCTATGCATCTTCTCTCCTGTGCAGCAGAGAGAGCATTGAGTCTGGACTCAGGAAGACGCATCGTCCTGAGCTCACAGCTGGCCTCAGACACTAGCTGGGTGACACTGGGCAAGTCACTGCTTGCCTCAATTTCCTCATCTGTACAATGATCTGGATGGCAAACCACTCCAGTACGTCTGCCAAGAAAACTCCACACGGATCCACAAAGCGTTGGACATGACTGAAGTGAGTGAACAACAACAAAACGATATGCCCTACAGTAGCAGGAACTGAGAGTCTTTTAATTTAAATCTTCCCTACTGCCAAATGCAATGCTCCGCATAGAGTAGTCACCGAATAAATGTTAGTTGAACTAAATTGAAATCAGCACTTGCTATCTTCAGCATAGTTCAGTTATGTAAATATTTGGCCTTTCCATTCAATGACTTACTTTAAAGGCTGATGATACAGATTTCATTAAGCTTCTCTGACTCAGCAATCTTAGAGAGGTTTCCATTTATAATATCAATTTATTATGCTATGATACCTGTCTACCAAGTAGCACTTGTTATATAGTCTCCCTCAAGTCCAATGAATGAATGGATAGAGGAAAGCAATTGCCTGGAGGAAATTAAAATTTAGGCCATACATCACTTGTGCTTAGCCATCCAGACACATAATTTACATTGCTGCAAGGCCACTAGAGATTGATTTCCCATTTACCAATCAGCGGCAGAAAGGACTTAAACTGTATTAGAAACATAGTTTGGGATCCTGTAAACACAAACTATAAACTATATCAACAGCATGGTCAATACATAATAATTAATCCATGCAAGAAACTAAATATGTTTGTAAATTATATGTGAAAGTTGTTATAAATCTCATCACAAACTTCTTCTTGAGAGCCATTAGCATAGTAGAAAAGAGTATCAGTTTTAATCGGTTTGTCTACTGTGTCTCTAGAATTCATCCTGTAGAGTACTGCTACCACATTCGTTATACACATCAGGTACAAAATACCCAAATGCACATGCTCATAGACAATAAAACCCAGTTTTCTCTAGTCTTTCCTTTTTTCCCCAGGCATCAGTCTGTCTCTCACAAAGGTGCCAAAATGTTCCTTTGTGCAAAATGTTCACTTCTCTGCTAAAAATTAACAGAATAAAAAAAAAAAACCCACATATACAAACACACAAACCAAGACTGGGGTTTCCTGATGTCTGTAGGATAAAATGCAAACTCCTGAACTTGGTATTCAAGGTCCTCTACAATATAGCTTCAACTTACCTTTCCAGCCTTATTGGACATCACTCCCCTTTATCTACTGGTTTCATATCTGGTTTTTCCAAAATGAACTACTGGCTGCTCCCCCATTCCATACTCATTGATGCTGGCCATACCCCACACTGGAATGTTCTCCTACTTCATTGCTTCCTGCTGAAATCCTTTTTCTTATTTCAAAACCTGGTCAGGTGATACCTCTGCCATAACACCTTTCTTCATGTCCTCCCTCCCACAAAGTGAATGTGTTTTCCCCAAGAGCCTATATATCTCCTTTTCTCTTTCCGATTTTGCCTTTATAGCATACTTACTTCTGCATATGTTGTTTCCCCCTGTTAGACTGTAGGCTCCTTGTGGACAGAGAGTATATTTTTCTGTCTTAGTATCGCTGGTTCCTGGAAAAGTGTCTTGCTCATAGTGGGGCCTTAGTTAATTAATATTTGTGGTATTCAAAAACAATCAAATTTTCTAAGCTTCCACACTACAAATGTACTAATGGCTTTCTCTGGTGTTAAGAGATTTACCTAATAATTAATAGAGGTTAGTGTTCCTTACACAAATGCTTCCAAAGAAAAGCCCAATGAAATCAATGTTTAACAGAATTCTGATGCAGGAATGACTAGGGAGGAGTTAATAGGGGAGTAACCATAGAAACCAGCCTATCATGCAGTAGTCCAAAGGGGTTATGTGTA
Organism: Gymnobelideus leadbeateri; assembly: GCA_011680675.1. Lineage (NCBI taxonomy): Eukaryota > Metazoa > Chordata > Mammalia > Diprotodontia > Petauridae > Gymnobelideus > Gymnobelideus leadbeateri. Next base: position 421,076 of record WOXC01006434.1, read on the forward strand.
ATGAGACAGAACTAGAAAGATGTCTTGAACTAAAAGACTACTTTACAAAGCAACAAGAAAGAAAGGTAGCTTAATAACAGGGCAAGTTGAAAGTCCAAGATTCTCCTCATTTCCCCCCACACATATTTTAATGTCCTTAAAGTGAAATGGGATCAAAACACTCTAAGGCTCATCCTAGGGTGACCAGAGTGGCTCCTATGCAAGATAAAGACCCGCTGTGTTCCCCAGTCAGCCCTGTGGACTTGGTATTCAATGACAATCCAGAGGATCAAAGTTTTTATTCATTTGCAAGATTACAGGAGAAGAAGAGATCATTGGACAGGCAGCTGCCACCACTTCGGGAGACTTTGTATGGAAGATATTCTTCAGGTAAAAATAAAAATGGCATGGAAATTATACTTCCAGGTGAAGGAAGGCTATTGATAGACTTATGTGTTTGTTTTTACATAGAACTGGAATTTTCTGAATACAATTTTTAAAAAGATGATAACATATTGAAAGATAAAAGTTTAGCAATTACAAGTATGTCCAGAGGAGCAGAGGAGTTTGTGTGATGAAAGATTTTTGCAGTTCTGGATGGAAGGTGAGAGAAAATCATTTTGATACATCTCAGTTTACTGTTTCTTATTTTTTGATACGTGGTTTGTATTATACCATTGTGTGTATGTATAAAAATCAGTAATAACAACAATCAGTTAGATATGGTCTAAGTTAAAAATAATTTTTTATAGTATTTTATGTCACCAGGGAAATAGAGTTGAAATGCTTTGAATAATTTCAAACCACTAATGATTCCAGAGGGAAACTGAATGAGTGAATAGGACATTCCTTCCTTTACTTCATATTCTTTTTTTCCTGTACATCTTAAAGTTAAGAAGAGAAATTCTCCTACTCTGATTACAGGAATCAACCCTGAAGTGACTATAAATTATCTCTGGATAGTCCAAGTAACTTTTTTTTCTCAGCGTTTTATAATAGAGCTCTTAAATACAAATTGCATTTTGAGAAAAGGTTATTATTGGTTATTTCCAAACTACCTTAAAAGCAAGTATTTCCATTAATGGCTTTTCAGGTTTTGTTTCCCATTCCAGGTTTACAGAAGAAACAAATGTCTCTAGTTACTTAGTTAAAAAGCTTTATTCCATATAACTTACAACTGTTTCAGAAACTTAAATGCATGATATTGCTATGTACCAATTGACTGGTTTAATATCTATTCTGTATATGTATATATTTGATGCATTGCTCATTTTCTTGATGATAGAATGGTATTATCCTTTTAGATTATCATTTATAAAGATGCATTTTATGCCCCAATTTGATCTCTAGAATAGAAGTTATTTCTTGTGCCAAGAAAATTATTGCAATTGAATGAGGAATGTGGACTCACTTTGTAAGGCAAAGCTCTAACCTGCTCTTCTGTGCTTAGATATGAGTGACCAGAATAAAAATTTTTAAAAAGCAGTATATACTAATAGAAACATCATTAACTAATATTCAGGAGAGCTGAGTTCTAGGTATAGCTGCACCACTATCTAGTTCTGTGACTTTAGGCAAATCACTAAATCTTTCCATATATATCTGGTTGCTCATCAGCTAAAATAGGCATGTTATCATGTCCCTAATACTTCTTCACATAGGTACTGGAAATAAAAAATGAGAAAAAATGAGAAAATGCCTTCAAGCCCAATTCTAAAGCAAGGAATTAATAGTGATGTTTGACATCTAATTGGTAACTGAGAATCACCAAAAAATATTTTAATTACTGAGTTCCATCTAAAGTATTTGGTGCTGTGTGAAATAATGAATAGAGTGCTGAACTCAGATTTATAAAGACCCAAGTTCAAATCATTTCTCAGAGAATTATTAGCTGTATGACTCTGGGGAAGTCACTCAACCTCTCTTAGCTTGTTTCTTCATAAATAGGGATAAGAATAGCCCCTACCTCACAGGGTGGGATAGAAGGGGAAAACACTTAATGTGTAACAGATGTGAAGTCCTTTGAGACCCTTAATACATTATATAAATGCTAGATATACGACCATCATCTGCTTAATGCAGTGGCATCACTTTCAATAAGCCAAACCTGAAGATCCTGCTCATTTAAACAAGTCGCTGCAGCATTCATTTTCACATTAGAGGAGAAGCAGCGGTAAATTACCGGGTGGTGGCACTCGCTCGGATCAGTGTCTGAGCTCTCAGACAGCCGCAAGCAGAATGATTACAGATGTGAAATTGTAAAAGGATTTCCCTCACCTGGAGTTCCTTATCCCAGTAAGACTCTAGTCCACATGCCAAAAAAATTTAAAACAACAACAACAAGCCTTGGAATTTTCCATTGAAATGCAAAGCAAGACTGAGGGAAATTGTGGGTAAGGTATTTAAAAATGAGAGTCTAAATTGTTATAAAAAGCCAAGAAGTGAACTTTTATTTAAGTTTCATCATGTTATAATCCTTTAGGTCACCTTTATAAATGAAACCAAGAAATGATGCCTTAAGGATCTGAGGTTTTCTCACAGAGCTTCTTATCTGTTGAGGCCCCTGAATATAGCTGCATTCAAGGGGCAACCCAGGGAGAAGGGAAATCAACCCCTTTCACTGGTGAGAGTTTACTAGAGCATCTCCCTGTCTAAGCCTTCAATATCTATGTTACTCCTCCACCTTCTTTACATGGAATTTATTGAATGGATGTATGATAGGATTAAAAATAGTAAGTCATGACTGGGGATTCACATCTCTTATTAATTTTGTAAAGCAACATCTTTGTACTTTAAGTGCCTACTACAGTTACTTGCACATAGCAAGAGCTTAATTTGTGGTCTCCAAAGTAAGGCCTGTGGCTGGACCTTAAAGGGATTAATCCCAAGGATATGTGGAATCAACCAATCAGAGGATGGAAACTTGGGTCACCTGATAAGCAACTGGCTCTGGCTAGTCCAAACACAGCCACACCTATCCATATCTATGAACATTCCTCTCATTCTGCTCTCTTGGCTGTACAAACTCTCACTCCACTCCCCTCTGAGGCTGGCATCATCCTCCCAGGGCACTTAAAAACTTAATCTTGGTCCAGGAACCCACAGCCTAAGCTGCACTGTCGTTGCTTCCCTCCTGCCAGCATCCCCACCTCTCTGCCCAGATTACTGCATAGGCAGTATCAGACATCAAGAGAGTGGTTTTCAAAGGTTTTTCATATCATGGCAGCAGTTGGTATACTTCCCCCTCATTTTTATTCTGGGTGGAAGAGACTGAGTTGTACAAGACAAGCAGTGTGGACATGTTGTGATACATTGTAGATCTCCTTACATTATCTTTACCCCCTCAGTCCAGCCTCTTCCAAACTTCCCTACTGTTGCTGAGGGCACACACATTCTTTCAGTCGCTTTGGAATCACAACCTCAATGTTGGTGTCTTTGATTTGCCAATCAGTTGCCAAGTCTTTTATTTTTTTATCTCCATATATTTTCAATGTATCCCCTTTCCTCTAATCATAGTCACCACCTTCCTACATATCCTCTTTTTTGCTTTGCCTGGATTATTGCAATAACCTTCTAATTGGTCTTCCTGCCTCACGAACTCCCTTCCCTAATCCATTCTTCACTGAGCTGAGTTATTTTTCTTTAAGTGTGTGAATGACTAAGTGACTCCTCTATCAATAAATTCTAGTTATTTCCTGTTTATTCCAAGATCAATTATTTCATCTGTATCTCATTCTATTTAAATTCCTATTTTGTGTTTTATAACGTGTATATAGATTATATGTCATATATATATGTATATCATGCACATTTAATATTCATCCTGATGAAATGTATATATTATAGCTAACTCCCTATTAGTACAAATAGGTAACCCTCTAAAAGGGGTTTCTGGGCAGCTACATGACACAGTGGATAAAGCACCAGGCTGGAGTCAGGAAGACTCATTTTATCTACTATGTCACCTAGTTGCTCTTTCTATTAGGAAACTCCATTTTCCAATATAGGTTGTCAACTGCTCTGCAACTTACAGTCCCAGAGAATTTTCAGCGTCACTGAGGGGTTAAGTGACTTGCCTAAAGTTGTTTAGTCTTTTTTTTTAACTTCATTTTTGAAATTTTAGACTTAAATACTAAAACTTAAATACACAATAGAGAAAAGAAAAAGAAACATAAACTTAAATACAAAATAAAAGAGGAAAAAAGCATGTCACAAGCACAGCAGAATGTGAGAGGATTCAAAATATATAGCAATAAATTTCCATTTCAAGAAAGCTTATATATTAAATACTATTCATTGTTGCTTCTTTGTTAGTTTTCTTTTGTTATCTGCTGTTCACTTTTTACTTTGTTCTTTCCCCTCCCCGCTCCCCCCAAAAGGCTACAATTAAGTGTGGGTATATTTATATATAGATATACATACACATATACACCTATACCTATATATATATATATATATAAATATATATATATATATATATATATATATATACATATACACATATGTGGAGAGAGACATATACTTTCCCTAGCAAATGCTACTCCTGATCTTTGTTTTTATGTTTGTGTATACTTCTTATTTCCTATCCCTCCTGACTCCTCTATTTTACTTCTATCTACCACCTTGTCCTCCTATTACTTAACCTATGTGACCTCCCCTCCCCCCCCAGGATCCCTCTCCCATTGCCATAAATATAAACACCCTCTTTGACCTATTCCCTCACCCTCCCCTCTAAAGATCACTCTTATCCTCTTCCGCCCTCCCTATCCCCTTAGCATTTTATTTCTTTCTGAATTTAGAAGACTTTTATACATATATATGCATATGTATATGTGTGTAGATATATATCGTTCCCTCTTAAACCCATTCCCAAAGAAAGTAGATTTCCAGACCTAACAGCCTTCCTCTCCCATCCCTTTCCTTTGTGTCAGTTCTTCCTCTCACATCTCATTTGTATAATTACTCTTTTTAGCTATTCCTAAACTGTTTTTCTTTTTAAAGTCATATCATACTCAGTTCTACCCCAATCTTTCTTATGAACTACCCAATTACTAATAACAATCTTAGACAGACATTTTACATTTTACATACATAAAAGATAAATAGTTTGTCCTTATTGAATCCTTTGTAATTAGTCTTTGGCATCTACCTCATATTTTTCCTGTCTCTTGTATGTAAAATTTTCTTTTAAGTTGAAGGTTGTTTTTTTTTTAAAACAAAGTCCTGAAAGTTTCACAATTCATTAAATGCCTTTTTTTTCTTTCACGATTATGCTTAATTTTTCTGGGTATGATATTTTTGGCCAGAACCCTATATATATACATACATATATATATATATATACACACACATATATATATATGCATATATATGTATATTTAGTATGTGTATATATATATATATATATATATATATATATATATATATATATCTCTCTCTTCAGTTATATAGTGTTCCAAGACCTGTGGTCTTTTATGTCACTGCTGCTAGTTCTTGTATGGTTCTAATTGTGACACCACCATATTTAAATTGTTTTTAACAAAAAACAACAGTTGCTGCTTGTAATATTTTATCCCTGAGGTGGGGGTTTTGGAATTTGATTATGATATTCTTGTGGGTTTTCCTTGTAGGATCTTTTTCAGGTTGTTATCTACGGATTTTTTTCCATTTCTATTTTCCCCTCTTGTTCTAATGCTTCAGGACAATTTTCTTTAATTATTTCTTATACTATTGTATCAAGATTTTTTTGTTCATAGTTTTCAGTTAGTCTGATTATTCTCATGTTTACTCTTCTTGATCTGTTCTCCAAATCAGTTGTTTTTCTTATGATATGTTTCACATTCTCTTCTATTTTATTCATTCTTTATATTTTGTTTTGTTATTTCTTGATCTCTTATAACTTTGTTGGCTTCCCCTTGCCCAATTCTGATTTTCAAGGATTTGTTTTCTTCCTTAAAATTCTAGACCTCTAGGGGCGTCTAGGTGGCTCAGTGAATAGAGTGCCGGCCCTGGAGTCAGAAGGACCTGAGTTCAGATCCTGCCTCAGACACTTAACACAGACACACACACAGACACACACACAGACACACAGACACACAGACACACACACACACACACACACACATACACACACACACAAACCTAGCCATGTAACCTTGGGCAAGTTACTTAACCCCAATTGCCCTCCAAAAAAAAAAAGATTCTAGACCTCTTTTTCTAATTGGTTCACTTTCTTTTCATAATCTTCTTGCTTTTCTTGGATTCTTCTTTTTCTCCCCCTCAATATCTCTCATTTTTATTTTTAAAGTCATTTTAAAGTTCTTCTATGAATTCTTTTTTGGGCAGGTGACCATTGGATGTTACTCTTTAGGGTAGAAAAGAATTTTTTTGCTTCAGTATTCTCTGCTGAAGATCAACCCTAGTCTTCTCTATTCTTATAGTAACTCACTATGGTTAGATCCTTTCTCCTTATCCTGTGTATTTTTTTTTTTAATTTGAGGTAGCTCAGTGCTTGCAATCACCTCTTGTCCTGGAGTATGTGGGATAGTGCCTCTGGTCTCAGATTCTCCTTCAGTTCTTGCCTCTGGCCTGGAACCAAAACCAATACCTCCAGCCTCCTGTAGGTGCCTGCAGTCACTGGGCTTCTGCACACTGCATGTGCTGGTTCCTTCTTGGCCCTGACCTGTTTCTACAACAAATATGAGTCTGGTGCTTCTGGTCAGCAGAGGTTCCCTCAATCTTCCCCAGTTCAGACACTCAACTCCCCTCACTGTGTCAGGGGTAAAAGTTCTTGGGGTTGGGATGGAGGTAGCCTCCCAACCCAGCTAACCACAGGCCTTGCTGCTAATTGTTTAAGTAGGCCTATCCTGGAGGTTTTTACTCTTCACAGGGACCAAGCCTATTCATGGATTTCTCTTCAGATCTTCCCAGATTATCCCAGGAGGACAAAGTTTTTGTTCCTAATCTTATTTATTTTTACCCTGCTCTATGTTTGCCCTGAGGCATTATTTTATCTAGTTAGTGGGGAAAATCTTTAGAGTTTGGAGTTTTCTGACCTCTATCTTCCCAGAATTCTCTCTGTTTAGTTTTTACATATGACTTCAACATAGGTCTTTTTGACCCCAAGGCTGAATTCTTATTCCTTATACACTGATATCTCTCAAGCTATCCTCATTTCACAGATGAGAAAACTGAACAGCGGTATGCTGGTAAATCTTTAACAGCTAGTTCTCTGAAGAAGAAAAGAAAAGAAAAAAACATACATGCCTTGCTTTTAAATTTAATCTGCATTTTTATTTCCTCCATTACTTTCTTAAATCTAACAATCTAATCTAACAATACAACAAATTAAGCCTCAATTTGTAGCATCAACAGATTTCTAAAGTGTAAATGCTAACACTGAAAATTTAACTATCAACTCTAAAGAGTGGATTTAAACTGGTTCTGGTACACCCTTGTAACTGAGACTCTGAAAGATTAAGGGATTTTACCCATTGTCTTATGGGCAAATTTTGAACCCACCTTTCCTAATGCTGTATGCTATTGGTTTCCTAATGTTTTTGATCCTACCCCTCTGGGTAAGTCACTTAATTTCTATGGGCTTCAGTTTCCTTATCTGAAGCTAGATGATATCTAAATTCTCTCACAGCTCTAAATCTATGGTACTGTGATCCCTGTCACTAAAAAATAAATAAATAAATAAAAATGAGCACATATGTGTATATTTACTTAATTACAAATTATATACATGTATTCATCTGGACAACTAGGTGGTTCAGTTGCTGTAATGTTAATGGAACTTAAGATCTTTTCTGCCCATTAATAGGTCTCATGTGGAGTCCATTGAGGGAAGCTTGCTTAAGGGAGACTTGCTTGTAGGAAGGCTTTGATATATTTTGTTAATTTCTAATTAGGCACCAAGTCATGAGGCTTGTGATGCCCTCTGGCTCTAAAAAGGGTATATGTACTCTAAGGTTTGTATTTTGCTTTAGGGCCCACTCACTGGAATGTTCTTATAATTTGACCAGATGAGATTCAGGATAGCCTTAAGGAGTCCCCTGGCTTTGAAAAATCCAGATGTTTGTACATCTTTCTCTGGTAACTATGTATGCATTGTCTTGGTCAGAGAGTTGGATCTCTCTGTTGATCAGTTCTAATTTCTCAGACAGTTAGTAGCCCTAACTGTTGGTCTTTATTTCCATGCTTGTAATTTCTCTCTTTTCCTTGTTTGGATTTTCCTTGAAGTTCAGGGTTCTGATTTTTCCCCTGAACTAATTAATGTAATTGAAAAATATTGCAGCTATTTTTCCTAGTAAAGGAGATTTAAGAACTTTTGCTAGCAGCCATCCTGGGCATGCCAATATGGTTGCAGCTACAGTTGCCTCAGACAATTACTAGCCGTGTGACCCTGGGCAAGTCGTTTATCCCTGTTTTCCTCAGTTCCTCATCTGTAAAATGAGTTAGAGGAGGAAATGGCAAATCATTCTGGCATCTTTGCCAAAAAATATCCTCAAATGAGGTTATAAAGAGATGGACACGGGGCGGCTAGGTGGCGCAGTGAATAGAGCGCTGGCCCTGGAGTCAGAAGGACCTGAGTTCAGAGCCGGCCTCCAACACTTAATCCACACAAACAAAAACCTAGCCCTGTAACCTTGGGCAAGTTACTTAACCCCAATTGCCCTAAAGGGGCAGCTAGGTGGCGCAGTGAGTAAGAGCGCCAGCCTCGGAGTTGGGATGACCCGAGATCAGATCCGGCCTCAGAAAATGAGCACCCACGCATAAATAATGACTAGCTGTGTAACCTTGAGCAAGTTACTTAACCCCAATTGCTTAAAAAAAAAAGAGATGGACATGAATAAAGTTATTGAACAATAATGGAAAGAGCACCAGAATTGGAGTCAAGAAGACCTGGGTATTCCTTCTTCCTCAGATACAAGCTGCGTGACCCTGAGAAAGGCAATTAACCTCTCTTATCCTCCCTCAACCTCTCATCCTGTAGAATGTGGATAATAATATTACCTATTTTGCAGGGTTATTGTGAGGAACAAATGGATTACATGTGCAGAGTTTAAAACATGACTGCTAAAAAGGCTTTTGGGACACCTTTGACTGATGATGATGATGATGATGATATCAATGAAGTTTCAAATAAAAAAAATGGGGAAAATATTGCATTACCTATGCTAGTGAGGAAAGACGATCTTAAATCTTAAATTATTTTAAGGACATGAGTTGATGTTTTTATTGTCAGAACTATTTCCTTATATAGGAGGCTATGAAGGAGATAAGAATGGTTAGGTATCATCTATTCCAATCCAACAAATACTTATGAAGCACTTACTTCATAAACATGTTCAAATTGAGAAATAGTATCCAGAGTGGCTAGAGGACCAGCCTTGGAGTCAGGAACACCTGGTTTCAAGCCCTACCTCTGATAAATACTTAGCTATGTAAGTATGGGCACATCACTTACGCTCAGTTCTTCGAGCAAAGCTGTAAGATGAAATCTCAGATGAGTTAACAGTCTCCATTGGTGAATGAAATTCTTACATGGGAGTTTCCAATGCCAAAAATAGTACCTTCTTGCCCAAGGTTTTGAGGCTCATATGAAATACACACAAATGAGCACTGTGCCTGGCACATATTAATAAATGCATGTTTCCTTCTTTCTGTTCTTCCAGTGAAATAACAGGTACTGTTTAGAAGAAAAAAAGTGTAAGGCATTTTACTTGAGATTACATCAAAGAATTTGAAATCTTTACCATTAAAAAATTCATGCTTGGGGGCATCTAGGTGGCACAGTGAGTAGAGCGCTGGCCCTGGAGTCAGAAGGACCTGAGTTCGGTTCTGGCCTCAGACACTTAACGCACACACAAACAAAAACCTAGCCCTGTGACCTTGGGCAAGTTACTTAACCCCAATTGCCCTCCAAAAAAAAATTTCATGCTTTATCTATTTGTGTCTAATGGTAGCTATCTCTGAGGTAGCATGGGGGAAGACAAGAAGGGAAGAAAAGAAGAAGAAAAAAGGAATTTACACAATATCTTTATTATATATTTAAAAGGAATAAAGTTGTACATAGTAGATTTGCAGTTTCATGTGCAATCATCTTTTTTATTATACTGTGTTATGGAAGTACTTGTTTATTCCATAAATTAAAAATAAATAACATTGGGGGGTGGAGCCAAGATGGCGGAGTAGAAACAGCTCATCCAAGCCACTCTGCCCCCAAATTCCCCCCCAAACTATGTAAAAGGGGACTCTGAACAACTTCTGGAGCCCCAGCTCCCACAGAACGACAAAGAGAAGCTAACCTCCTGCTGAGGACAGCCCAGCAGCCCTGCAGGAAGGACCAGCGCAGCAGTGTGGGAGCCGGCAGTGTGCAGAGCGCAGGGAATGGAGCCGAGCCGAGCCCAGGTCCGAGTGAGCTGAGGTTTTAGCCCCAGGGTGGCAGGGCCAGCAGCCGGCTGGAAAGACCCCAGAACACCAACAGCTGTGGCAACTCCAGAATTATCAACATAGACATGCCTAGGACAAAGTAAGAGGTTAGTGTCCTATGGACTTTGGGACCAGTATTTGAGGAATGCATCAGCTCCCTCCCCTGGGGGCTAGAAGCCTCTGAGGAGACACGCCATTTTGTAGTTTTCAGAGGCAGCTCCAGCTCCTGGCCTGCGAACAGTAGGGAGATCCAGCGATCAGTCTTAGGGGGGTAATCGCTCTTGCTTTAACCTCCCTGGATCTGGATTGTGATCTAGGGTGGAAGTCCTGGGTGGGTTTACAGCTTGCCAGAAATGGAAGTTGCCCTCCACACGTTCGGGACGAAAATTCCTCTATCTGGCCTTAAAGCCATAGTGTGGCAACAAGCCCAAAAGTCAAGTAATCAAGTGGCAACATGCCAAGGCAAAGGAAACAGAAAAATGCAACCCTAGACTCCTATTTTGGGGGCATAGAGCGGGAAAAGGACAGTGAGGTCAGAAGTCCTGCTCCAAAAGCCCCAGGGGAAAACATGAGTGGGTTGCAGGCCATAGAGGACCTTAAGAAGGACTTTAAAAATCAAATAAGAGAAGTGGAGGAAAAATTAGAAAGAGAAATGAGAAGGATGCAGGAAAAGTATGAAATGAGGGTCAACAGCTTGACTGAGGAAAACAACACCTTTAAAAAATAGACTAGCTCAAATGGCAAAGGAGGCCCAAAAGGGCATTGAGGAGAAGAATGCCTTAAAAAGTCGAATTTGCCAGATGGAAAAAGAATCTCAAAAGTTCACTGAGGAGATTCATTCCTTCAGAGTTACACTGGAGCAAATGGAAGCTAGTGACTTTATGAGAAATCAAGATGCTGTTAAGCAGATCCAAACAAATGAAAGATTAGAAGGCAATGTGAAATATCTCATGGGAAAAACCACTGACCTGGAAAACAGATCCAGGAGAGACAAATTAAAATTATTGGAAAAAATCATGGAAAGCCATGATCAAAGAAAGAACCCAAAAATCATCCTTCAAGAAATTCTCAAGGAAAATTGCCCTGATGTTTTAGATCCAGAGGGCAAAATAGAGGTTGAAAGAATCCACTGATCACCTCCTGAAAAAGATCCCAAAAAGAAAACTCCCAGGAATATTATAGCCAGGTTCCAGAATCCCCAGATCAAGGAGAAAATACTCCAAGCAGCCAGGAAGAAACAATTTCATTATTGTGGAAACACAATCAGAATAGCCCAGGACCTGGCAGCTTCTACATTGAGGGATAGAAGGGCATGGAATATGATATTCCAGAAGGCAAAAGAGCTGGGAATGAACCCAAGGGTCACCTACCCAGCAAAACTGAGTATCTTGTTTCAGGGGAAAATATGGTCATTCAGTGGAATAGAGGACTTTCAAGCACTCTTGAGGAAAAAACCAGAATTGAATAGAAAATTTGACATCCAGACACAAGAAGGAAGAGATGCTGAGAAGGTAATCAGGGAAAAGAAATCAAAAGGAACTTATCAAAGTTGAACTATTTACATTCCTATATGGAAAAGCAATAACTGTGACTGATGATATCTTTCTCACTATGAAAATAATGGAAGAAGAGTGTGTGGTCATATGAATACATATGTGAATGTGTGTGTATATGGATAGAGGCATAGGTTGAATTTGTTGGGAAGGGAGAATACTCAAGGGATGAAATTATGATGTGAGAGAGGAAAGTGTCAAGAGGAGATGGGGAGAGACAGGGTAGGGTAAACTATCCCATGTAGAAGAAGCAAGGGGACATGGTTGCAAAGGAGGGGGAGAATAAGGAAGGCTAAAAAGGCAAAACCACATTCACATTGAATTTGGTTCAGGGAGAAAATGACATACATACTAAATGGGATATCTCAACCTGCAGCAGAATAGGGGAAGGGGGATGAGAGGAGGGATGATGGATGGGAGGGCATCCTTGGGGTGAGGGGAGGTTGGAAGTACCCACTATAGAAGAGGGACAGGATCATGTAGGGAATGGACCAGGTTGGGGGTGGGATGAGTGGGAGGGAATTATAAGCAGCCTTGTACAATATATCTTCTATGATAATGTTTTGCATAGCTAGACATGTACAACATATACTGAATCATTTATCTCCCCAGAGGGAATGGGTGACAAGGGAGGAAGGAAATGGATCTGAAATTCGAGGTCTTAACATTAAATGTTTCAAATATATATAAATACTATTATTAATACTCTTTTGCTTGTAATTGGGAGATAAGATGTGCAGGCATTGGGACACAAAGTTTCACCTTCCTCTAATGGAAAAGTCGAAGGGGGTATGGGAGAAGATATGGGAGAGAGCAGATTGGAGGAAGCAATATCTTGTTGGAATGCTATTCTGGGAGGTTGGGTAGGGGAATAACGGGGGGAAAATGACTGTAACTCAAAATCTGACAGAAATGAATGATGTAAAACAGAAGTTAATAAAGCATTTGTTTAAAAAAAATAAAAAATAACATTTTAAAAAAGAAATTTACATTTTACTGGGCTAACATTTTGTTACTGTGGTCCACAATGGACCCAGAGCATGACCATTTTTTACTTTAACAGTATACCGTACCTCTGTTAGATATTTTAAAAATATAAGCGGAAGGATGTGGTAATTTATTAGCAATAATAGCTAATGTTTATGTGGCACTTTAAAGTTTGCAAAGTGCTTTACAAATATCTCACTTGATTTTCACAACTCTGTGAGGTAGGTGCTATTAATGCTTCCATTTTACAGATAAGGAAACTGAGGCAGATGGAAATTAAGTGACTTGACCAGGGACAGTAAGCATCAGAGTTCAGATTTGAACCTAGGGTTTCTCTAATCCAGGTCCAATGCTCTGTCTACTAAGGGTCAAACCGTCAATGATTCAGATTGAATTGAATATTTGCAGTGATATTTTTCTTATTTCTCCCCAGGTCTTGAGGTGCCCAGGCCCATGTCTGTTGATATTCCACTGGAAAAGGGAGAAACAAGTATTATTAAAAGACATCCACCCCGAAGATTTCAAGTAAGATGAACTTAAAAGGATTAATAAAGAATTTCTTGGAATTAATGGTAACATACTCATTCAACATTAATCATATAAAAGGATAATGTTGTAAAGTGATTAATGAGTTAATGAGTGATTCGTCCTCATTTGACACAGAACATCTGATGAACAATTATTTGAATGATTGTATGAGAAAATCTATGGTAAAGCATTTAGCACACATAGTAGACATTCAATAAATGCTAGTTTTCTTCCTTCCAAGTCAGAAATCTGGCTAGAAAACATACAAGTTAATCCCTAAAATCAAATTTGAATACTAAGACATAAGAAACAAGAAAATCATATTGTTATCAACGTAGAAGGATTTGTTGAAGGCTACACAGAATCAGGTGGAAATCAACAGCGTTAAGTTCTACTTCCACTAGCCCTGAAAAGGCATCTACATTCAGCAGGCAGCCCCTGGGCTCGGCTTCCTTAACTCTGTGGGATGTTGCAAACTCTGCTGACTTCAGCTATGTGTAGTGGGTTGTAAGATAATGCCAACTCCATTTCCTTTTTTTGCTAGCTCCTTATAACAGTTTCCAGGGACAGGAAATATCTGCAGTGAGTGGTGTTGGGGGATGACTAGTCAAGTCTCAGAAGTCCCCAGTGCTAAATACTCTTGCCTTTGTTTAAACAACAGCAGAGCATATCCATCATTCACCAGGTGATACAAAATATGACATGTTGTGAGGCTCAAATGAGATAATGGATGTAAAGTATTTTGCAAACCTTAAAGTGCTATGTAAAAATGCCAGTCATCATCATCATCTTCATCATCATCATCATCATCATCATCAGTCTCCAATCATCAGTCCTCCACTGTGGTGGTGACTTCATTCTGTTAACTTTTTACTGCATTCCTGCATACCTCAGTGTTTTCTGCTCAATACAAGGGTGTTCTAGTAAATGTTTAACATCTGAGCTCTCTGGGGAAAAAAGTGCACACACACACACACATTTTAAAGTTTTATCTGTATTATTAACCCTTTAAGTATAGAAATCAATAAAACAGTAAATTAAACCCTGATTTGTAATAAAGACAGATTTCTGAGGCATAATGTTTGCAATGAAAATTTAATTATTGGATTAGCCATTGTTGTTCTTTATCCTTCATTCTTGTTTTTTCCTTTTTGGAGGGCAATTGGGGTTAAGTAACTTGCCTAAGATCACTCGACTAGGTTTTTTTGTTTGTGTGTGCGTTAAGTGTCTGAAGCTGGAACCGAACTCAGGTCCTTCTGACTCCAGGGCCAACGCTCTACTCACTGTGCCACCTAGCCGCCCCCGTCTATCCTTCATTCTTAAAGAAGACTATGACATCAGGAAGGTGATGCCATGACTTGCAAGGGAAATGAATTTAAGTGAGGCAGAGCTGTGAAAAGTCACCAGCCTCCCTTTTTCCTCCCAAGTCATCTGGGTCTTAGTGGCAAGATACAGATGAGGATGACTGGAGGTGGTCCCTATGTTAGCTATTAAAATTAACTGAAGCATGACTCTGAGCATATATGTGTGTTAATCTTGTTGTAGTTTGGTCATTTTAGTCGTCTGACTCTGTGACCACATTTGGGTTTGTCTGTTTTTTGGCAAAGATATTGGAGCAGTTTGCCATTTCCTTATACAGATCATTTTACCAATGAGGAAAGAGAGGCAAGTGGGGTTAAGTGACGTGCCCTGGGTCACACATTTAGTGTCTGAGACTAGATTTGAACTCAGGAAGATGAGGTATTGTGTCTTGACAGTTATGAATATTAGAGTTTCCTTCCTTTTTTTCTTCCTCCCTTAACTCATCTGAGTTATCTATCTCTAACAAGATTTTAAGCTAAAGGTTAGGGGATTCCCAAAGAGTAAAGAAATACCCTCTCTCCTTAACCTCATTCCATAATGTCACTAGATTATTGAGCTTTCCCACTCCATCTCTTCAAAGGTCTTCCCTAGAACTGAGTCAGACTCTGGGATTTCAACTCCTCACTTCCCACATCCAATCAATTGCTGAGTATTATCATTTCTGTCTCAAGGACATCTCTTTCATCTCTTCCCTTTTTCCTAACCACACAGTGCAGATCCAATCATTTCACTTCTCTCAGTAAGACTCTACTGACTCCCAGTTATCGCTAATATTAAAAGCAAATGCCTCTGCTTAGAATTTAATATTTCTCACAACCTGGATCTGATCTACACTTTTTATCCTTAATACACATTAGTCCTTTCTATACACTCAATAGTCCATTCAAACTTGTTTTCTTACTGTTTCTTATAGACAGAATTCCATTTCCAATAATAGTATCTTTACACTGGTTGATCACCATTTCTGGAATGCCCTCTCTCCTCATCTCTTCCTCTTATAACCCTTAGTTTTCTTTAAGACTTGGCTCAAGCCCAGTATTCTACATGAATCCTTCCCTATTCTCCCCAATTTTTACTGCTCCCTTAAATTAACATTGCATTTTGGGGGGTATTATACAACATATACATGATGCCTCAAAGTCTTAGCAAAACCCTGTATGTATATAGCGTGCATATACATGCATTCATATATGTATAAATGTGTATGAGTATATACATATGTGAGTGCATACATGTGTGTTTCTGTGTATACACACATATATATGTATATGTCTCTTTCATTAGAATATAAACTACCTGAAAGCAGGGTCTATTTCGGTTTTGACATATAATAGGCACTTCTTGTTGATTGATTGATCATTGATCCAACAACCTCCACTGGCTAATTTCCCATGGTCATTTAGTCTCTTCATTCTGTCCTTCAACCAGTTGAGGTTCCCAGTTTTTCTTTGCTATGTCTATCTCAAGTTTCCCCTTGATGACTTCCCATTCTTAGATCTGTTGCCTTTTATAGGTGACCCTATCCAACATAGTTCTCAAAATTTCCTACTATTGCCTCAGGTCCTTGTAAAGATCAGTTTTATGCTTTTATATTCTGAAGTTCCACTGCCTAGGAACATATTTCTCAGTAAGAACATTATTTCTATGGAATGAACTGTGCTTTACAATATTATTTCATTGAAATAAAAATTATCAAAGGACTAATTAATAACATTAGATGAGGCCATTCCTGCACTTCCATCATTATTGACTTCTTTGAGGTAATTAACAATCAGGGTCCATAAAAGTAGTCATCTACGGGGCGGCTAGGTGGCGCAGTGAGTAGAGCGTCGGCCCTGGAGTCAGAAGGACCTGAGTTCGGTTCCAGCCTCAGACACTTAACGCACACACAAATAAAAACCTAGCCGTGTGACCTTGGGCAAGTTACTTAATCCCAATTGCCCTCCAAAAAGCAAAAAAAAAAGTAGTCATCTAAGATCCTTCCTATGTTCTCAGAGATTCTTCTTATGTTCTCCTTGCCCCTGCCTAAATGCTGGTAAATACTTCTGACCTTGTATCCTTGCTGTCAGTTTTGAATATAAAGCAGTATATTAGAAGTGTGATTTTTAGTTTCCTCTGCTGTCTGGAGCCCACTAAGATGAGTTCTGACATGGGATTTATGATCCATATATCATCCTCTCAATAGCCCCAATCAAATGAGCCTGAGGAGTTATCTACCACAAAGTTTAAAAGAGCCAAGAGAATTTTACTTTCTACATTGATGGATGGAATACAGAATAAGATGCAGGATTAGGTAGCCAAATATATTTATTAGTGGAGAGTAGCAGGACATAAAGTATTTTAACTTTATCTAGCAAGCTTTAATATACAGAAGGTGCCTGAGCACAAAATCGATCATCTAAATTCTCTAAATGCAAAAGGAATGAACAGACACTGTAAGCCTATATTCAGTTCCTGGAGCAATAGTGCCTAAGGCACTCAAGGGGAAACAAACTTCATGAGGTGTATACACACAGTAGCAGCTGGTTAGCAGATTCTCCTGCAGAGATCATGCTGGAATGTAGGGCATGAGAAGAAGACATCTCTTATAGCCCAATGTCTTAAAGGCCCTAAACAAAATAAATACTTTGCTATTTCATCAAAATGAATTTGTCTAAAATGGAGTGAAAGAAATTTCATAAACTATTAACCTTCTCGTCTAGTTCTGGGCTCCCAAATGGTGGATTTCTTTTATTTAACTAACCAGAAGCTTCTAACTTCACAAAATTTTTAATATAAAAAAACTCCAAGTCACTAGGCAATAACTTTCAATCACATTCTTGAATAAATTTATGTAGAATTTTAACTAGCATTATATTTAAAAATTTAAATCAATATCCATTAGATTAAAAAAGTATTCATTCTTTTTAATTCTCAGTTTTGTTGAGAGATTACTACATGGTATTCTGATCATTCCTTTCATTTCTTCTCCGTTAGTTTTTTAAGATTTTTTTTTTGTAAATTTAATTTTCTTCTTTTTAAGCAGGATTTTAGAAATTTCAAATTTTTGTTTATCTGTTCTATAATCTTTTTGGTTTCTAATTTGTCCTCTAATTTTCACTTAGTTTGGGTTTGTGTGTTTTCTTCCTAATGTTTAATTGCACCCTTTATTATTAACCCTTTATTCCAATTTTATTGATGTATGTTGTTAGGTACATAATTTTTCCTTAACTGGTCATTGGAAATTAGGAACTACAGTATTATCATTATCCCTTTGTGTAGTTGTTATTTTCATGATTGATAGATTTGACAGCTCAATTAAGATTTTACCATTACATCTCCATTTGGGTCTATGTCTTTTGCTTCTGCTTGTTATGTCATTAATTTCATTGATTTATGACTTATAAAGTATATGTTAATATTTCTGCTATACTTCCTTTATTTTATCATCATCATTATCATTCTTTATGTGTGTATTTAATTTTCCAACTTTTCAATATGCTTTTCCACCTATTATGTCATTTTATCTTTGTAAAGCAATTCTGTCAATCACACTAGATTGCTGTCATTATCCTCGTTTTATAGATAAAAGAAAAGATATAAAGATTATATGACTTGCCTAAGGCCGTTCAGTAATTAGCAGATCTAGGATGAGAACCCAAGTTTCCCAATGCCTAATCTTGGGTTGCTTCCACCAGTACATTATGCCTCTTTAATTTAGAACACATATTAGAGAAAAACAAAACAAAACAAAACAAACTCCTGCCTTCTGACAATGAAAAAAGTCAAACCATACACAACTGAGAGACTGAACCTGAATTTAAGCTTTTTTTCCCTTCATGTATGCTCTACTTTCTGACATGAAGTGTTCATTTTTCTCTTACCTTTTCAACAATTATGTCTCTCTCTCTCTCTCTCTTTTTTTTTCTTTTTGGAGGACAATTCCGGTTAAATGACTTGCCCAAGTTCACATGGATAGTTTTTGTGTTAAGTGTCTGAGGCCGGATTTGAACTCAGGTCCTCCTGACTCCAGGTGCTCTATTCACTGTCACCTAGTCGCCCCAACAATTATGTCTCTAAAGTACTCTCTCCTCTGCTTTTTGAGGTGTTCACTTTTAAAACTTGGTCATCTTGCTTAGGATCAGAGATATTCATTAGTCTCTTTTTGTTCATTAGTTTGTTTCCATCTTTCATTTTCTTATGACATAAATTGATTTAAGAATCTTGAAAGGCTATATATTACTAAACATAGATTTTCCCCAGTGGTGTAACTTTTGAGTGATCATCCCTCTGAGGCAGAGAAATAGATTGAGGTGGATCCCTGAGGCTTAGCATCAGCTAAAATGAGAGCTCTGTCCTCATTTGTAAGCAGCATGTCACTCTGACATTTGAAAAGTAGAATTGGAGATAAGTTCCGCCCAGTTCACTCAGATGCCTGAGTCAACCCAAGGGATCCACTGAGCTCATTCTCTCAGGATTATTTCAGTTTCATTTGGTATTGATTTACATCTCGTCTCCATGATCAAGCATTCGCTATTTGAGTCAACAACATCTTTTGGCACTGAAAGAGCATATTTTCCCACACCGCGCTATCTTACAATACTATTTTGGCTAAGGATAAGTATGTAACCTATTAAGCTATCCATTTGATGTCTTAAAAAGATTTCCCTTGTTTCTATCCAGATAAACTGGGCTACATAAAATGATTTTTTAAATGCAATATTCCCTTTCTATCTATTAGATGTGATTTCCTTTCTATCTATTAGATGATGCAGTGGCTAGAGGGCTGGCCCTGGAATCAGGAACACCCGAGTTCCCATCTGCCCTCAGACAGTTTGACTGACGGATCCTGGGCGAGTACAAACTGAAAGCCCTTCACAGCCTTACCCCAGCCTATCTTTCCAGGCTGATTACTGTTAAACCTCTTCACATACTCTCAATTCCAAACAAATCCATCTACTTCTCTTCCCCAGATATGACGTTTCATAGGCATCTCTACCCCTTTCCACAAGCAAAGGCTTCATGCCTGGGATTCTCCCTTTTGGGCCCCATTCAAGTGCCATTTCCCTCAAGAAGGATAGGAATAGTGACTGGACCTTCATTGCTATAAAGAACTTCCAAATGATGAAATTTCCTCTATCAATGGAGTTTGGCAACTGCTCTGGGAGTTAGAGTCTGAGATCTTCTTAAAGCCAAGAAGAAGTGACTTGCCTAGGGTCACACAGCTAGTGTCAGAGGCAGGACATGAACCCAAGACTTCTTGGCTTAAAGGATGACTCAATGATTCACTACACCATGCTGCTTTCAAGCAGGCTTTCCTAATTCTAGTTGCGAGTATCTCCCCCCACACACAGAAAACCAAATCAAGTTTTATTTATTTTATTTTTATTCTACATTAACTCATCTAAGAATATATCATATCCTCCTAGGAGAATGCAAGCTACTTAAGGTCAGGGACTGCCTCATTTCAGTATTTGTATCCCCAACAAAAGTATCTGTTATATAGTAGGCACTTAATAAATGCTTGTGTGATTGACTCCAAAGAAAAAATTTTAATAGTATTTTGATGATGAAACCAAACTAAATTGACACTTAAAAATTCTTCCAACCATAGTTCAAAGGGTTTTCTCTTCCTGTGAGTCACCTACACACACTGGAGTCTTACTGCAATGAATCCTCAAGGTCTATGACATAGGAACACCTGATAATGAATTTGGTTTGGTACTTCAGTAACCAAATTCTCTTAGATTGGATCCAAGACAGACCTACATCATATGGAACTCTACTCCACAATGTTATAGCATGGTACCATATTTTGAACTCTTCTTAAATAGCTCCTATATATTTTTCAAGTTGGTGTATCTACCAACTCATATAGTTATCAGAAGCCTTGTGTTATAGTGAATTAAGATAGTTTTAAAATTAGAAATATTGGATTCAAACTCCACCCACATAAATAGCTAGCATTTAAACAGTATCCACTATGTTCCAGACATTATGCAAAATGCTTTACAAATATTGTGTCATCTGATCTTCACAACAATCCTTCAGCATGTTACACCCTATCTTAGGTAGCTGTTATTATTATTCCCATTTTAAAGTTGAGGAAATTGAGGCAAACAGAGGTTAAGTGATATATGTGGCCAAGATCACACAACTAGTATTTGAGGTGGGATTTGCAGTCAGGTCTTTCTAATTCCAGGACCAATGTACCCATTGTACACTAGCTGTCTCTTTAAGACATACTGGATATGTGATGCTAGGAAAATCACTTAGCTCCTTAGTATTCTAGGTAACTCTCCAAGACTCTAAGGTGTCAGTTTGTCTTGGTAGAGGCAATTTCCTCATCTAGGAATCTGTACCAGTGTCTGGATCTTATCTATACCAGTTAAATTATCCAAGAAAGAAAGCAAGAACGACAGGAAGGAACGAAGGAATGAAGGAAGGAACAAAGGAAGGAGGGAAGAAAAAAGGAAAGGAAAGGAAAGGAAAGGAAAGGAAAGGAAAGGAAAGGAAAGGAAAGGAAAGGAAAGGAAAGGAAAGGAAAGGAAAGGAAAGGAAAGGAAAGGAAAGGAAAAAAGGAGGGAAGGAAGAAAGGAAGAGCAGGCTCAGGTACTTTATAGGTTTATTTAACCTGCTTGAAATTCTATTTTCTATTTGTAGAAATTCTACCTCAGACTATAATGTAAAATTGTAGTTAATTTTGAAAGGGATCATAGAAGTCCTTCTAGTCTAACTCCTTCACTTTACAGATGAGGAAACCGTGGCCCAGAGAACTTATGATATATCGAAGGTCATATAAGTAGCAAGTTATACAGCTCAGATTTGATTCTGAAATTCTGGATTTAAAGTCAGGGGTCCTGGATTCAAATTATTTTCAGTCTAATATAAACTCCATTTGAATGTGAAAAAGAATCTTTCCATTGCATCCTTTTCAGTGATAAGGACCCCTTGTTTCCTTTTTTCCCCTTTTGACTTCCTATTATAAGGAAGAAATCTTCATTTTATTTCATTTTGGTTAACATAGCAGAGATTTTGCTTTATACCTTTTCATCCTTTCTATTAATGCTGTAAAAAAAACCAAACAAACACATCTGATTCATGCCAAGGTTGTTGTTACCAAATTCTGTTTTTAAGGGAAGCAAATCTGCTCTTGATTTAATCAAGACTTCCTGAATACCTAAGCTTACATAACTACCAATAACACTTAGACCACTGGATTTCACTCTGCACACCAAAGACTGTAGGATTTTCCCTCAATTTAAAAATAAAGATAATGAAGAAGTAAAAAAAAGAGTTCTTTCCCAGGTACTTCAGAAAATGCTCTTACCACATTATCTCTGATGAAATCAGACTTAAAATATGTAGCTTGGTATTGCTATGGAGATGCTCTCCAAAGATTCCACCAGTCATTGACATAACAAACTAGAGAGTTTCTGGGGTGTTTGCAAGGAATTTAAGGAAAGAAAAAGGAAAGGAAAAACAGGTTCAGGTGGATAAGAGATAGCATCTTTCTGCATCTTAACTCTATTTGGACCTTGCAGCATGGAGGATTTATACTGCTCTGACCTCTCTACAAAGACTCTGAAAGCTGCTCTTTAGAGCTATATTGGGTCTGCTGCTAGCAGGCAAGCCATGGCCATACTGTCAGAGTGGAGCCAATTGAATAACGATTGTTGGGATCCTCTTCTTTTCCTCCCCTCCTGCCTCCATGCCAGACTCTGTCAACTGAGTAACTCCCTCCAAGATGCCTATGCCTTCCTCTGCATGAAAGGGGGAACTGAACAATGGCAGCTACCCCTGTTTCTGCAGTGAAAAGGGTTTTGCTATTATACTATTATTTTCATGGAACTGGACTAACCAGACTGTCTTTCCCTGCTGTAATTTCTGTTTATTTCCTCACTACCGTTTATTTCACTGTTAGATAAAAGAAATTAATGGCCACCAAACCCTGTTTTGTGTTTAATGTTATTTGCAGTGATACAGGTTGGGGAAAGAGTGAATCTGGATAAAAATCAGTAGGGACATCCAGTCCTCATCAGAGAAGCAGATCTTTGGAACATCACAAACCTGGCAATGCTTCCTTGCTAGTATTCCTAGCAACCTGATTTGAGTCCTGTTTCCCCAGACTAGAGATATTAGTGAACTTAAGGTTGCTACTTTGGGAGGGCAGGGGGAGGTTGCTGCTATGGGTAACATCGGTCCCTGGTGAAATCCTTTATTGATGCACTACTGGATCGTCTCCCACATTCACCTCCTGACTGTAAAGTGAGAACATTTATAGGTGAGGGACCACTCTGACCAAGTGAAAGACATCAAGAGTAGTTGTCTTATTAGAGCTAGATGGCATCTTAGAAACAATCAAGTCAAAACTCTTCATTTTACAGATGACTAGAATGAGAGCCAGAAAGGCGAAGCAAATGATCTAAGGTCACACAGCAAATGACTAGGTGAGCTGCAAACAGAACTCAGTTTCCTGACTCCTGGTCCAGTGGTCTTTTCTAGTTACTATTTGGCCTCCTCATTTCCTTCATCTGACTTTCCAGTGTTCATAGAGTATTCATGACAAACATAAACATCGAGGCAATTGTTTTAGGGAGTTGCCTGAAATCTTCATCCTTTGGAGGGTGAGAGAGAGAAGAGAGGAAGCTCTGAGAACTGAATTCGTTGGAAGTTTATCTTTCTAGTAGTATTATATAGGGAATTTCTCTATAGCAAGTATAACTGATTCCTATTTACAATGCAAGTTGCTGCCATCTAGTGCTATCTGGAGTCATGACAATATTGTGGCTCAACTCTTTGCAAAGCCCCTGATATGTAGACATCCATAGGAAAAGCCCGTCTTTCTACTCTTTGCAGACCTATAGATTTATAGTATAGGAGGGTGAAAATAGAGGAAGTGAACTCTGTAATAGATTATATCTTTACGTTTCAAGCAGAGAAGTTGGACCATAACTGTAGGGTATTCCAAAAGTTGTAGTTTAGTTTTAAGCTATTAAAGCTTATAGCACATGGAAGATTTTGAAAGGCTTTCTGAAAACCTTAGCTTTTTGAAACTCAGATTTTTTATGACATTTTAAAAACAAACATTCCAACTTTCATATTAATGATACTGTTCTTAATTCATTTTACTTCCTTTTCCGTCTTCTCTTTTTTCCATGTTTCTTTTGTTAAAATTCATTTTATTTTTAATTTATGGAATAAAACAAGTATTTCCATGACATGGTACAATAAAAAAGTGAATAAAACTGCAGATCCACTATGTATAAATAAAATGTTTCTTCTTTTTTTCTCCCTTACTCATTTCCATCCCGATAGTCTTTTTAATGGAACTGTCCCTATTCCCTGAGAAATTAGACAAAAAAAGAAAAGAAATTAAATTGCTCTAAAGCACTTGATTTTATTTTCATAGGACAACTACTCTCATACTTCATCCTGTGATTCCTGAAATCTCATCATATCTTTCAAAAGTGTGGGGTTTTTTTAAGTCCAATTTGTTTTATAGGCCTTGACACCATAGATTATCTCTTTAGAATTTTGTAGTTCTGATCCTCAACCTTGCAGCAATAGTTCTTAAGAGACTGAGAGACAAGGTGGGCAAAGGAAGGGGCTTAGGAAGATACTGTAGTCTATAGTTTAGAGTAGGACAGTAGAAGGAATTTAGAGGGCTTGAACTTGAAGCCATGAGTTGTTCAGTCATTTCCAACTCTTTGTGACCCCATTTTGGGGTCTTCTTGGCAGAGATTCTGGGGTGGTTTGCATTTCCTTCTCTAGTTCATTTTACAGATAAGGAGACTGAGGCAAACAGAGTTAAGTGACTTTCCCAGGGTCATACATCTAGTAAGTGAGTAAGGCTGGATTTTAACTCAGAAAAACGAGTCTCCCTGATGCCAAGGCTAATGCTCTATACACTATGCCACCTACCTGCATGAAGCCATGTGACCTGAGTCGAAGTCCCAGTTCTTTGATTTGTCTTTATGTGGCTTTAGACAAGTTATTCACTGTTTTTGATCCTGAGTTTCTTCATCTTTTAAATGACAGATTGGGATTGGATCCCTTCTGAGGTCCCTTTTAATTCTTGGTATTTTGTCATAGGTTACGTGACCACTAAAATGTACTAACTCTTTGATCTTAATAAGTAATTCATCCCACTTCCACGCCAGTATTTCCTCCTCCTCCTCAGAATAAAAGGCTAGTGTAAGATGTAATCTATGAATTTGCTTTATTAGCGTTAATGGTTGTTTGTGACAGAACTGTGGCATTTTCTTTGGAGACTTTTAGAAACAAGAGAGCTTCACTATCTGGAATGGCATAGACCCAAATGGAACTATAATTAGGGTTTCATCTCACATCATCAACATTTAGAAGTGATGAAAGCTTTTGCTCTTTTTGAAGAGGTAGAAATTACTGAACTTAACCAGTTAAAAAGAAAAGCAAAAACCACCTTAGGAAAGTTACTAGATTGTAGCTTCCACTGGCAGGTAAACTTTCCCAGGCTGATCCTACTTGGTCCCTTATACCAGCCTCTCCTGTCATGCATCAGTGTCTCTGACAATAGGGAAAGTGTCATAGGGTCTCTGTCTCCCTTTCACTGGGTGGTATCCTGGGTTCTTGCCCCCTGGCAACTGATCTGGTCTTAAAATGTTGATTAAAGAACACACATTGTGAAACCTTTGCTGGATACCAAAATTTCTACTTATAGATGTAGTGGTATGAAGTAGAGAGCTGTAAAGTAAATTACCTTTCCGAGTTCATTTCACGTCTGAAATTCTATTAATTGTTTCACGAGATGAACAAAGCTGTAAAACAATTAAAGAATCATGGAGATGAAAGGAACTCTAATGAAAGTAACTTTTTTTTGCAAACTCTGGAAATAATTTAATGTTTGACTTTTATCTTTCATTGTCTGTTGGGTTGAATAATGTTGAATGATCTAATTGTTGGACTTCAGATGCTCAAACCTTTTGAACCGAAAGTCGTCATTGCTGAAAAGTTCTTGACCCAGAAAGAAGATGAGACCACAAGAAAGAAAAAGGTGACTATTGTTAACAGCATGGAAATGGGAAGGGTGGGTAAATGGGAGTGTTCTTTTTTTCATCATGGCAGCATAGAAGACTTTAAAATGCAAATTTAAGTTTTAAGATACATAGAGACACATAATCCGGACCTGGTAGTCCAAGCCCATTTTCCCCAGACTGATAATTATTGCCTGGTCAGAACACAGAGCTCTCCAACCTACTTGCCCCATGAGGTCTAGTCCTTTTTTTTGGTTTTGTGATAAAAATGGGAAGGTTAATAAAAGAGGGAATTCAACTTGGACATAGATAGACCAGAGAAGATTGTATTATATATTGGAAAGAGAACTGAATTTGAAGTAATAAGACATTAATTTTAATTATATATACCTCAAAACCTGTCTGAGATTTTGAGGTTAGCCGTATGGAAATACAAAATGTCTAAGAAGAGGGGGCAGCTAGGTGGTGCAGTGAACAGAGCACTGGCCCTGGAGTCAGAAGGACCTGAGTTCAAATAAGGCCTCAGACACTTAACACTCACTAGCTGTGTGACCTTAGCAAGTCACTTAACCCCAATTGCTCTGCTTTCCCCCTCCAAAAAGCAAAAAAAACAAAACAAAACAAAAAACGCCTAAGAATATGCTTAGCTATAGAGATGATCACCTACCTCCCTGGCTTAAGTTGTCTCTGTGACCTTTCCTTACTCACTCATCTCTATGGGAGAATAAAAGAACTTTAAAGTTTGAAACTAGAGAACCTGAGTCCCAGAGTTGTTTGGGAGTTACTGAGCAAATAACTATTACATGATTTATTTTTTTTAAATTTTTTTTTGTTTTTTTTTTCTTTTTGGAGGGCAATTGGGGATAAGTAACTTGCCCAAGGTCACACGGCTAGGTTTTTGTTTGTGTGTGCGTTAAGTGTCTGAGGCTGGAACCGAACTCAGGTCCTTCTGACTCCAGGGCCAGCGCTCTACTCACTGGGACACCTAGCCGCTCCCATGATTTATAATCTAACCTTAAGAGATGAAAATTGAGAGGTATATGGAATGCTAAACTAGGCTGAGGGCTTTGATAGGAAGGACTCCAATTCCTTATATCAAGAAGATAAGTCCAAAGAAAAAGCTCAGACTGTACTGGGGGTGGGTAGGGAATCTGATGGCATTAACTACTTCTAGGACCCTGCCCTTTGTTCTAAAGAAATTGTCATGTGCAGATGTGAATCTTCTCTGGGAGTATGAGATGTATCAGAGTAAAGACTGAGGGAATGTGGCAAACTGGCAGTGCCTAGTCAAGAGTTTCTGCCTTTTCTAAAATAAAAGCTTATGTGGTTTATTTAAGCTAAAAAAAATAAAGACATGGAAGCCCCTGCTTCTGACTAAGGAAGAGCTACCCAAGGATTTCAGCTGAGGTATAAGATGGAAGCAATGGCGCCTACAATCAAGTGTCTGGCAAAGATTATAGTGAAGAAGCATCTGGTGGAGCAGAGTTTTGTAGAGATTGTAAAACCATTCCAGTAGAATCTCAGGGATAACAGGGAGAAGGTCAGGGAATAAGCACAATGACATCACTAGAAGACCTCAATGGTCTTGTAGAGTTGGAAGTATGAGTCACTTGCTACTCATATGACCTATACACATATGATTCCCATGTGTACACCCTTCCATGCATGTACCCTGACCACATATTCCTCATGTTTGTGCCTCTTCATGTGTTCTCTATATGTGCTCATTCTCTATATGTGCTCATTCCATTGATGTGTATATTTATGGGAGAGTGCTACCCAGGTTTATGAGAAAATGTTTTGTAGCTACTTTTTTTTTTTTAGCTATACCATTTCATTAAATGCCTTTACTTTGAACAAATTATGTACTCTGGCTGACCAACAAAGGACCCATCAGTGGGGGCTCATGAACCATGATTTTTTTAAAGGCTGACAAACTACAGAATACTTCAAAACTGGGGTGGCCACTCCCCATGTGACCCACCCTGTGAGTATGGGTGGGTAGAGGGAACCCTCCAGGAGCTAGTAGGGAAAAACTGTACTATTTTTCTTGTTCCCTTCAGTTAGCAGTTGTTTTTTTTTTTTTACCACCTTAGAGGAAATTCAATTCATATGGTAATGACTTATTCTTACTAAGCCAAACAAAACATTGTCTTGCTATTTGTACAGATGATTTCTAGGAATTGTTAGTCTTCATAAGCCTATGTTAAAGCATCCCTTGTGTTGACAGGCCCCTACATAGGCTTCCAGACACATACTTGAAAGAAATTGTCTTTGTTCCAGTAAACATTATCTGACATGGGTCTTCCACAAGCTCAACATGAAGAGTATTACAAAAGGCTTTGTCTGCTATATTTCTTCCCTTTCAAACACTACAACAGCTGGTGAAGAATATAGATGGACTCTGTTCTTCACTGTCCAGAGAGATTGTCAGCATTGTTACTGGTGCCCAACGGAGAGGGATGACTAATGGAACAAATGATCAATTTCAAGTCCTTTCTATGCTACAGCAGC
Organism: Gymnobelideus leadbeateri; assembly: GCA_011680675.1. Lineage (NCBI taxonomy): Eukaryota > Metazoa > Chordata > Mammalia > Diprotodontia > Petauridae > Gymnobelideus > Gymnobelideus leadbeateri. The sequence continues at coordinate 449,430 of WOXC01006434.1, forward strand.
TCCTGGGATCAATATTTGCATATTATTGCATTTTTTTTTAAGCAGTTGGGGTTAAGTAACTTGCTCAAGGTTACACGGCTAGTCATTATTTATGCGTGGGTGCTCATTTTCTGAGGCTGGATCTGATCTCGGGTCATCCCAACTCCGAGGCCGGCGCTCTTACTCACTGCGCCACCTAGCCGCCCCTTTAGGGCAATTGGGGTTAAGTAACTTGCCCAAGGTTACACGGCTAGGTTTTTGTTTGTGTGGATTAAGTGTCGGAGGCCGGCTCCGAACTCAGGTCCTTCTGACTCCAGGGCCAGCGCTCTATTCACTGCGCCACCTAGCCGCCCCTATATTATTGCATTTTACAGGGATGAAACAAGCATCCCTATTAGAAGTAGCCACTTTCCAAATCAATCAAAACTTTTATCTCTCACATTAAATCATCATATCTTTGATAGAGTAATGGCTCATATTTTGCCACACTTTAAAATTTGAAAGGGTTATTCCATACATTATCTCATTTGATCTTCACAGCAAACCTGTGGAGTAGAATCATCATCCAGATTTCACAAGGGAGGAAACTTAGGCTGGGGAGATTAAGTGACTTGCCTGGGGTGGTATAGTTATTATGTCTCAGGCAAGATTTAAAATCAGATATTTTGACTCCAGAGTCAGGAACCCTATTCACCAAAGTGATGTAGTTATCTTTGGGAGTGAGAAAAGTACATTTCACCTAACCATGGCAAAATCCTGAGGAGATTGCCCTCAGGTTGGACTAACAGAGGGACAATATTATGAACAAATGAAATGCATACATTCTTAAACTCTAGATTCAGCAGAAGCACACACAAAAATGAAAGAATACATATACAACACTAGCAGCAATGATAACTTGATCATGATATGGAAAGATCTAACTTAAGCTTGTTACACAGATAATAGTTACAGCAAAATGAAGTAGAACAAGCACTCTATCTGGAGCTGAGAACTGGATTTGAATCCCACCCTACACTTACTAAACTCTATGACTTTGGGCAAGTCACTTTACCTCTAGGTGCCTCCGTTTCTTCAAACATAAAATGAGATCCTACTAATATTTATCTACCTCGTGTGGTTATTGTTGTAAATATAATACCTATTTCACTACCCATAGAAACTATAGATACTGTAACTCTATCCTTTATTCAAATGGAACTTTGTGAACAAGGCAGTCTGGAGTGATAGATTTTATTAGAAATTTTTTATTATTAGAAATTTCTCCCTGTGAAATCAGGAAGAGGATGACTGGGTAAATTTTGCTTTTTCTATGGGTATCTATAAAGAATCTGTGTAGAAGGCAGAGAGAAAGATTAGAAGAAAAATATATTTTTTATTATTTTAGGATTTTAAAAAAACCCTGATAAAAAGTATTTTATTAAGGGACGACGAAGAACTAGCAGTTTACAGTTGTTTGGTTGTTTGGTTGCTGTCCTTTGTACTCGAAGAGGACAAAAATGACATCACTATGTCAGGGTCAGTGTACAGTTTCTAACTGTGGCTGATCAGACCAATACAAGCTAGAAAGCCTCTACCATAGCTTGGGCAAAAATAGTCCATATGAACATCTGAAGTGGAGATGTCTCTAATTTGCACACCTCATATTTCTTTTGAGCTACTGTAATTCTGCTTTCCCCATAGAGTAGGGCATGCCCTACTAGGCAGTCCTGTGCCAGTGTCTCCTATGTCTCACAATTGATTCCAGTGTGCATTCTGGATAAAATGTTTACTGTGATGGCTGAAAGGAGATAAATGAAAAGGACTAACATGACATTTCCTGAGAGACTGAATTTAATTCTTATCTTGAGGAAAAATCAAAAGGGGATTCTTGAGGGAGTTTCATCAGTGTTTGGAGTAAACTGAATGGTGAAATTATATTTCCAGAAGTGGAGTCATTTGCTTTTATAGTAAAGGAATGAGGTGGGTTTGACTGAGATATTTCTCAGTCAAAATATTATAAATAATTTTATTTTTATTATTCATCTATTAATAAATTACATATTCTCTAAATTTAATGTTTATCTAATTATGAGAGATTTAGGAATTTAATTTATAGAGATACAAATACCTACTATTGGAAAAAGGAGTTTTCTCCAGTTTAATTAATAAGTAATATTAAATATAGTAGAGGTAAAAACCAACTGATTAATGTAGAAAATAGATTACAGTATTATTAATTAGAAAGAAAATACACACGCACAGACTCTTAGGTTACTCTAAAGCTTAGAATAATAAGATTAAATATGGGAATGAGTCAAGTAGCAGAGTGAGGGGTAACCTATAAGTGCGTATGATGGATCCCTATAAACCTGGCTACATTAGGATCTCATGAGATAATGTATGGAAAACTCTTTGCAAACCTTAAGAGAATTATATAAACATCAGCTAATATTATCAAACAATGCTAAGTTAACCAGTGTATTACATTTTCATAGCAGGAGCTGGGAAAGAGAATGCAAGCTCTGACATACTCTTCTGGGAAAAGGCAATATTTACACAAAATGAAAATGCTGGAAATGAATTGCAAGAAACAAGAGGTAAAGATAACAGAAAAGAAGAAAAACATCGTCTATCAAATAAAGAAACCTTGGGGGAAAGGGGGTAACCTTTTTCTCCTCCTTTCCCCATGGATAGAGTTCTAAAAATATCTATAGAGACTTTATTTAGGAAGGGGTTAAAATAAACCACCAAACTTAGAGATTCAGTTAATGAACATTATGGAATATAGTGAATAGGATATGAATATAATAGAATATGAAAATATAATGAAAATACTATGGGAGACAATGACAATGGTTATGGGAGAAATCAGGGAAAAATTGTCCTGATAAGATTTCTGAGCCGCTATCTTTTCTGTTACCAGCATATATTTTGATATTTTATTAATACTACTTGAATGAGTTTTCAAGGAGGGCTTGAAAAGAGACCATTCGAATTCAGATTGTTATTTCATTTACCTGCATCAGAGCCAAAACAAGGGTCAGACGATTTTCCTCAGGGCGGGAAATTGAGAAAGTTCTAATTGTACTCGTACTCTCATAAGAAATAAGGTCTCAAAACTTCTTTCATCCCCCTCACCTCTGTTTACTATAGGGCTTACCCACTATCTGTTTACTATAGGGCTTACCCATTCAGCCTCTAGTTTCCAGTAATCAGGCTTCTTAGATGCCAAGTGTGAAGAAATACAACCCATTTCTCTCAGGTGAAATCATTTCTTCTATGTGACCACTTTTCAGATATTCCTATCATGTTCCCCCAGGTCTCCTTTTCTCCAGGTTAAATATCTCCAATTTCTTCAAATGGTTCTCATGAAACACAATCTCTTGTCTTCTCACCATGTTGACCACCCTCTTAAGCATACACTTCACTTATTTTCTCAAATGAAGTGTCTAGAAATGAGCCCAGTACTCTGCAGATGTTTTGACTAGGGCAAAGTAAAGAACTATTAACTCCTTTATTCTGAACATGATGCTTCTCTGTGCAGTTTTTAGACAGTATTTGTTTCTTTGCCCTATACATCACTTTATTGTTTTATTTTAAATTTGTAGTCCACTAAGATCTCTATTTTTCATAACTTTAGTCTAGCTAAGACCCCTTCCATGATATATTTTGAAGTTGATTTTTAAAAATACAACAATAGAACTTTATATGTATTTCTGTAAAATTTGATTTTATTTGATTTAGCCTACCCTTGGCTGGGAACTTTCTCATTGCAATCTCTGTTATTCAGTATACTAGACTTTGTGCCATCTGAAAGTTTGATAAGCATTTCATCTAGGCCTCCTTCCAAGTCATTGATAAAAAAATATTGAATAGGGGTGGCTAGGTGGCACAATGAGTAAAAAGCACTGGCCCTGGAGTCAGGAGGACCTGAGTTCAGATCCAATATCAGACATTTAACTCTTACTAGCCATGTGACCTTGGGCAAGTCACTTAACCCCAATTGCCCTGCCTTCCCCCCTCCAAAAAAAGATAAGACAAATAAAAGAAAAAAATATTGAATAGCACAAGGTTAAGAACACATCACTATGGCATGCTACTAGATAGACTGCCCTTCAAATTGATATCTAGTCATCACTACATACTTAATGAGTTTGATCATTCAATCTATTCCAAATGTTCTTAACTGTACTATCATTCAGCCTATATCACTCCATCTTATGTGTGCTGTGCCTAGAACATAATAGGTACATGATAAATGCTCATTAACTAACTCTCTTATCCACAAGTATAGCATGAAAAACTGTCAATTTTTTGGTTGAATTCTAAATATATCTACCTCATTTCCCTGATCTACAAATCTAGTTAGCCTGTCAGAAAAGGAAACCAGGTTAATCTGGCATGCCCAGATGATGATATCAGCTTGTAGTCATCACTTCTGCAAGTGTTCACAAACTGTTCCTTAGTAATCTAGAACTTTGCCAAGAATATAAATCAAACTCGTGGGTCCACAGTTTGCAAATTTCATTTTTTACACATAAAAAAATTGTCCATTGATTGTTCTTCAATCCTACAGCTCATATCCCATTTTTCCAAAATCTCCTGCAGCAATTTATCAATTACTTTTAATAATTACTTTTGAGTAATCTTGGATATACTTTGCCCAGGTTTGGTTTCATCAAAGGCAACTAAATACTTCCTGACCTTTTAGTCATACTAGAGTATGTCCTCTCCCTGCTCACTATGTTTTGTATCCTTTTTTTTTTTTTTTTTTGCCTTTTTGGAGAGAGGGAGGAAGGGCAATTGGGGTTGAGTGATTTGCCCAAGGTCACATGGCTAGTTTTGTGTTAACAGTCTGAGGCTGGATTTGAACTCAGGTCCTCCTGACTCCAGGGCCGGTGCTCTATTCAGTGTGCCACCTAGCCTTCCCTATTCTTTGTATTCTTTACATCTCATATATCCTTCCTCTTGGAAGAGAAAAGAGAAAAAAAAAAGAGTTGAGTCATTTAACCTCCTCGCCATAATAGGATTACATATCTAGAATTGGAGAGTTTTCAGATGTCATTTAGTTCCAGTTCCCTTATTTTACAGATGAGGAAACTGAGGCTCGTGGAAGTTAAATGATTGATAGCAGTCATCAGAGACAAGATTTGAACCTAGGTCCTCTGATCCCAAAGTCAAAATTCATTACACTAAATTAGTCTGCCTCCCAAATAGTATCGACATTCCATCTCTTCTGAAAAGCTTTCCTTTCCCTTTTATCATTCTATTGTCCACAAAATCCATGATAAAAAACACCACTTTTTGATGTATTTAACATTCATTGCCAACATGCTGAACATTAACATTCCTTACACCTATCTGTCAGGGCCATTCTATTCTATTTATGCTCAATAATTTGACCTTGATTCCATCAGGTATTCATAATATTTTTTTAATCTGAGTTTGTCAATGATATCTCTATGCATTCAGGTTTTTCTTTTTAAATAGATAAACTTTTTCTCCTCAATAGAATAATTTCTTCTTATATCTCCAGAACTTCATTCTTGAAAGTTCCCCATTCTTCTTTAGCTAACTTCCCTCTAAAAAATATTAGACCATTAGACTTACTTATCTCCATGACTGTCTTATAGCTTGCTTCACCTTTTAAAGAATAAAGCTAGCTGTTCTACTTTTTCAAAAGGAGAGAGCCAGCTGATGATCAAATTTCTTGTTAAAAATCTCATGTAAATTTCTATAATATCATGTTTCTATGTCACATTTATGATCTGTGCCCCAAACGTCTGTCCAGAATCTGTACACTCCTACTTCAGGATAGCTATTGTTTCCATTGCTGTCCATCCTCACCCGAGAGCTCAACACCATTTTTCTCCTCTTAAATGTCTAGATTTCCTCATATGAGGATATAGTCAATATACAATTCTCCTCCGTTCTTTGTTAATCTATGTTCCCTTGAATAAGATATAGCCTTCTAGAGCTAAAGTGCAGTCATAAATCCTATCCCAGCAAGCCTTGGTAATAACTACAAGACCCTGGAAAGACTTACATGAACTGCTGCAAAAGGAAGTGGGCAGAACCAGAACATTGTACAGAGTACCAACAATATTGTTGAAGAACTATGACTTAGCTATTCTCAGCAAGAAAATCCCAAAGGACTCATGATAAAACATGCTATCTTCCTCCAGAGAAAGAACTGGATACAGACTGAACTATTCTATTTTTCTCTTTCATTAATTTTTTTCAGTCTTCTACAAAATGACTAATAAGGAAGTGTTTTATATGATTGCACATGTATAACCTATTATCAGATAGCTTACCACCTCAGGGAAGGGGGAGGGGAAAGTGGGAAGGAGGGATAGAATTTTGAGCTCAAAACTTTAAAAAATGTTAAAAATTGCTTTAATCATTTTTTGGGAAATAAAATTTTATTTAAAAATGGATGAGGTTCAATTTGTCTCTTTGCATTAAGATCATTCTGCTAATTATTCATACCTTGTGCATTTTTAGGTAAATACGTGAGATCAGGGATTTTATCATTGTCTTTCCTCTTGGATGTTGTTTCCTCTAAATTATTGAACCACTCTTATTCTACTCTTTCTCCTGTGTTGCGCCTTTTCATCTATGTGGTACCAACTGTGGTGTGCACAATTTTCTCTCCCTTCCCTTTTCAACTTAATTAATCTTGAAAGACTTCAGGAAAATCTGTTTTTGTACTCTTTTAGGTGGACTGCATATCTGGTCAAAAGCCCACCATTCCCAAATCTACCTTAACCTTCATTTGAAAGATGTGATTAAATACAAACAAATAAGTCCACAGATGACTCCCGCCATGTTTTCCATTTATTTTCCCCAGAACTTCACAATCCATAATAATGCTATACAGTTTTCTTTTAGTGATAAAATTCCCTCACCATTCCGTATTCTTCAGATTTGATAATGACTTGGAAACTCTCCATCATAACTTAGAGACTTGATTCAGGAAGGGAGCAGACCTCTCTGTATTTTTTTTATTGGTTTGACAAATAGCTGCCTCAATATCTCCCATCAGGAAGATATCAATCTTCTCTTCTTCAACTGACCATTCTTCATAACTTCTCACCTGAAGGCACCTATGACTCCCCATTATCATTCCTCAGAGCACAAGACACTGCTTTACTGAGAAATAAGCTAGTCAGTCCCCTCATTTATAGGAAAACCCTCATCATGCCTACTGTATAACTTCAAATGATGGATTGCATTCTTCTTCCCTTCTTTCTCTGTCATGTTCTTCTACCTTACAATTTCCCGACACAGATTACAGTTCCCCTCTATCTTTTCTACTTCTGGATTGTCCTACCATATGCCAGAAACCTCTTCATCTTAGCAGATACTGTCAACTCTAGAACTCACATTTCAAAAGTCTTCTTTGCCCCAGGACCACTCCCTCTGAATTGAAAGGGAAAGGTTTCCTCCCAGAGCCTCCTTTTAAGGAGGGTGCCCAGACCAGCTATCTCTTCATTTGCTACTTGACTTCACTTTCTGCTCTTCTCCATCTCCCTTACCACACTTCAGCTTCCTTTTGTTTGTTGTCTTCCCCTCTTGAATGTAAGCTCCTTGAGGGTAGGAACTATCTTTTTTTTCTTTTTTACTTCTATGTGTATTCCCAGTGCTTAGCACAAAGTAAATGCCTGGCACTTACAGTGTCTGGCACATAGTAAGCATTTAGTAAATATTTGTTGGCTGACTTTCTCTTCATATCTTTGTTTTTCCTTGAAACACTTTTTCTGTTTTTTTTTTTTCAAGCAATACTTAATTCTTCCTGATTATCCAGAGGATGAAGAATCCTTTTAATGTATTGGTAATGACCCCTATTTGAGGGGATCCAATGTAGAACAAATGACATATCACAACATTTATATTCTCATCGAAACTACCTGGTTTATAGGGAAGTGTTTTAGTGCATTTCTTGACTGAGTACACTTTCGATTTTTCTCCTATCTGGTGATTTCGTTGATTTTGGAAATTATGGCTACTTCTGAGACTTTTCTCCACAGAAATTTCACTCTAATATATATCTTTGTCCTTATAATGAACCCATTAACTGTGAAATGCTCAGTCTATTAGAGTCTATGAATTATGTGTAGAGGAGACTATTAAACTTGGGAAAGAAGTTAACTATTTACTTTTCTGTTATTAATATAGTTGAATCATTTACAGACACAGAGTGAGTTGAAGAGAAGTCTCCACAGAGAATCAAGAATTAATAAACATAAAATGAGAGAACTCAAAGCCAAAAGTGTCCTTGAAAACATGCCAAACGATGATGGCAGTGAAGACTTTGTAACTGTAGAGCCTGATGTATCCATGAATGGAGAGACAGGTAAGTGGTCATTTTTCAATGAAACAAAATATTCCTAAACTGTTTTTAAACCTCATCGGGCAAGTTTCTGATGGAAAAGTAACAACCAATAACTTGGGGCTACCCCTTCTGCTGTACTTATGGAATTTAGTAAGTCTGTTCTAATTATACAATTTAGGATTGAGAAGTAAAAGAGAGAAGCTTGCAAAACATAGTTGCAAAAGACCTTTATTTATTTAATGTTTCTGTTGGTTTAGTACTACTTACTAAAAAGTAGTTTAAACACATTGGAGGAAACAAGCAGAAAAATCTTCATTTATGATTAAAGCAAATGAAAGACAAGAAAGTTTATTAGTGTACCTGAGGTTGCACAGAATGTTAATATATTGGAAATGGCTCTCCTGATTTCCCGGAGAATGCTCTGCCATCCCCAACCCAATCCAATCTAATCCAACAAGCATGTTTGTTGAAACAGAAGTATGCTAAGTTTTCATGGGGAAATATCTCCAGACAAGCAGGAATAGTGACAAACACACCAGTAGCAGTCTGTGTGTGTGTGTGTGTGTGTGTGTGTGTGTGTGTGTGAGAGAGAGAGAGAGAGAGAGAGAGAGAGAGAGAGAGAGAGAGAGAGAGAGAGAGGAGAATCCTAGGTTCTCTTTTGGGTGCTATCCCCTTTCTTCTTGGGTGAGAGACTCCCACATGATTTTCAAGAGAGAGAATGTCAGTATTGCCATAGTATCAGGGTATGTGGGGGAGATTATGGAAATGGTAACTGTCTCTGTCAGTTAGCTGAATATGAAAACTTTAAAGACTTAACCCTTTTTTCCTTATTTTACATTTCCTAAAAAAGGTAACCTCATGTAGGGGATAGAGAGCTGACCTGTATCCCTTACTAGCTAAAGTCGGGAAAACTAACTTTGACACATACTAGACATACTATAGACTAAGACTATAAATTACAAATTAGTTGTGTATCTGAATTAATGATTGGAGATCTGGATCCTTCCCCACTAAAGAAAAATCCACTTAGAATCTTCTAGAATCCTTGTATTTAATATTTCACATGAGTTAATATTCTAAATTGATTCTGTTCTGTCTTGGTTATCATCTTCCTCCATTTGGAAGGGAGAGATCAAGTGTTTTCTGATAGAAATAGTTTCTAGGCTCTTCTGATCTCTTCGTCATAGTGATTGTTTGACATTGTTGCTAGTCTGTAATAGGGCCTAGTGGAACCCATGAATGGAGTTGACTCCATCCTTAAAGATCTTTGAGATGAGAATAATTGCTGTTTCCTTTAAGATGTAGAACCGGGGGTGGCTAGGTGGTGCAGTGGATAAAGTACTGACCCTGGAGTCAGGAGGACCTGAGTTCAAATCCAGTCTCAGACTCTTAACACTTACTTACTGACCTTGGGTAAGTCACTTAATCCCAATTGCCCTTCCTTCCCCCCTCCATAAAAGGAAAAAAATGGAACCAAAGATTAATAGTTTGCATTAGTCACTCCCTGTTAAACTGAGTTGTCCTGCCATTATACAAATAATAGTTTCCTAGTCCTAATCTAAGGGCTTTTTCTCAATCTTTATCTTTCTTGACCTCTCTGAAGCATTATCAGTCATCTTCCCCTAGATTCTCTCTCTTCTTTAGGTTTTCATGACATTGCTCCTCTCTCCTGGTCATATGTGTTTTACTGTTCCTTTTCATTCTCCTTTGCCTGCTGATTTAACCAAGGCACGCCCAATAATGATGTGCATCCCCCAAGGTCACAGGTTGGCCTTGTTCTCTCTTTCTTTCCCCTATTTCACTTGGTAATCTCATTAAATCCCACAGATTCAATTCTCATCTCTATTCAGATGATCGAAGCCTTTTGGACATTTCAGACTGAATTCCTTTAGGATTCTCATACTTAACATGTCAGAAATAGAACTCATCTTTCCCTGTAAACTCTTTCCTCTTCAAACTTTCCTATAACTACTGAAGATACTTACCATTCTTTCAGTAACCCATGCTTCCAAATTAAGTACCATCCTCATTGCCTCATTTGTACTCATCCCACATATCCAATTTGTTGTCAAACTTTGTTTTCTCTGCCCAGAGAATATATCCTACTCTCTAATCTCACATACCTACCATCCTTGGGCAGACCTTCATCATTTTATGTCTGTACAATAGCAATAACTTTCTGGTTGGTCTCCCTACCTCAGATCTACCCACTCCAATTCATCTTCCACTTAGTTACCAAAATACTCTAAGAGTGTGATTCCTTCATTCCCCCTTCCCCACTTAACAAACTCCAATGGCTACCTATCATCTCCACAGGATCAAATGGAAAATCCTCTGTTTGGCGATTAAAGGCTTTTATAACCCAGTCCCTTCTTCCCTTTCCAATATTCTTACACTATACTCCCCTCCATGTACTCTATGATTCAGTGACATTGGCTTCCTTACGGTTCCTTGCACATGACACTCACCTCCTGACTCCATACTTTTAACTCGATGGTCCATGTACCTGATGGCTCTCTTCAAGTATCATCTATACATAGACAACTCTGAAACCTATATATCTGATCCTAATCTCTCTTTTGAACCCTAGGCTTGTATCCCCAACTGCCAAATGTACAATTGGGAATATCCTGCTAGATGTCCTGTAGGCATCTCACACGAAACATGGCCAAAATATCCATTCTCTCTCATTTCCCTGTTTCTGTTGAGGTTACGATTATCCATCTTGTCATTCAGGTTCACAACATTGGAATCATCACTAACTCTTCCCTCTCATCCCTTATAATCCAATCGTTCTTGTCAATCCTACCTCCCCAGTATCTCTCACATCTGTCCCCTTATTCTCACCCATATGGCCACCACTCTAACTCAGACTATAATCATCTCTCACCTAAAGCATTGCTATAACATTCTAATTGGTCTACCATTCTTAATCTCTCTTATCTCCAATTTATCCTTCACACAGCTGGCTAAATGATATTTTTAGGGCACAAGTCTGACTATGTCACTTTCCTGATAAAGCTCTAGTGGTTTCCTCTTGCCTCTGGGATAAAATATAAACTTCTCTGATTAGCATTTAAAACCCTTTTCAATCTGGTCCCAATCTGTCTTTCTAATCTAATTGCACATTTCTATTCTTCACAAACTGCTAACTGGTTTACTTGTTATTTCACATACACAATATTCCACCTTCTGCTTTCATGACTTTGTATAAACTGTCTACTATGTTTGAAATCCATTTCCTCCTTCCATCCAGCCCAAAATTACCTAGACTCTTTCAAAGCTCAGCTCAGGTGCCACTTCTTACACGAACCCTATCCAAACCTCAATGCCATTAATTCAGAAATTACTTTGTACTTTACATATATTTTATATTTCCCTTTTCAACATATACATGCATATACATGTATATCTCATGTGTGTATATACATATATGCATATGTGTGTTTATATATATGTATATATATAAACACACATACATATATAATTTTGCCCCAATAGAATGAGGACAAGGTTATTTTTGTCATTATATCTCTAGTTCAATATCTGGCATATTAATATATGACATATATTAATAAATGTGCATTAAATGAATAAATTAATGAATGAATCTAAATTTCTTGTAAACAGACCTTTTGTAGACACAATATTGGCTATGTTGAATTGAATGCTAAAAGAACTTTGGTCTTTTTTTTAGAAAATGCATGGAATAGAGAAATCATAAAATATCATGAACGGAGTGAAAATCATCCCAGCAAGAATGATGAATTGAGAAGATGGTCTCTCAAACAGCAGGTCCAAGATGAACTATTTTGGGACAGCTCTAGCACCAATTCAGATGAGTTGGGAAAAGAGGAAAGGAAACCCTGGACACTGGTGAGGACCAAGACCGAAAGAATTTCACTTTTTGATGAGTTCTTTGATCAAGAGTAAGAGAGCTACAAAGTTAAAAGAACTGTACAGCAATCAGGATTTCACTGGGAGGAGGCAGCTAGCTGGTGGGGTAGATAGAACCCCAGCCCTGGATTTAGGAGAATCTGAGTTCAAATCCAGCCTCAGTCACTTGACTGTGTTTGAGTAACTGTGTGATTTGGGCAAGTCACTTTAAACCTGATTGCCTTACCAAGGGTGGGGTGGGAGGGAGGGAGATTTCATTGGGAAGAGAAAAGGGAGAAGGGGGAAGTGAATTGAAAAATTCAATTATTTGTGATTCCAGTACCTAGAACAGTGCCTGGCATATAGTAAGTACTTAAAAAATACCTGTGGATTAATTGTTTACTTGTAGTACTGATTCAAATCAATATGTAGAATATGATAACTTTTTTAAGTTTTTTTTTTTATTTTTTTTAAATTGAGGCTTTTTAAGTCCCAAAGCTATGCCTCATTTAAGAAAAACTGATATAGAAAATGTAAAATACATAAATTAGAGAGTTGGTTATTCATATAATGCTCTTTATTTTATTTATGAGGATTACAACTTTTGTTAAAAAGAATAGCAAGGTCATCTAGGAAACTTAGTGATTTGTTTTCATATAACTATGGGACTTAACAAAGAGGCACCTGGGAAACTGCAGAAATTCTTAGTATGTTAGGAATTAAATTAAATAAGCACTAACCAAATGAAGTTAAAACAATTCTGAGAATATGATAGAGATCCATGGAGAACAAAATTTTTAGAGCTCAAAGGGCTCTTGGGGATCATTTAATCAAGAGAAAATTATTCAATTTACAAAAACTAAAGGCACAGGTAATTTGAAAAACATCTATTGTGAAAGCCAAAAACAGTTGCCTTCCCAACATCATATGCCATAAGAAGTTATATCTTATCTAGAAACATCCAAAAATTACTTTAAAAACTTTAAAGGTGGGGTGGGGCAACTAGGTGGCACGGTAAATAGAGCACTGGTCCTGGAGTCAGGAGGACCTGGGTTCAAATCCAACTTCAGACACTTGACACTTACTAGCTGTGTGACCTTGGGCAAGTCACTTAACACCAACTGCCTAGCCTTCCCCCCTCAAAAAACAAACTTAAAAAAATACTTAACAGTTCATTTTGTGAAATATTCCAAAAAGAAATACAACCAAAAAACTTATTCTTGAAATTCATCAAATGAATATGAAAAGTTGTAACATTTAAGAAGAAACACCAGAGCTATAAGTAGGATTTTTTTCCTGGAGGCAAAACTAGTTGTGTGGAGGGGCTATTGTGCAGAGTATGATGTCAGATCTATTTTCTCTGGGATAGGAGATCATTCAACCCTGATTCCTGGATTTTGTCATGGAGTTGGACCTTTGGAGAGGTTAATGAACAGTCACTCCCACCCAAGGAAATATGTACTCTCTTGTAGAAAAAAAAAAACATCCATTCCTATATCCCTGAATAAGATCTCATTTTCCTTGTGATAACTGGTAAATATTTCTATCTCTTGATTAACGCCAATTTATGCATCTATTTACTTGATTTTGTTACCTCTATGACCTTGTTATATCAATAACCTCCTTTTCTTAAAACTCAGAGATGGTTAAACATTAGTGAATAATGAGCTGGACCAGGAGTCAAGAATGCCTGGGTTAAAATTCAGCTTCACATACTAGCTATATATGTCTGAAGAAGTCACTTCCTTAACCTCAATTTCTTCATCTGTCCAACATGAATAATATATATATATATATATATATATATATATATATATATATATATATATATATATAGTACGTGACTTTTGTTAAGTCTCAGCATCTAAAGTTCTATATAAATGTCAACCAGTATTATTTCTTTTTGTACTGGCAGCTTCTCTTTGGGTTGCAACATGCATAGATTTCCTCTTTCCCCTCCTTTGACTCATCTACTTTATGTAGATCATTGAAGCTACTTTATCTGCTTTATGGATATCCTATCCCTTTACTACAATAGTTATAGAAAGAACAGCCTACATTTAGCTACTTCTACTTCCTCTCCATACATTCATTCTTCAACCTCTTCCATTTCTTTCACCTATCTGAAATTCTGCTCTCTAAAGTCTTTTTACTTCTGTGGTGGAAACAATATCCTAAGGTTTTGCTTCATGCAGGACAGAGCAGTATTTTCTTTTCTTTAAAAGATAATGGGAAGGGGCAGCTAGGTGGCACAGTGAGTAAGAGCACCAGCCTCGGAGTTGGGATGACCCTAGATCGAAACCGGCCCCAGAAAATGAGCACCCACACATAAATGATGACTAGCGGTGTAACCTTGAGCAAATTACTTAACCCCAATTGCTTAAAAAAAAAAAAAGATAATGGGGAAAAGATAATGAAAACATCCTTGAGGATTAATTGGTTTAGGGGACTAAAAACTTGGTCTATTGATATAATTTCCTGGTGCCTTTGCTATAAAATTCAGGCACAGGATCCTCCTCAAGCTGCTAACTTCAGACAATCATGAACAACACAAAGGCAGAGAAGCTGTGCCCAGTTGATTCAATGCTGTATCTTTGCTGAATTCCCTTTCTCTGCTTTGAATATCCTTCCCTCACTATGGCTAAGTAAATCTTTTGTTAACTGTCAGATATTCTACAAGTGTATAATTTCATTTCTATCTAGAAACTGAGTTGCCAGATCTGCATAAAGCATGCCTGACCTATCATAACTTCTTTATGAACAAATTCAGTCGATCCGCCTTCCTGACATCTTCGCAGCATCTGACACTGTTGACCATCTCTTTCTTAGTGATTTAGTTTTCTTTGGTTTTGATGGCTTTGTACTCCAATCATTCTCCAGTGTATTATAGTGGAACAAGTACTGTCTCTAGAGTCAGAAGATCCATATTTAGATCTAGCTTCAGTTTTATCATCTATTAAATGGAGGATTGGACAGATATTATGTCCATCATATCTAACTTTTGAGGTCCCTTCTGAATCTATCAGCCTTTCTAAGTATTCCTATATCCGAATCTACTTTTCTTTCTTTTTTGCCAAATGCTTTTCCTGAGTAGTCTCATCAACTCTCATGGCTTTACTTATTTTCTCTTTGTGATATGATGCCCAAATCCATAGCTTCACCCCCAGTTTCTCCTGCATTGGCTCTTCATCACATATTTCCAGCTGCCAATTAGATATGTTCATCTGAATATCTCACAGGCATTAATGGAATGATGTCAGCCTGGAGCAAAGTCTCTTGTAGAGTGTTCTATGATCTGTCTGTGGCCCTGTGGTTTTCACTATATTTTGTCAGTGATTTGAATGATTGCACAGATGATATGCTTTTCAAATAAAGAAAGCTAACAGGTTGGATTACAGAATCAGTATCAAAAAGGTCTCCATTGACTAGAGGAATTGACTGAATCTAACAAGAAAAAATATTCATACTTCCAGGACCTATGATTCATTAGTATAAGTACTACTTTCTCACCCTGAAAATTTACTCTGTCCCCATGACCTTCTCACCCTGGAAGATCCCTCCACTCCTTCATCACTATTCTCCCACTGGTGAGTTGCTAGGCCAGCCATCTTTCTCCATTCCTCTCCCAGCTCTGCTTCTGATTCCCATTTTCTAGCTTCCCTTTATGTATTGTCTTCCCCAACTAGAATGTAAGCTTCTTGCAGGCAGGGACTTTGTTTTGGTTTGTATTTATATTCCTAGTACTTAGAACAATGCCTGACATATAGTAAGCATTCTCTAAAAGCTTGATGATTTGACTGATGCAGGTCAAAATCCTTCTATGACTTAGTAGAAATTTTTTATTGTCAAGAAATTCATCACTTTGTGGCTAACCTGGTGATCAGCTCATTTGACTTTTCTGGTCTGGTCTTTGGATGATAGACATGCATTCTTTTTGGAGGGGGGAAGGCAAGGCAATTAGGGTTTAGTGACTTGCCCAAGGTCACTTTGGAACTTTGGAATTGACTGTGTGATATGGGAGACACTGGTGCAGGACCATCCGGCATGGCGGGTCCTCATTAGAGAACGTGCTATGCTCTATGAGCAAAGCAGAATTGAGGTAGCTCAAATGAAATGTGAGATGCTCAGATTTTGAGAATCCACCCCAAATGTTCACTTTGTCTATTTGTGCCCGACCTGTGGTAGAGCCTTCCAAGCTCATACTGGTCTGATCAGCCACAGTCAGACACACTGTAACTTGACTCTAGCATAATGATGTCATTTTGATCCTCTTCGAAAATGAAGGACAACAATCAACCAATAAACCAACCATTTATTAGCAAAGTACTTGGAACGTAGTAAGTGCTTAGATAAATGCTTTACCTTTCTACTTCTATAAATATAATATATTCTATTTTAAAGGAATAAAATTAAGCTAGTTTTAACTAACATCAATATAGAAGACTCAAATTTATATCTCTATTCCAATCTTTCCTCTTAATTACATATCTGTATCTCCATATTCTTATATGATATCTCCATCTGGATGGTCCATTGATGGAACCCAACATGTTCAAAGCCAAGCTGACTGTCTTTTCCCTTAAATCTAATCTCTTTGAATTCACCATTTATGTCTGTGATACCACTACATACTTTCCCATATTTGAAACATTGAGATGATCTTTGACTCTTCCCTGTTCTTCACACCTGATGGGAGAAGGTACAAAGGCCCAGCCATTCAGCCATCAGAACCCCTCCCTCAACCATCCGCTCCTTTCCACTCCCATTGCCCCGAACCTAGTACTGGAATTTGTTATCACCTTACTGAGCTATGGCAATAGTTTCTAAACTATACTTTCTCCTCTCTAGTCTATGTCTATCCTTAATATCATTGACAGAATGATCACCTTATTCATAGATCTGACTGTGCTACTCCTTGGTTCAAGTATAGCTACCAAGTAAAGGCAAAATGCCTTTATTTGACATTCAAGGCCTTACACAATCTATTACCTTTCTAGTCTTCTCTCATATTGCTCCTTTCCATTTTCATATGACTTTACACTCTAGCCAATTTCAATTAATCTTTCTTCTTGGAGCATGTTCTATATTTCCCTGCCTCCATGCCTTTAATTACCCCCGGGCCTTATGCCTAGAATACACTCAATCCTTCTCTTTGTTGTTGAATTTCTTATGTTCAGTCATTTCGGTTGTGTTCAACTCTTTGCAACCCTATTTGGGGTTTTCTTGGCAAAGATACTGGAATGGATTGCCATTTCCCTCTAGCTCACTTTACAGATGAGGAAAATGAAGTAAACAGAGTTAAGTGACTTGCTGAAGGTCACACAGCTAGTAAGTGTCTGAGGCCGTATTTGAACTCAGGAAGATGAGTCTTCTTGATTCCAGGCCTGGCACTCCATCTATTGGCAGCCCCTAGGCAACTGAATTTCTATCCATCCTTTGAAGTTCACTCTCAATACCCCCTCTCTTATGTATTACCTGGTTCCCCATCATTAATAACTTTAACCCTTGGATGTAACACAGTTTTGTTTCACAACTTTCAAATGTGCTTAGCATATAACATTATGAATTATTGTTGTATGCAGTTGTGTTACTCCCTATAGACTATAAGCTACAAGAAGGCAGAAACTGAGTCCGAAGTAAAATTCTCATCTTCTTACAGCATGTGGACATGTAGCTGTAGCATATAAATGTTTATTGTTAGTGTCATAACCACTTTTTAGGATTGGTGTGATGAATGTGGTATGTTGACTCTAAAAGTACAATACATTTATAAGTAGTTGATGGTACAAGCAAGCTAGGCAGGCTGTGCTGTCATTCATGCATTGGGCTGAGACCTACAGAATGCACTTGGGAAATTCGCTCCCCTCCCTTCTTTGTAGTAACATGTATTTCACCCAGCTCATCTTTCTTTGATGGGTAAAGCTTATTGTTAAAAACCCTTGAGACCAACAAATAACCCGAGCAGTGCTTTTAATGTGAATACAACATAATCCATGTTCTGCCTTCTTGTAGCCTGGGATTCTTTATTGGTTTATGCTTCAGAAGGATTCTGGTACTAAATATTTTCTTTCTCCCTCTGTGACACCTAAATGTTCTTTTAAATACATAGCTTGAGTTTTTGGGGCAGCAAAGTACAACTCTGGGTTAAAAAAAACCTCTAAGATTATAAATCTGCTTCCCTCTTTTTTTTCTTTATGAAATTTTATTTTTCATTTATGGAAAAAGCATTTCCATAACATATTACAAGTAAAAAAGATGATTATACATAAAACTGCAAATCTACTATGCACAACTTGCTACTCCTTTCAAATATACAACAAAAATATCATGTAAACTTCTTGTTTCCCTTGCCCTCCCCCTCCAGATGGCTACCATTATATATCCAAAGAAGTGTGTGTGTACATATACACACAAATATATAATATAAATAATTATTTTATTTGTATCCCTATTTATTATTTCTTTCTTTGGATGCAGATAGCATCTTGCTCTGTATGACCTTTATAGTCCCATATAGTTCTTTTTTGGAGGAGGAGGGAAGACAAGGCAAGGAAATTGGGTTAAGTGACTTATCCAAGGTCACACAGCTAGTAAGTGTGTCAAGTTTCTGAGGCCAGATTTGAACTCAGCTCCTCCTGACTCCAGGGCTGGTGCTCTATTCACCGCACCATCTAGCTGCCCCTTCATAGAGTTCTTAAAATAATATTGCTGTTATTGTATACAGTGTTCTCTTGGTTCTGCTCATTTCTGCTTCTCTCTTAAGGTTTTTTCCTCACTCGAATCCCAATCTCACTCCTAGTATCCAAGTAGGCAAAACTGATGCAAATTCAAATGGCCATTTGAATTTTAACATATGGTGAGAAAACATTTAACACAGTTCTCCTCTAGGGAACAGATAAAGAGAGGATGTATAATAAGTGATTACATCCTTCTTGACATCTCTGCAGTCTTTTATACTCTCAAGCACCCACTTCTCCTTGGTAATCTCTTCTCTCTTGAGGTCTTTTTTTTTCTGCTTTTTGGAGGGCAGAAGGCAGGGCAATTGGGGTTAAGTGACTTGCCCAAGGTCACACAGCTAGTAAGTGTTAAGTATCTGAGGCCAGATTTAAACTGAGGTCCTCCTTGACTACAGGGCCAGTGCTCTATTCACTGCACCACCTAGCCAGCCCTCTCTTTAAGTTTTTATGACACTATTCTCTCTCTCTACCTACCTATATGACCCCTTCTCAGTAGCCTTTGTTAGCTCACTATTTGGGTCATGGCCACTAACTGCGGGTATACCTCAGGGCTCTATTCGGGACATCCTCCTCTCTATACTATTTCACTTGGTGATCTCATCAATTTTTTTGCCTTTTTTTGCTTTATTTTTGAGGGGGGGTAGGGCAATTGGAGTTAAGTGACCTGCCCCAAGGTCATACGGCTAGTTAGTGTTAAGTCTCTGAGGCCGTATTTGTACTCAGGTCCTCCTGACTCCTGGGCTGGTGCTCTATTCCCTGTGCCACCTACCCACCCCAATCTCATCAATTTCTATGACTTCTGTTATCATCTTTATGCTAATGATTCCCAAGTCTACTTATCTAGCCCTATCCTCTCTGCTGACTCCTGGTCTCTCCAACCTCAATTGCCTTTGGATATCTTGAGCTGGATGTCATAGTCTCTAGTCCTTCATACTTGCTTCTTCATGTCTCATCACTTACTTGACTTTTCTACATACTATAAGCCTCCTTTAAGGTCAAGGTTAAGAAAGTGTTTTAGCTAATTTGCCATCAAAGTTTGAAATCCCTCAAAATTTAAAAAACACTAGGAAGTGACTAGGCCACCTTCAAGAAACCCTGACCTATCTCAGTACATATAGATAGATAGATAGATAGATAGATAGATAGACAGATATAGATATAGATATATACACATATACATGCATGCATACAAATGTACACACATATTTATATGTATGTGTGTATAAACACTTTTCTGAGGAACTCCAAAAAGTATTCTACATTTATCTGAGTCTTTTATTGTGATAAACAAAATGTAACAACTTTCCCATAGTTTTTAATTTCTTGGTCTAGATCTCAAGAGAGGATTTTCTGAATTCTGAATATTCAGTTTCACTAATAATCTCCAAGTCTCGGGGTGGCTAGGTGGTGCAGTGAGTAGATCGTTGGCCCCGGAGTCAGAAGGACCTGAGTTCAGATCCAACCTCAGACACTTAATGCACACACAAACAAAAACCTAGCTGTGTGACCTTGGGCAAGTTACTTAATCCCAATTGCCCTCAAAAAAACACAATAATCTCCAAGTCTCTTGTGGGTGCCCAGTGATGATGGTGTTTGATAAGTGGCTCTCCCAGTAAATGAAGAAGTCACTGTCAGACAGAGACAGAGAAAATGAATCTCCTCATATCCTTCTCTGAGACTTATACTAGATGAAAATTAGGACAAAGACTATGGTTCCTCTGCCACCCCACTCCCCAGCTAGAACATGCTTTTTCCTTTTGAAAAAACAGTCTTGGAACTGAGAAATGTGAGGTTATAACTACAATTTAATAAGACTTTAAAAAAAAAACCATATCAGGTGCATTCAGATGAACAGTATCCTTCAAACAGTCATATGGAGAGGATCTGTCAGAGCTGCTGCCAATTATAAAATATAGTTGGTTCAAGCTCTTCTTCTCAAATTGTCTTCAGAGTCTGTTTAAGAACCACACAAGAAAAACCCTCATTACTCTTGGATGTTTCTACTCCCTTCTTTTTCCTCTTTTGTCTGCCCCATTCCCAGTAGGATTTCATTTGCTCCCCATCCTTTTTCCAATTAAGTCCTTTAAAAAAGACATAGCAGAATGGCCCTTATTAATATATCATCAACTATTTGATGTGATTTGAAAGATAAGGAGAAGACCTTCTTAACTTCCCCTTCACTAGCTGCCACTTTATGGAAATCCTATCATTAAACATTTGTTCCTTTGTCAAAAGACTCTGGGACATCTAAATCTTGGAGGGAGTAACAACATGAGAGAAATGTTGCATTGTTTCTAGTCATTCACATCTCATTATGAATTAACAACAATCATAGATTTATAAAGTATATTGCTCTCCTAAACATTTTGTATACATTCTCTCATTTCTCCTTCATAATAACACTGTGAGGTATGCAGTACAATTAAGAAAAAAAGGAAGGTCTGAGAGGTGTGATCATAAAATTAGAGCTGGAAGGAATCTTAGAGTTCATTTAATCTGCCATATTTTACAGAAAAGGAAACTGAGGCTGAGAAAGGTAAAGTAACAATTACACAGAGAGTTACTGCCAGTAACACAGAGAGTGTCCTGACTCCAAGTCCAGTTAGAGACCTTGGCTATGAAGGTACATCAGAGTTTTGATGGGAAAAGAAAACAAAGAAGAAAGGTTGAATGGGAAAGAAGAAGAAGAATTAGATAACCCCAAAAGATGTTTGTGTGTTGGGTATGAAAGTATTTGGGTACCACATAACTTAGAAAGGAAGAGGAATGACTCTGAGTCAAGATGGCCAAGTAGAAACAGGATTTCCAAGCAGCTCTGGCTTTCATCTCCTCTAATTCAGGTAAAAAATGACTCTAGAAAAACTTTGGAGCTATGGAACCCACAAAATGACACAAAGAAGCTAACATCCTGCTGAGGACAGCCTGGCAGGTGGGCAGCAAGCGGCCAACCCAGTGCTATATGGGAGCCGACCCGGACCTTGAGAGCCAGAGGTTTTAGCCTCAGGGTGGCCTGAACAGCCGCTGCCTGGAGGAACTTTAAATCACCAGCAGCTGTAGTGGTTTCCAGAATTATCAACCCATAGATGCCAAGGACAAAGTGAGAGGGCAGTGTAGTGGGGGCTTTGAGACTTGGGAATTCACAGTGCGACCCCCCCTTTTCCCCAGGGCGAGATCAATTGAGGTGCTGGGGCCATGCAGCCACCACCTCATGGTTGCTTCAGAGCTCCTGGTCTAGAGATTCTAGGGGGACCAAGCGACCAGTCAAGGGGTAATCACTTTTTCTTTAACCTGCTTGGATCTGGATTGCTGTCTAGGGTGGAGGTCCTAGGGCGTGTGAGCAGTCTGCCAGGGTGTGTGGAGGCTTCAGAGAGGGCACCTAAGAGCTCCAGCAGCTGTGAAAACCCCAGCATTTGGAATAAAGCTTCTGTTTCTGGTAGCAGAGTTCTACTGTGGCAAAAAGTTCAAAAGTCAAGTAATTTAGTGGCAACATGAGCAAGCAAAGGAAACAAAGCAATCCAATTTTATACTCTTCTTTTGGGGACAAAAAGGATCAAAGCATGGAACAGCAGGAAGATAGTAAAGTCAGAACTCCTGTACCAAAAGCTTCCAAGAAAAATACAAGCTGGTTACAGGCCATAGAGGAGCTTAAAAAGGATTTTGAAAATCAAATAAGAGAAGTGGAGGAAAAATTGGAAAGAGAAATGAGAACAATGAAAGAAAATTATGAAATGAGAGTCAACAACCTGACTGAAGAAAATAACACCTTAAAATATAGACTAACTCAGATGGCAAAAGAGGCTCAAAAAGGCAATGAGGAAAAGAATGCCTTAAAAAGCCAAATTTTTCAGATGGAAAAAGAATCTCAAAAGTTCACTGAAGAGAATCATTCCTTCAGAATTAGATTGGAGCAAATGGAAGCTAATGACTTTGTGCAAAATTATGAAACTATAAAACAGATCCAAACAAATGAAAAAAATAGGAGGCAATATGAAATATCGCATTGGGACAACCACTGACCTGGAAAATAGATCCAGGATAGATAATTTTAAAATTATTGGAATACCTGAAAGCTATAATCAAAAAAAGAACCTAGAAATCATCCCTCAAGAAATTCTCAAGAAAAATTGCCCTGATGTTTTAGAACCAGAGGGCAAAATAGAGGTTGAAAGAGTCCACCAATCACCTCCTGAAAAAGATCTGCAAAAGAAAACTCCTAGGAATATTATAGTCAGATCCTGGAGTTCCCTGATCAAGGAGAAAATATTACAAGCAGCCAGGAAGAAACAATTTCAATATTGTGGAAACACTATCAGGATAACTCAATACGGCAGCTTCTATCTTGAGGGATCGAAGGGCTTGGAATATGATATTCCAGAGGTCAAAGGAGCTAGGATTAAAACTAAGAATCACCTACCCAGCAAAACTGAGTGCCATGTTCCAGGGGAAAATATGGTCATTCAGTGGAATAGAGGGCTTCCAAGCATTCTTGATGAAAAAAACAGAGTTGAATAGAAAATTTGACATACAGATACAAGAAGCAAGAGAAGCTTGAGAAGGTAAACAGGGAAAAGAAATCATAAGGAACTTATCAAAGTTGAACTACTTATATTCCTACATGGAAAAACGATAATTATAACTTATGAAACTTTTCTCAGTATGAGAATAATTGAAGGGAATAAAAAAATATATATATGTATGTATGTGTGTATATGTATGTATATATATGTATGTATGTATATATGTGTATGTGTGTATGTATACATACATATATATGTCTACATAGGAGGGTATATGGGTATATGAATACATATGTGAGTGTGTGTATATATGTCTACAAGTATACATAGACAAAGGGCACGGGACCAATTGAATAGTAAGGGATGATACTTAAAAGGTGAAATTAAGAGGTGAGAGAGGAATATAATGAGAGGAGATGGGGAGAGACAGAATGGGGTAAATTATCTCATATAGAAGAGGCAAGGGAAAATTGTTACAATGGAACGGAAGAACAAGAAGGCAAAAGGGAATGAGTCAACCTTGTTCTCATTGAATTTGGCTTAGGGCGGGAATGACATACACACTAAATAGTGTATCTCACCCTATAGGAGAGTAGAGGGGAAGGAGAAGGGGAAGGGGGGGGAATAATGGAAGGGAGGGCAGGCTAGGGGGTGGAGGGAAGTTGGAAATTGGAAGCCCCCACTCTTAAAAAGGGACAGGATCAAAGTAGAGAATAGAACAAGGGAGTGGGGTGGGATAGGATAGAGGTAAATACAGTCAGTTTTTCACAATATATCCACTATGGAAATGTTTTGCATAGCTACACATATACAACCTATATTGAATTGCTTATCTTCCCAGTGAGGGTAGGTGATGAGGGAGGAAGGAAAAGAATCTGGAATCCAAAGTTTTAAAATCAAATGTTTTAAATATATATACATATTTATATACATATTATTATTATTATTATTTTACACACAATTGGGAAATGAGATATACAGGACCTGGGGCATTGAGATCCACCATGCCCTACTAGAAAGTCGAAGGGGGAATGGGGGAAGATATGGGAGAGAGCAGATTGGGGGAGGGGGTATTCAATGGAAACACTGTTTTGGGGTAGTGGGTGGGGAGAATTGGGGAGAAAATTTGTAGCTCAAAATCTTGTGGAAATGAATGATGTAAACTAAAAAATCAAAAAAGAGAGAGAAAAAAGAAAGAAAGGGGAAAGAAGTCTGGAGAGAGGCATAGGAAGGAGGACAAGAGACTGAAAGGCAAGCTTTGCTCTCTTTCTTCTCCTTAAGATAAGAGACTACTATTTTTCATTATGTCTGTCACTCCAGCACCTAGCATGGTGCCTATACCTGTGTTAGGTGTTTAATATACATTTGTTGGATTGGGTTAGATTTGTCAATTTTGTGGAGCAGCCCTACCCAAAAACCAAGTAACCAGAACACAGTTTTACATATAGTAAGAGTTCAATCAATGTTTGTTGAACAAAACAAGGCATGAGCTTCATTCCAAATTGAATTATATTGTTCACCACATTATGAGAAAGGATATAGAGGAATGAACCAGAAAATACCAACTTATACAGTACTCATTGAGTGATTATCACCAAATCTGTTCCAGGGTAAAATGTTGTCAATGCTAACATTAAATACAGCTGCTCTTTGAGAAAATTATGAAAACTGGGCTAGAGGCAAGCTAGTAAATTTTCTACACTCAAATCTCTCTGGTTTTGCACAGAAAACAACTTTTCCGTGGCCAAAAGTGAATTATAAAACTGTCTGGTTTTCTTCCTGCTGTAAATTTTTCATGAGGAGGCTTCAGTCCTCTGAAAACAAGAGTTTCTGAAGTATTTCAGGCAACTCAGTGTTTTTCCTCACTTTTCTACATTTGCAGGTAATCCTGAGTTGTAGCACCAAGGGTAAAGAGGATATAACTTCATCTTGTCACACCTTTTAAATAGTTTGATTTGCCTTTCAGCTTGTGGGGAGTGTATAACGCCTCCACAGATGCAAACTTCATCTGGTATCATTCAAGCAATTCTCCTCCATGATCTTAAGTAAATCTTCTGTTCTATTCCAGAGGAGCCAGTCAATTTGTTAAAGACCTAACTCTGCTTTTGTTTTGTTTTGAATGTCTCAAGTGTTCCAATAAAGCATACTGGCTATTCATCAGTTTTCTTTCAGAGTAATACGGCACTGATAGAAATGAACACCGGTACTAAAGAGATGGACATTATAGCAACATCAGACGACAGATTGTAATGGAAATGCAAAAAAAATGAAAACGCACAATGGAAATTGCAAAAGATCTTCCCTGCCCCTAGGCCCTTTGATTGACTTAATAGCTCTGAGAACCTTCCTTGATTTGGAAATTTACTCTGCCCCCTAATAGGCTGAATATGGTCACATGGAGCCCTGGCAGGAGGCTTGGTTTTCAGAAATGCCCACACCTTGATGCTGTATGATTGGGCAGTGGGTCAAGAGGGTAGTTACATTCTCTGAGCCAGGAAGAGGCTATATAATCCCTGATGTGAGGCTTTGCTTTGGGGCTCACTTTGAGAAGTGTTGTGTGATTTGGCCAGATAAGACTCTGGGAAGCCGTTGAGAGCCCACCGGCTTTGAAAACCCAGATGCTGGTGCTTCCCTCTCTGGTAACTGTGATTTGGTATTGATGTAATGGTTGGACAGTTTGGAAGCCTGTCTGCTTGATCTGTTTCTCTGTCTTGTAACTTCTGTCTATATACTCTGAAGTTCAGGGTGCTGACCTTTTTCCCCTAAACTAGGTAAATGATATATGTTTGATTGATTAAAGTAAGCTTGTTAACCCATTTTGAGTTGCTTTCCTTTGGAAAAGCAGATATAAGAACCTGTGCTGGCAGCCATCCTGGGGGTGCTGGGGCTCTTGCTGCTACACAGATTCAGAATTAAAAAGCAGTTCAGAAGTCATCTACTCCAGCCCCTTGTTTTACAGGTGACAAATCTGAGACCCACAGAGGTTATATGATGGGTAGTGAGTGGCAGAGCCACGATTCCATTTCAGATAACAGATCTAAAGCTGTAAGTGACCTCAGAGGTTATCTAACCTAAATATCTACCCCATTTTTCAGATGGGTAAATAGAAGCCCAGAGAGGTACAGTGACTTACTAAAGGTCCTTTGGGTCACAGGATCATAGGTTCATAGGATCCTAGATCTAGAATTAGAAAGGAGTCTAAGCTAATTGAACTCTCTCATTTTACAGATAAGGAAAATGAAGCCCAAGGAGAGTTTAAATAATTCATCCAAGGTGACCCTTGTATTAAATGATGAATCTAAATCATCTAATTCTAAATCCAGTGTTCTTTTCGCTTCAGTCAGTTAGTCAATAAACATTTACTAAACTCCTATTATGTGCAGGTACTAAATGTTGAAGATACAAAAAGAGGCAAAACAAACAAATTAATACATGAATAACTAACTGAATGAATAATGAATGAATGAACAACAAACAAAATGGAGAAAAAGTCCTTGCCCTCAAGGAGCTTACAGTCTAGTGGGAGAGACAAATAAACAAATATGTACAAACAAGCTATAGAGAGGAAAAACAGAAAATAACTAAATGAGGGAAGGCACTAAAATTAAGAGGGGTTCCAAAATGCATCATGATGAGATTTTAGTTAGAACTTGAAGGAAGCCAGGGAAGCAAGTAGGTAGAGGTGAGGAGGGAGAGCATTACAGACATGGAGGACAGATAGTGAAAATACTCAGAGCCAAAAGATGGAGTGTCTTGTTCAAGGAATAGCAAGTCATTCAGTGTCTCTGCATCATGTATGTATGTATGTCATGAGAAGTAAAATATAGGAAAACTGGAAAGGTGTGTGGGGGTGGGGTGGGGGCTACAATAAATTATAAAGGACTTTGAATGCCAAAGAGAGGATTTCCTATTTTATCTTTGAGATGATATAAAGCCCCTGGAGTTTACTGAATAGGGGAGTGACATGGCTGGACCCGAACTTTGGGAAAATCAGTTTGATGACTGAGATGTGGATGGATTGGAGTGGGGAGAGACTTGAGGCAGGCAGACCCCCATAGGCTATTGCAATAGTTCAAGCAGTAGGTGATAAAGATTTCCACCAAGGTGGTAGCAGTATTTCTCCCTAAAGGAGAAAAGGGAGCATGCAAAGGTAAAATCAGCAGACCTTGGAAACAGATATGGATATGGATGGGGATGGGGGGAAATCAGAGATATCCAGTATTCAAGGATAACTCCTAGGTTGAGAGCCTGAGGGACTGTGAAGATGGTGTTGCTTTCTGTATTAATAGGGAATTATGAGGGAGAGAAAGTTTAGGGGAAAAATTATCAGTTCATTTTGGACATGTTGAGTTTCAGATGCTTACTGGATATCTAGTTTGAGGTACCTGAAAGGCAGTTAGTGATATGAGATGTGACATTAGGGGTCAAAAGAGAGGTTGGGTAGAATAGCTAGATTTGAGAAACAGTATAGAGAACAGTAATTAAAACCATGGGAGTTGATGAAATTACCAAGTGAAGAGAAGAGGGTCCAGAACAGAATCCTGAAGGACACCTGTGGTTAAAGATCCACCGGGATGAGGATCCATCTAAGGAGGCTAAGGAGAAGTCTGATAGGCAGGAAAAACAGAAGAGAGTGGGGTTCTGAAAACCTAGAGACAAGTGAACATTAAGGAAAAGAGTGTGATCATAGTGACATGCTTCAGAGAGGTCCAGAAGAATGAAGACTAAGAAAAGGCCATTCAATTTGCCAATTAAGAGATCATTATTAAATTTGGGGGGAGCAGTTTCAGTGGAATGATCAAGTTGGAAGCTGAATTCTAAAGGCTTAAAAAGTGAGTGAGAGGGGGCGGCTAGGTGGCGCAGTGAATAGAGCGCCGGCCCTGGAATCAGAAGGACCTGAGTTCAGAGCCAGCCTCCGACACTTAATCCACACAAACAAAAACCTAGCCGTGTAACCTTGGGCAAGTTACTTAACCCCAATTGCCCTAAAGGGGCGACTAGGTGGCGCAGTGAGTAAGAGCGCAGGCCTCAGAGTTGGGATGACCCGAGATCAGATCTGGCCTCAGAAAATGAGCACCCACGCATAAATAATGACTAGCCATGTAACCTTGAGCAAGTTACTTAACCCCAATTGCTTTAAAAAAAAAAGTGAGAGAAGAAAAATAGAGGCACCTACTATAGACAGTTTTTTGAGGAATTTGGCCACAAAGAGCGGAAGAGATGTAGGATGATAATTATCAGGGATAGAAGGATTAAGTGGGGATTTTTTGAAGAAAAAGGGAACATAGGCATGTTTGTGAGCAGTAGGGAAGGAGTCAGTAGTCAGGGACAGACTGAAGATAAGTGATAAAGTGGGAGTGACAGAAGGGGCAATCTATTGGAGGAGATGGAATGGGATCACTTGCAGAGGTGGAGGCATGGGTCTTTGGGAGGAGTAAGGTCACCTCTTGGAGACAAATGTGTATTGTTGTATGCCTGTGAAACCTAGACAGTATTCCAGGGCTATGCCAGGAAACTGAACCGCTTCCATTTGAATTGTCTTAGGAAGATTCTGAAGATCACCTGGCAGGATAAGATAACAGACACTGAGATCTTTTCTTGAACTAAACTGCCAAGCATTCAAACTGTACTGCAGAGAGCACAACTCCAATGGACTGGTGATGTTGTTTGAATGCAAAATGTACTCTTGCCAAAAAGACTATTTTATGGAGAACTCATACAAGGCAAGCATTTGCATGGTGGTCAGAAGAAGAAATACAAAGACACTCTCAAGGTCTCTCTTAAGAACTTTGGAATTGATTGTGTGACATGAGAGACACAGGCACAGGACCACTCAGCACAGTTTGTCCACATCAGAGAAGGTGCTGTGGTCTATGAACAAAGCAGAATTAAGACAGCTCAAAGGAAATGCAGGATGTGCAAATTTGGAGTATTCACCCCAAATGTTCACACAGACTATTTGTGTTCAACCTGTGATAGAACATTCTGATCAGCCACAGTTGGACATGTTGAAACTTGACTCTAGCCTAGTGATGTCATTTTGGTCCACTTTGAGAATCAAGGACAACAATCAACCATGGAGGGAAAAATAATAGCAGAAGGCATCTTGATGCAGTGAGAGGAGCAAAAGGAGAAAAGAGAGAGGTCATGGAGAATGGCCTCAATTTTTCCCTGCAAAATATGGGGTAGAGTTCTCACCTGAGGTGGTACAGGAGGGGGAGCCATGATAGATCTGAGGAGATATTGGAAGAGCCATTGTGAAGAGTGAAACAATGAACTGATCAGGTAGGTGGAGATGGACTGCCCATAGTGGTAGTGAGGGATCACTCAGTCGAGGTTGTGTAACATAAATTTATAGTGGACCCTCTCAGGATCATTGTGTGATTCTCTTCCCTTACATTTAGCAGCATGTGTGGAGGAGTGAAGGTGGTAGATATTGGGAGTCATCTAAAGTTGAGTCTTGACAGGAAACAATTGGTGATATGATGAAAGGGGCTCAGGAGAAGAGGAGAGTGTAGAGTTGAACTCATTCACCAAAGGGTCAAGATGGAGAAAAGAGGACAGGGGGCAGTTACTGCAAAGGAGATAGTTTGGGTGAGAATGGAGGGGTCAAGGTATTAGAGGTCATGATGTGAACAAAGAGTAGGATTTGGTAAAAGAAGGCAGAAGGAGAGGTAGAAATAGAAAATAGATTATGGTCAAATAAGGGGATTTCAGAGCAGCTGAATATGGAGGTGATAAATTTGTAAGTGATAGCAAGATCCAGGGGTGGGTTATGGGAACTGAGTAGGTTGAGGAACTGAGTGGTTTAAGTGTTGAGGGAGAGTCAACATATATGTCAAAGTCCCTTAGTATGAGGCCAGGAGCTGGAGAGGAGAGAAAAATTATGAGCCAAGTATCAAACTCTTTGAGGAAGGAAGGAGAGTGGCCTGGGGGTCTGTAGGTGATAGCTCCTAGGGTTTTGATTGGGTGTTAGATATAGCGTGGACTTCAAAGGAGGAGAAGTTACTAAGTACCTGGAAGTGGTAATGGGAAGCAAGGAGTATTTCAATTCTCCCTGCCTTGACCTATGAGCCAAAGGGAGGGAGTGAAGGTGTAGTCAGTACTGGAAAGAGGAGCCAGGGAGGCTGTGTCATCAGGAGAAAACTAGGTTTTGATGGAGGTGGATAGATGGCTCAGTGGATGGAGTACTGGGCCTGGAGTCAGGAAGACAAGTTCAAATCTGGCCTTAGACACTTACTAGCTGTGTGACTCTGGGCAAGTCACTTAATCTCTGTTTGCCTTAATCCACTAGAGAAATAAACAGTAAACCACTGTAGTATTCTCACCAGAGGCTTTCTGTATCACTGATGGGAGAGAGATCCACTTTCCCTCCCCCCCACCCCAGTTCTAACAGATTTTTACACTGACCCCTCACTTTTTCTTTGGTATTTATGGGTTGATAATTCTGGAAACCACCACTGCTGCTGATGATCCACTCTCCCGAAGTCTGCTGCAGCCGCTGGTCAGGGTCAATCTGGGGCTAAAACCGTGGGCTCATGTGGGGCTGGGTTTGGCTCCAAGCATGCTTTGATGAACCCTCCCTGTCCACTTTCCGGGCTGCCTTTACTGGGAGATTTGTGTATGTCACTTTGTGGGTTCTGTAGCTCTAAAATTTAATTAGAGTCATATTTTATAGGTATTTGAGGTGGTAATGGGGGCTGTGCAAGTAGTTTTCCTGCTTCTGTGATGCCATCTTGGCTCCCAATCAGTCAATGAGTATTTATTAAAGTGCCTTCTACGTATGAAGCACTATGTTAGATGCTAGGGAAATAAAGAAAGGCAAAAGACAGTCCCTGCTCTCAAGGAGCTAATAGTTTAATGGAGAGACAACATGCAGCCAATTTTATGAATAAGAAATATGCAGGATAAATTGGAGATAATCAGAAGTGGGAAGGCATTGAGGGATCAGCCTTCAAGGTCTGGAATGGATAAAAGGAAAGAAGTTTAGAGAACTAATCAGATTCAGGTGGTAAAACATTAAAGGTAGTATTTAAACTATTTCCTCAAGTTTTTTCTGTGTTCATTAAACTTTATTGTTATAGCATGCCAAATATCTGATTACTGCAAATGTGGGAAGTCATGGCCAGAGGAGGGCATTTTAAGATATAATATTGTGGCTCCAGGGCTATAGATTTTATCTTTAATAGTCTTAATAATATTCAGTTATATAATCCAAATGGGCATGGGTTGAATCACTTATTACTATGAGCAACCTAGGTGTTTATAGACTGAGTACCCTCTGGTGGCCAGTTGGGATACTACAGTTTCTAGAAATAGATGCTTTTAAGTTAAGGTCTTTCCCGGATCTCAATTTGGCTGAGGCAGTGCCCATTCAGTGATTAAGACTAGGTAAGAAATGGTGTCTTGGGGGCGGCTAGGTGGCACAGTGAGTAGAGCGTTGGCCCTGGAGTCAGAAGGACCTGAGTTCAGATCCGGCCTCAGACACAACGCACACACAAACAAAAACCTAGCCGTGTGACCTTGGGCAAGTTACTTAAACCCAACTGCCCTCCAAAAGGCAAAAAAAAAAAAAAAAAAAGAAATGGTGTCTCGTTACTCTTTGAGAATGAAGGATAAACAACAAGATTCATGGAACCTAGATTAATTATAATAAGCTGGTGAAGCAGGAGAGTTCTGCCTGGAGAGTAAATCAGATTTTGTACAACTTTACTGACTAATCAATATAGTGATCATTGAGAAGACATAGTACATGAGTAAATTTTGACCAACAAAATTACTACGGTGTTCCCGAAATGTCACATAAAAGGGAAAGAAAGAAGTATTTACATAGCTCATACTATATTCCGGGTGCAGTTATGTGGTGCATGGAGAACACCAGGGTCCTGAGTCAGGGAAACCAGAATTCAAATCCAGCCTCAGACACTTTCTAACTGTTCGACCTTTGGCAAGTCACTTAACCCTGTTTGCCCTCAGTGTAAAATGATCTAGAGAAGGAATTGGTAAATCACTGGTGTATTTGCCAAGAAAACCACAAACAGGGTTGGGAAGAGTTTGAAACAACTGAGCAACCAAACCTATAGACCAGACATTGTAGTGAGCACTTTACAAATATATGTTCATCTGAGACTCGCAATAACACTGGGAGGTGGGGGTCATTATTGTACTCGTTGTACACTTGTGGAAAGTGAGGTAAGCAGAAGATTTGTCCAGGATTACAGACCTAGTAAGTGTCTGAGGCTGGATTTGAACTCAGATCTTCCTGACACTAGGCCTGGCACTCTGTCTACCACTAGTTGGCTTGTGTGCATGAAGGGCAAACATCACTCCAGATGCTGCTGTAACATTTACGCTTTTATTCTTGTAGCATTGTCCCCTATAATATATCATAGGGTCATAGACTTGCAGTTGAAAGGCACCTTATCAAGTCTTCTTTTTTTTCCAGTCACTTAAACCAGCATGACTTGCCTGAAGTTACATTAACAGTAAATATCAGAATCAAAATTTGAACCCTAACTTCAAATCCAGAATTCTTTCCATTGTATTAGTTTCACTTAAAACATCATTTCCCAGAAATTAGCTAAGCATGGATGTGCCTAAATATTGAAATGCAAAGGTCATAGGATCATAAATTTAGAATCAGAAGGAACCTCAAAGGTCATTTTTCCAACCCGCTCATTCTGTAGTCAAGTGGATGAAAGCTAAATCCTGGTGAAGCTTAGTGACTTTCCTAAGGTGACATAGATTTTGTTGTTCAGTCAAGTCTGACTCTTCATGACCACAGCTGAGGTTTTATTAGCAATGATACTGGACTGGTTTGCCATTTCCCTCTCCAGCTATTTTTCATAGATGAGGAAACTGAGGCAAACATGGTTAAATGAATTGCCACAGTCACACACCCAGCAAGTGTCTAAAGCCAGATTTGAACTCATGAAGATGAGTCTTCCTCACTCTAGGTCTATCCACTGCACCACCTAGCTGCCCATAAGTTTACATAGATAGTAAGTGTCATAGGCAGGATTCACATTTGTGTCTTCTGACTCCAATTCCAGAGCTCTCTATATTCTGCATAGAAAAAAAAGGGGGGGAAAGTAGTCGAAGAAATAAATGGTAGTGAGTGGGGACACCAAGGGAAACAAACAAATGAGGGCTGGGGTAGGGGTTGGAAACCTCTGAGTTACCAAATCTTGTGCCCTTTGCTGTTTTTCAGAATAAAAGTTAAGGATTAACATCCACCAAGAATGAATAGAACTTGACCAAAACCTTAGAATCCCAAGAGTTCTAGAGTTGGAAGGGATATCAATAGCAATCTAATCTAATCCCTATCCTAAAAGGAATGCCCACTATAAAATAGGCAGTTCTTAAATGAAACAAGTTCTCAACAGCCACATGGAAAAAAAATGTTCTAAATCATTAATAATAAGAAAAATGTATATTAAAACAGCTCAGGTTTCACTTCATACCCAGCAAATTGGCCAAGACGACAAAAGGTGAGAATAGTCACTATTGGAAAAGTTGTGGAAGGACAGGCACATTTATTTACTGTTGGAACTATGGATTAGATCGACCATTCTAGAAAACAATTTGGAACTCTACTCTCCAAATCACTAGACTGTATGTCAAATAAAGTAATAGATCTAAAAAGTTTTGTAAAATCTAAAAATACTGTATGAATGTTAGCTCTTATTTACGTTGCATGCCTGTTTAACTCAAAGATTCTACTTTTATGAATGCGTCCTAACAACAGAGGGAAAGGATCTATCATTCCACAAATATATAGAGCGGCAACAGAAACAGAATAGGCGCCTATCCACTGGGGTCTGGCTGAATGAACAGTGGCATATGAACATAATCAAATGTTATCGCATCATAAGGAATTGTGGATATGATGCCTTCAGAGAAATATGGAAAGAGTCAAATGAGAAGAAATAAGACAACAATTATGTGGTGACAAAAGTAATGTGAAGAGGGAAAAATTTTGAAAGATTTTAAAACTAACCAATCGCGACTTCAGAAGACTGATGATGAAACATAACTCTTGTGTCTTAGAAGGAAGGTGTTCGACTAGACCATCACTAGAGGTACAGTATTGGCATACATTTTCAGATAAAAACAGTGATTCCATTTGTTTTGCTTGGATATACATATTTTTTAGAATAAAGTATTTCTAATGGAGAGTGGGGAGAAAAGGTAAGTTAGTGGGTAGACAAGAGGAAAAAGAGTTTCAAAATACACAAAAAGGGGTGGCTAGGTGGTGCAGTGAATAGAGCACCTGCCCTGGACTCAGGAGGACCTGAGTTCAAATCCCACCTCAGACACTTAACATACACACAAAAAAAACCTAGCTGTGTGACCTTGGGCGAGTCACTTAACCCCAATTGCCTTACCTTCCCCTCTCAAAAAAAAAAAAAAAGCACCAGAAGGGGATCCAAATACAGTTATTTCATTACTGCCTTATTTTCTCCCTGTCTCTGCCTCTCCCTCTTCCTTTCTCTACATATATGTATGTGTGTCTTTACATATACTTGTATATATGTGTATGTATTCTTTATGCATATAAATATGCATATATATGCTCTATAAATATGTGCACATATATATGGAGAAGAGAGAGAGAGAAGAGAAATTTAACAAAATGATAGCAAAATTTCTATATTTGTGTTCCCTTCTGGACTATTTATATGTATTTGTGGTGTATGGATGTACGTATGTATGTATGTATATACAAGGTATCCCAAAAACCTTAGTGTCATTTAAAGAAGAGCTTAATTTGGAAAACATGTTTTTTTTTTTCAGAATTCAGTTACACATGGCTATGGCTATATCCAGAAATAGAAATATCATAGATTTAAAATTAGAAAGGACTTCAGGGGACATCTGGTCTAGCTCCTTCATTTTATAGGGGAAGAAATTGAGTCCTAGTGAAGTTAAGTGGCGACATATATTATCATAGGCAGGATTCCTCTGACTTGGGGTTAAGGACTCTAATAACATAAAACAATGCTAAGACTTTTGGAACTCCCTTTAATATGCATGTATATGTGTATACATGTATGTTTCTGTTAAAAGAGCATGCACTGAAAATAAGAGCTAACATCTATATGGTGCTTTTAGGTCTTACAAAACTCTTTACATCTATTACTTCAGTTGACATGCAGTCTAATCTATGATTTGAGGAGTATAGTTTCAAATCATTTTCTAGAATGGTTGATCTAATTCATTTCCAACAACGGTATGTCCCCTAGATAGATAGATAGATAGATAGATAGATAGATAGATAGATAGATTACATATGTAGCATATATATGTATTTTTAAAATATTTGCTGTTTAACTGATGAGATTCTTCCTGTTTTCTGAGCCATAGATTACAAATTATGTTCTTTTGGGGCTCAATAGGCCCCCCAAAGTTGGAAATTTCTGAAGATACTGGAAGAAAATTGTGTCGATTCTTATAGAAAGTAGAAATTCTTTCTTTTCTCATTGCCTTCCTTATTTGTTCCAGACTCTGGACAGAGGGGAATAAGATCAAGTTTTAAAAATCTAAAACCGTATGTTTTTATTTTTAGCTATAGTGTGGTTTATAGCTTCTGTTCAGGTTATCTGTTTTTCACAAATTGGCACATGTGACACTCTGAATTCCTCAAAGTTTAGCTACTGTGGCAGTTCCTGTGGAAAAAATTAAAAGACTTTGAAGCCAATGTGTTATTATTATACTTCAAAACTAAAAAAGACAGAGTCTACACTAACGTCTTTCCCTCCTCCTCCTCCTTCTTTCCCCTTTCCTTTCCACCTCCTCTGGCTCCTTCTTCACCTCCTCCGCCTCCTCTTCCTTGAGATGTTCTAGTACTGTTTCAGAAGCAGAACTTGAACCCAGTTCTCCCTGGGTGTGCACAATACCCCTTAAACTAATAATATGACAGAATAAACATTTTTAAAGTACTGACTATATATGAGATACTATGCTGAAAACTAGGGATACAAAATGAAAAATTAAACAGTCCTGTCCTCAAGGAACTTAAAGACCTCTAAATATATATTATACATCATATAACACAACATATAATACTGCATAAATATATCATAATTCTATCAATCTTATTATAATAATGTAATGTATAATATTATTATACTACATTATAAATATAATTATAGAAATTACATATTTTATAAATGTTATCTAAATTATATATTATGTAACTTTATTGCCTATATTTGCTCCCCACCAAATTACCAATTTTCAGCACACACAAAACTGGGTCAAATAGGAGCAATGGGGAGAAGTTTAAAATGAGACAAATCTAGACTTGTTATAAGGAAAAGCTTTTAATGATTAGAGTTATCCAGAAATAGAATGGGCTGCCTTGGGCTACCTGGAGATCTTCAAGGAAAGCCTGAATGTCCACTAGTCAGCTGCATTGTGGTGGGCATTCTGTGGGTAGGGATTAAATTAGAAGGCTTCTGAAGACCATTCCAATCCTGATATTCAGTGAGTCTTTGTGAATACTCCCTACCTCCCCCAAACTTCATCAGACAATTCACATCTCCAAGGAAAGTTGGATCAGAAAGCAAATTGAATTCATTATGATAAGCACAGAAGCATGGAAACCATCAAATGCTCCCATAGACCTTCAATTCCCTGTCAGGAAATAGCACATTGGATGAACTTCCCCAGTAGCCAGCCCTTTCTCCCAGCCAGCAAAACTGATGATTAGTTATCCAAATCAATTCAAAGAAGTACTCATTATACTCACTAGTATGCTTATGTGCCAGGAAGTTCTGTGCTAGGTGCCTGGAAATTGAAATATAAATAAAATATGACTCCTGCCCTCATGAAACTTATAATATCTGGTATCCAATGCTATCTGGATGCTGAGCACGTTGTGTAACACTCCCCCAGGCCAAATTGAGCATAACTATGTTAATTTAGTTTTGAAAATGATTCTGCACCCACTACCTAAAAGAAAGACCAGACCCAAAGAAAATCAGTTCTTAACTATACCCTTAATACTATATATCTAGTTTAAGGATTTCATGTGGTAGATGTGGAAACTCCCAATTTATATGCCTCAGGCAAAGGCCATAAATGACATGTTGGAACATATAAAACACAAGCCAATCATTATTTCTCTTCATGTGTGGACAATGGCTTTTTTGCTTAACACCTTTAGAAGTGAAAATTTTTTTCAGGAAAAAGAAAATCCCCATTGGAAGGGGGAGGAGAGAGGATTTACATCACATAAAATTAGGTGCCAAACACCTGTCTTTCAGCTGATGAATGTGTTAATTTTATGCAGCTACACATAGAACTAAGGTTATCTGATGCACATCTTATCATCACTACCCTCATCCCTAATTATCCACCTGGAGACGCCTGGACGCTGTGGCCTGCCCTCCTGATTGGTAAGTCCCTAGATTGCCATTTCATGAGGGGGCCCAGCTACGCTCACTTTATTCTCAGCTCACCTTACTCTCCCAAATGCCAAAACTCTTCGTCAGCAACCTTGCCCAACTTAAGATACTGCCCTGGGACTTGCTTCTTGTTGTTGTTGTTCATCCATCATTATATTTTCTTTTCTTTCCAGCTTTCAATTTTCAGAAAGTACCAATGACATTATGAGAGTGTTGTCTTGACTTACTTATGAATTGGATTTAAGTAAGACGGAGTTGCAAAGTCATCAGCCTTACTCCTCCAGGGTCATCAAAGTCTAGTGGCAGGACAAAAATCAAGGCAAGTGGTGATGACCTGGGAAACAGTGAATGACCTTGGCATCTTTGATGTCTTACCAAGCTCTAAGTGACCTACAGAACCTGCTCCAGCCACCTTCATGGCCAGTTGGAATAAATTGTTCTCATCCACCCATTCTTCCAGTAGATGTTTTCACATGTTAGGGGTAGACATTTCCCTTAACTCACTGATGAGTTTGGAGTCTGTCAGTTACCCTCAACATGGGTTAGCCTAATTTGTGATTCTCTGGCCCAGATCAGCATTTCATGGGGGGATTCAGCCATGCTCACTTCACTCTCAGCTCAATTCATTTTCTGAACCTTCTCACCTTAGTCATGTGAGAGTACCCTTCTCCCTCTACCCTCACTTTCCAACTCCCCTTTATGTTTTCTGTTTCCCTATTAAGAATTACTTCTGGGAGTAGAAACAGCATTTCCAATGTGCTGTGCCCCATACAAATTTCAAACAATGTGAAAGGGGACTCCGAACAACTTCTGGAGCCACAGCACCCACAGAACGGCACAGAGAAGCTAACCTTCTGCTGAGGACAGCCCAGCAGCCCTGCAGGGAGCGGCCAGTGCAGCGCTCTGAGAGCAGGCAGCATAGCAAGCTGGGAACTGACAGCGCAATGCTCAGAGCCGAGCCCAGGCCCTCGGTTTTAGCCCCAGGGTGGCCGGGCCTTCAGCCACCTGGAGGGACCCCAGAACACCAGCAATTGTGGCAGTTCCAGAATTATCAGCACAGATATGCCTAGGACAAAGAGAGAGGTTAGTGCCCTATGGACTTTGGGACCAGTATTTGGGGAACGAGTGGCTTCCTCCTCTGGGGTCGAAAAGCTGCTGAAGAAACAGTGGCACAGAAGCCATTTTGCAGCGTCAGTAGTGGCTCTAGCTCCTGGTCTGCAAACTGTAGGGAGATCCAGCAATCAGTCTGGAGGTTAATCGCTCTTGCTTTAAACTGCCTGGATCTGGATTGTGGTCTGGGGGGGAAGTTTGGGGTGGGTATCCAATTTGCCAGAGTGGGTGGAGGCTTTACAGAGGCCATCCAACTGGTGGAAGTTGGGAAGATCCCACATTTGGGCGGAAGCTCCCCTGTCTGGTGGCAGAGTCCTACTGTGGCAACAAGCCCCAAAATCAAGTAATTAAGTGGTAACATGCCTAGGCAAATGAAACAAAATAAACAGAAAAGTTCAACATTAGGGGCAAAGAGGCTCAAAGCATGGAGGAGGACTGTGAGGTCAGAACTCTTGCACCAAAAGCCCCAAATGAAAATACAAGCTGGCTACAGGCCATAGAGGACCTTAAGAAGCAGATAAGAGAAGTGGGGGAAAATTTGGGAAGAGAAATGAAAAAGATGCAAGAAAAGTATGAAATGACAGTCAACAGACTGACTGAAGAAAATAACACCTTAAAAATAGACTAACTCAAATGGCAAAAGAAGCTCAGAAACGCAATGAGGAGAAGAATGCCTTTAAAAACCGAATTTGCCAGATGGAAAAAGAATCTCGAAAGCTCACTGAGGAGATTCATTACTTCAGAATTAGACTGGAGCAAATGGAAGCTAGTGACTTTATGAGAAATCAAGATACTATTAAACAGATCCAAACAAATGGAAGAATAGAAGGCAATGTGAAATATCTCATGGGAAAAACCATTGACCTGGAAAATAGATCCAGGAGAGATAATTTAAAATTTATTGGACTACCTGAAAGCCACAATCAAAGAAAGAACCTAGAAATCACCCTTCAAGAAATTCTCAAGGAAAATTGTCCTGATGTTTTAGACATAGAGGTTGAAAATAGAGGAAATAGGGGGCGGAGCCAAGATGGCGGAGTAGAAACAGCTCGTCCAAGCCTCTCTGCCCCCAGATTCTCCACAAACTATGTAAAAAAGGACTCTGAAAATCTTCTGGAGCCCCAGCACCCACAGAACGACACAGAGAAGCTAACCTCCCGCTGAGGACAGCCCAGCACCCTGCAGGAAGGACCAGCGCAGTGGTCTGGGAGCCGGCAGCGCGCACAGCGCAGGAGCCGAGCCGAGCCCAGGTCCACGTGAGCCGAGGTTTTAGCCCCAGGGCGGCAGGGCCAGCAGCCAGCTGGAGGAACCCCAGAACACCAGGAGCTGTGGCGACTCCAGAATTATCAACATAGACATGCCTAGGACAAAGTAAGAGGTTAGTGTCCTATGGACTTTGGGACCTGTATTTGGGGAATGCGTCAGCTCCCTCCCCTGGGGGCTAGAAGCTGCTGAGGAGACACGCCACTGTGTAGTTTTCAGAGGCATTTCCGGCTCCCAGCCTACAAATCGTGGGGAGATCCAGCGATCAGTCTTGGGGGGTAATCGCTCTTGCTTTAACCTCCCTGGATCTGGATTGTGATCTAGGGTGGAAGTTGTGGGTGGGTTTACAGCTTGCCAGAAACGGAAGTTGCTCCCACACGTTCGGGACGAAAATTCCTCTATCTGGCCTTAAAGCCATAGTGTGGCAACAAGCCCAAAGTCAAGCAATTAAGTGGCAACATGCCAAGGCAAAGGAAACAGAAAAATGCAACCCTAGACTCCTATTTTGGGGGCATAGAGCGGGAAAAGGACTGTGAGGTCAGAAGTCCTGCTCCAAAAGCCCCAGGGGAAAACATGAGTGGGTTGCAGGCCATAGAGGACCTTAAGAAGGACTTTAAAAATCAAATAAGAGAAGTGGAGGAAAAATTAGAAAGAGAAATGAGAAGGATGCAGGAAAAGTATGAAATGAGGGTCAACAGCCTGACTGAGGAAAACAACACCTTAAAAAATAGACTAGCTCAAATGGCAAAGGAGGCCCAAAAGGGCATTGAGGAGAAGAATGCCTTAAAAAGTCGAATTTGCCAGATGGAAAAAGAATCTCAAAAGTTCACTGAGGAGATTCATTCCTTCAGAGTTAGACTGGAGCAAATGGAAGCTAGTGACTTTATGAGAAATCAAGATGCTGTTAAGCAGATCCAAACAAATGAAAGATTAGAAGGCAATGTGAAATATCTCATGGGAAAAACCACTGACCTGGAAAATAGATCCAGGAGAGACAATTTAAAAATTATTGGACTACCTGAAAGCCATGATCAAAGAAAGAACCTAGAAATCACCCTTCAAGAAATTCTCAAGGAAAACTGCCCTGATGTTTTAGATCCAGAGGGCAAAATAGAGGTTGAAAGAATCCACCGATCACCTCCTGAAAAAGATCCCAAAAAGAAAACTCCCAGGAATATTATAGCCAGGTTCCAGAATCCCCAGATCAAGGAGAAAATACTACAAGCAGCCAGGAAGAAACAATTTCAATATTGTGGAAACACAATCAGAATAGCCCAGGACCTGGCAGCTTCTACACTGAGGGATCGAAGGGCATGGAATATGATATTCCAGAGGGCAAAAGAACTGGGAATGAACCCAAGGGTCACCTACCCAGCAAAACTGAGTATTTTGTTTCAGGGGAAAATATGGTCATTCAGTGGAATAGAGGACTTTCAAGCATTCTTGAGGAAAAAACCAGAGTTGAATAGAAAATTTGACATCCAGACGCAAGAAGTAAGAGATGCCTGAGAAGGTAATCAGGGAAAAGAAATCAAAAGGAACTTATCAAAGTTGAACTATTTACATTCCTATATGGAAAAGCAATATCTGTGACTGATGATATCTTTCTCACTATGAAAATAATGGAAGAAGGGGGTGTGGTCATACGAATACATATGTGAATGTGTGTGTATATGGTTACAGTTATATATGGATAGAGGGCATAGGTTGATTTTGTTGGGAAGGGAGAGTACTCAAGGGATGAAATTATGAGGTGAGAGAGGAAAGTGGCAAGAGGAGATGGGGAGAGACATGGTAGGGTAAACTATCTCATGTAGGGGAAGTGGGTGCAAAGGAGGGGGAGAATAAGGAAGGCTAAAAAGGCAAAACCACATTCACATTGAATTTGGTTCAGGGAGAAAATGACATACATACTAAATGGGATATCTCAACCTGCAGCAGGATAGGAGGAAGGGGGATGAGAGGAGGGATGATGGATGGGAGGGCATCCTTGGGGTGAGGGGAGGTTGGAAGTACCCACTATAGAAGAGGGACAGGATCATGTAGGGAATGGACCAGGTGGGGGGTGGGATGAGTGGGAGGGAATTATAAGCAGCCTTGTACAATATATCTACTATGATAATGTTTTGCATAGCTAGACATGTACAACATATACTGAATTACTTATATACCAAGAAGGAATGGGTGACAAGGGAGGAAGGAAATGGATCTGAAATTCAAGGTCGTAACATTAAATGTTTCAAATATATATATAAATACTATTATTAATACTCTTTTGCCTATAATTGGGAGATAAGATGTGCAGGCATTGGGACACAAAGATTCATCTTCCTCTAATGGAAAAGTCGATGGGGGTATGGGAGAGAGCAGATTGGAGGAAGCGATATCTTGTGGGACTGCTATTCTGGGAGGTTGGGTAGGGGAATAATGGGGGAAAA
Organism: Gymnobelideus leadbeateri; assembly: GCA_011680675.1. Lineage (NCBI taxonomy): Eukaryota > Metazoa > Chordata > Mammalia > Diprotodontia > Petauridae > Gymnobelideus > Gymnobelideus leadbeateri. The sequence continues at coordinate 492,081 of WOXC01006434.1, forward strand.
TGATTGTAACTCAAAATCTGGCAGAAATGAATGATGTAAAACAGAAGTTAATAAAGTATTTGTTTAAAAAAAAAAAAAGAAAATAGAGGAAATAGAGGTTGAAAGAATCCACCAATCACCTCCTGAAAAAGATCCCAAAAGGAAAACTCCTAGGAATATTGTAGCCAGGCTCCAGAACTCCCAGGTCAAGGAGAAAATACTCCAAGCAGCCAGGAAGAAACAATTTCAATATTGTGGAAACACAATCAGAATAGCCCAGGACCTGGCAGCTTCTACACTGAGGGATAGAAGGGCATGGAATATGATATTCCAGAGGGCAAAAGACCTGGGATTGAAGCCAATGGTCACCTACCCAGCAAAACTGAGTATCTTGTTTCAGGGGAAAATATGGTCATTCAGTGGAATAGAGGACTTTCAAGCATTCTTGATGAAAAAAACAGAGTTGAATAGAAAATTTGACATTCAGACACAAGAAGCAAGAGATGCTTGAGAAGGTAATCAAGGAAAAGAAATCAAAAGGAACTTATCAAAGTTGGACTATTTACATTTCTACATGGAAAAACAATAACTGTGTTTGATGAAACCTTTCTCATTATGAAAATAATTGAAGAAGGGTACATGGCATATGTTCACAGGTATACATGGATAGGGGGCACAGGTTAAATTTGATGGGAAGGGATGATTCTTTTTTTTTTTGGAGGGCAGTTGGGGTTCAGTGACTTGCCCAGGGTCGCACAGCTGGGTTTTTGTTTGCGTGTTGGGTGTCTGGGGCCAGATCCGAGCTTGGGTCCTTCTGGCTCCGAGGCCGGTGCTCTGCTCGCTTCGCCACCTAGCCGCCCCAAGGAAGGGATGATTCTTAAGGGGTGAAGTCAAGAGGTGAGAGAGGAAAGTGGCAAGAGGAGATGGAGAGAGACAGGGTAGGGTAAACTATCTTATGTAGAAGAGGCAAGGGGAAGTAGTTGCAGGGGAGGGGAAGAACAGGAAGGCAAAAAGGCAAAAGCATATTCTCATTGAAGTTGGCTCAATAAGAGAATCACATATATACTAAATGGAATATCTTACCCTCACTCACTCTCCTGAGTAGGGGAAAGGGGGATGAGAAGGGGGATGATGGAGGGGAGGGTATTTTGGGGGGAGGGGAGGTTGGAAGTACCCACTATCAAAGAGGGACAAGATCAAAGTAGGGAATGGACCAGGTGGGAGGTGAGACAGTTGGGAGGGTAATATAAGCAGTCTTTTACAATACATCTACTATGGTAATGTTTTGCATAGCTATACATGTACAACACATACTGAATTGCTTATCTTCTCAGAGGGAGTGGGTAACAAGGGAGGAAGGGAATGGATCTGAAAATCGAAGTTTTAAAATTAAATGTTTCATAAGATGTCCAGGCAGTGGGGCTCAGAGATTCACCTTGCCCTAATGGCAAAGTCGAAGGGGATATGGGAGAAGATATGGGAGAGAGCAAATTGGATGAGGGGATATCTAGTGGGACTGCTATTCTGGGGTGGTGGGTAGGGAAAAAATGGGGGAAAAATGTAACTCATAATCTGGTAGAAATGAATGATGTAAACCAGAAGTTAATAAAGTATTTGTTTAATTTAAAAAAAAAAAGAATTACTTCCCTTGAAAGTAGGGATCATTTTTTTTTCATGTATTTGTATCTCCAATGCTTAACATTGTACCTGGAACACAGTAAGTGCTCAATAAATGTATTATCTATCTGTCTGTCTATCTATCTATCTATCTATCTATCTATCTATCTATCTATCTATCCTCTATCCATTAAATTTCAACTCAACTAAAGAAAACTTTACTAATAGTAAAGGGATATATTTTTCAAATATCTCATTCCTGAAGGAAATATCTTATTGGTCATATCCTGATTCTTGGGGAAGCATTTTGTTCTAAATTTCCAGTATTTCTTTGAGGTTCATGGAACTCTCTAAGCATATTATTCTGGAAGCAGCTAGGTGGCACAGTGGATAGAGTGCTGGGCCTAGAGTCAGGGGATTAATCTTCCTGAGTTCAAATCTAGATTCAGATACTTACTAGCTGTGTGACCTTCATCAAGTCACTTAACCTTTTTAACCCCAGTTTCCTCATCTGCAAAATGAAATAGAGAAGGAAATTGCAAACCACTCCAGTATATTTGCCAAGAAAACACCAAATGGGGTCATGAAGAATTGAACATAACTGAAAAACAACTACACAGACCATCTTATTCAGTCATACATGAATTGCCTGGTCTGAAGATAAACAAACCCAGATAAATGCACTGTAATTTGAGGAACTGGCTGACAAATTTCGACATACTTTTAAGTTATTTAAATTTTGGTTAACCATGTTTTGACAAGTCCAAATTATCAAACTTCTAGAATGGTAAAAATGATATTACTGAGTGGTGTCAAACTCAACTAGAAATGGGAATCACTAAATTGTAATTAAGGGTCCCTGCTGATTGCATATTGACTTAGAAAGCACACATTAACATTATCTATGTTCTACTGTGTTTTAATTTTTATTGTTAAATAAATCCTAATTACATTTTAATCTGGTGCCCCTATGTGGAAGTGTTGAGAGACTGTGGGACTGCTTGATACTCCTGAAGTATGAAGGGGGGAGGGAGGGTGGGGAAGAGCTAAGCAAACCTAAAAACTCTTCACTAAATCACCAAAGCTTCAAAGCTCACAAATTATGTTGAACTTTTCATTTGAAAGGCTCTTTTCAATTGATCTTGGAAGGAGTCTAAAACTCTCTTAGAACAGAACCATTCTACTACCACATCACAATTCCACATTATATGCCAGTAAAATCAGAAATGTATGCAATTCAAGGAAATCAATTTATAGCAAAAGATAATTAAAATCTTGTATTTGAAATGTTTTTCTTCTTTATGCTGCATTGGTAAACACAATTCCCCATTATACATCAATAAGATAAGAAATCGACATAATCAAAGAAAAATAAATTCATAGCAAAAGATATTAAAATCTGATCTTTGAAATATTTTTCCTCTTTATGTCAATCTGTCATTTAAACTATGCCTCCTCTTTCATATATTTATATACATATATTTATATATGCATTTATATATTCACATATAATATATTTATAAAATAATAGTATAATATTATTATAATATATTTGTATATCTAAACATGGAAAATTATAGAAATATACATATATGTATATATACATCATATATGCAGATTTGTCTTAAGACATGATTTGTTTTCTTGTGATTCAGGTTCTAAAATGTATCTTATAATTTCAATTCTTATCTTCCATAGCTAAAAAATGAAGTTTATATTTAATCATTTGCAATTACTAAATGGGAATCATTTGATTCCTGGTAATATTTTTATTTTTCTGAATTTAACTTCAGTTAAACTTCCCAGTATGAGAAATAAAAGACAACTCATATTGCACTGAAGGTGAGTACTTAGGGAGATACAAGGTACAGTGGAAAGGGCATTGACTGTGGACTTCAAATCTAATGCTTTGTATCTGTGTGAACTTGGACATTTAGCTTCCTTAATTTTCCCATCTGTAAAATTAAATAGATAGCCTTCAAAGTTTCTTTCATGTTATCCAATGAAAATTTTAAAAAATATATTTATTCATCCCTTGTCAATAATGAATTAAATGAATAAAAGAAATAGTAGTCTATTCTTACCTTCAGATAACTGCCAGCTCTGAAGAATGGATTAAATATGAGGAAAGATTTAATTTCAATAAATAAGTGAGTAGCAAGCCTCTGATCTTGGGAAAGGGAGCCCTCACTTTGTAAAGAATATTAGTAACTCAATCCACAACAGAACAAGTACATTAGTCCAGGCAATTAGAGCCGTTTAATGAGAAAGCCAGTCTCTTCTTGTCAGAAGAGGCTAAATGTTTTTGAATGACCAAGCCTGCTCCCATCTGCATTGACAGACAGCATTCCCATAGATTCTCCTCACATTAAACCTACTCTTGACTTTCAGGGTAAAAGGAACTTGTAGTATTTAGTTTTTTAAACTTAGACCTATAAAATGAAAAGAACATTAAGATTTTCCATGAGGGTCTAGTATATGGGACCTACCTGGAAAATAATTTACTGTTTGGTATTGAAACTCACATTGGCTAAAGGGAGTAAAGTTCTGAAAAACAGGAATAGGAAACATTTCCATGATTTCATTGGCTTGGGAGGCTCCCACTGAAGATTTTTTCTCAACCAGTGTAGCCTGATACCTGCTCTGGAAGGTAAATCTTAGAGTTGCCTAGAGCGCTGGGCAGTTAAGTGACTTGCCCATAGTAACACAGTCAGCCAGCTTATGTCAGAGGTAGGAATGGAACCAAGGTCTTCTTAGCCTCAGGGTCAACTCTCCATTATACCAAATTATTTCTATTTCTGTCAAATATGAATTTTAGGGGTGGCTAGGTGGTGCAGTGAGTACAGCATCGTCCCTCGAGTCAGAAGGACCTGAGTTCAGATCCGGCCTCAGACACTTATCGCATGCACAAACAAAAACCTAGCTGTGTGACTTTGGGCAAGTTATTTAACCCCAACTGCCCTCCAAAAAGCAAAAAACAAACAAACAAACAAAAAAACAAATAAGAATTTTAATCAAGATCAAAACAGGCACTGATCCCCCCCCCCCCCCCATTCCCAGGACTCTTGCCTTGGTAAAAGAAAGCAAGTATGCAAAAAATCCTTAGCTAAAAATAATTTCTCCTTTTTCCATTGGGAGAAGAAGGTAGAATAAGGTAAGATCAGGATTGGGAAGTGAGCAGCCTGATTTCTCTTAACTTAATCACTGGGTGACCTTGTCAAATTGCTTGGACACATAAAATTGCAGGAGCACAATTGGTTGGAACCTGAATCAATGGCAGAGATGAGAGACCCCACCCCACATCTCTAAGGTACCAAAGAACCTTAGAGGCAAGTGAAGTGTAAGTACCTGGCCTTCAGTCAAAGGGGGGAAGAGGGCTATGTAGTCACTGTTACATATGAATTTCATTTCTTGAAATTCATCAACTTCTTTTCCAACTTGAAAATTTCCCCCAAGGAATAGCTGTTGTTGGATAAATTTCTACTAATTTGAAACATGAGAGTCAAAGAGTCTGAAGGTACTTAACTTCTATGATAATAGAGGCAATAGAGATGGAGTTTACAGGAAAGCTATTAAAAGGTAAGGGTAATCATAGGAATAAAAGTGGGTAGCAAGCATACCAGCATATCTTTCAAAAAATCAAAAAGGTTTTCTCATTGAGCTAGGAAGTTCCCCATCCCTGGAGGTGCCTAGCAAAGCTAGAAGGATCACTTATAAGACTTTGTATATGGGAATCGTGTTTTGTGTAGGTTTGTCCTAGATGATCCCTGACTTCTCTCTCTTCCAGCTTTATGAAATTCAATGAGAGGAATAGTGAGGTTTTATCATTCCCAACTCATTAATTAATTATAGTTAAATTATTAGGAACTATTATTTTGAACTATCTAACAGAGGGGATTTCAGCATCTAACAGCACATTACCAATAAACTAACATTTATGTAGTATTTTAAGATTTGCAAAGTGCTTTACAAATATTATCTCATTTTATCCTTATAGCAACCCTGAGAGTTATATGCTACTATTACTCTTGTTTTAGAAATAAGGAAACTGAGGCATAGAGAGTTTAAGTGACTCACTCAGGGTCACACAGCTAAGTAAGTATCTGAGGTCCTAGTTGCCTCATTAAAATTAATTCTTGTATTTATACCTATTCTTGCTTCTTAACTGTTTTGAAATTCATCAAAATGTCCTCAAAATATTCCTCTATAAAGCAGAGATAAGGCCTTATAAAGAGATTTCCATTACCAAGGCATGGAGCAGTAAAACAATGAGGCCACAAAATTATTCAGCATTTGACCTAGGAGAAAACCAGTTTGTTTAACTCCCAAACCAGGACTTACACAATCCAACAGGAGAATGTCTTCCTGTTTTGAAATAGATATGAAGATAACAAATATTTGGATATGATTTACAGACAATTTGCATATATTTAGACCATTCCTTCTTAAGTAGAGTTAGGAAATATTTGTTTCCACCCCTCTTCCCTTCCTTTTCATTTTGTTGCCATTGACTCACATACTGCAGAGAAGAAGTAAGGAGGAACAGAATTGGGAGAAGTGTGAGAGAAGGCAGTGAAGAAAATTATTCTTGGTTCATAATTCAAACCAATAAAGACTGAGCTATCTGGACCCCTTCCATACAGACAGTGGAGACAAAGTCACAGGGATAGTGAAACTTGGGATCTTGCAGACTAAGAGTGAAGGACAGAATTTCTAGAGTCCCATGAAGATTGGAACAAGGTATTCAATAGTTGTCATTTTAAAAACAAGTTAAATTTCCCCTTCTATACAAATATACTAAACTTAATAATAGGCTGAACAAATCATATGTTAAGTTTAATCATCAATTACCTAGTAATTGGAAAGTGGGAACTATAGAGGAGAATGGATCTTCCTTTACAATATTCAAAATTTATTCACTGTAAAAATAGTGACTAGATTAAATGTAGGGATTCTACTCTAGTCCGTAAAATATTTGCCAGCTATCTAAATATTGTGATTTCTTTGATAAATCCTATTTCCTACAGTTTGTTTTACCTTCATTTCATGATCTTAACTACTTGTGGGTCCATTATCTGTGGGTTCTCTTGATTGACAGCTGCATGCATTTCCTTTCATTTTAATAATAAAGATTAACACAATAACTTGTAAAGAAAAAGAGTTCATGGGGAAAAGGAATATGCCTTAGGTGATAAAAACTGAGGTTAAAGGTTTTCTTTAAAAAAAAAAACTTAGTTAAAGTTTTCATTATCTATAATGGTCTCAAAGGTCACTTCTAGCCCAGAATCTGTGATTCTATAACTTGGTCTTCATTTTTAAACATATATAGGCACAAGATATTTTATCTCTGAAGATGAATATAACAATATTAACACAAAATAAGTCTCTCTGGGAATATCTGAATTTGACTCCATTGTCAAGTCAATAAGCATTGGTCATTATTTTTTTACTTATCCCTTAGACTCCTAGTTCTCCTTGTAAGGATCATTCATAACAGCATATAGAATGCAATATAACTTTATCAAAACATATATCTTGTCTGAGGAGCTGAAAAGCACTGGTGTTGAGTGGGGATGGAGAGCAGAAGCTATGTTCCGTAGTTCCTTGGGAGCAGAAGCAAAGGGCATGTGTCTAGAAAAGTCCATAGTTGATAATGTCACTAGATTGTAAAGTGCTTCCCTGTAGCCACCAAAACCAGGAGGCACCACATCCAAAATGATAGAAGACTAGAAGCTGATGAAAATGGGAGACACTGAGAGTGACTATGAAGATAAGGCTGAGGCTAGGAACCAGAAGAGGATGAACAAAACCAGATGCAATGATAATGGGAATTTGAAGATCTTTCCTGCCCTTTGATAGGCTTAAGTGACTCTGAGAACCTTCCCTTATTTGAAAATATGCTCTGCCCCCTAATAGGCTGAATGTAGCCACATTGGAGCTTGTGGTGGGAGGCTCGTTTTTCAGGAATGCCCACACTTTGTTACTTTGTGATTGGACAGTGGGTCATGAGGGTTGTTATGTTCTCTGACCCTGAAGAAGGCTATATATAACCTGATGTGAGGTTTTGCTTTAGGGCTTACTTTGAGAAGAGAATGTGATTTGGTCAGGTGAGACACTGGGCAGCCATTTGTAGCAGCAAGCACCCTAGCGTACCTAGGGTGGCTGCTAACACAGATTCTTAGATCTGCTTTTCTAAAGGAAAGCAACTCAAAATAGGTTAACAATCTTGCTTTAATCAAACATATGCCATTTACCTAGTTCAGGGGGGAAAGATCAGCACCCAGAACTTCAGAGAAGATAAAGAAGTTACAAGCAGAGGTTACAAGAAGACAGAGAAACAGATCAGCAGACAGGCTTCCAGCTGTCTGACCATTACATCCATATCTAGCCAGTTACCAGGAAGGAAGCACCAATGTCTGGGTTTTCAAAGCTGGTGGGCTCAATAGCTGCCCAGAGTTTTGTCTGGTCAAATCATACAACTCTTCTCAAAGTGAGCCCCAAAACAAAATCTCACATCAGGGTATACATAGCCTTCTCATGGCTCAGAGATTGTCACAAACCTCTTGACCCACTGCCCAATCACAAAGTATCAAGGTGTGGGTGTTCCTGAAAAACAAGCCTCCTGCCATAGGCACCAGGCAACCACATTCAATCTATGAGGGGGCAGAGTATATTTTCAAATCAAGGAAGGTTCTCAGAGTCACTTAAGTCTATCAAAGGGCCTAGGGGCAGGGAAGATCTTAGATTCCCATTCCCATAACACCATTGAGCCCCCCGGCTTTGAAAACCCAGATGTTGGTGCTTCTATCTCTGGTAACTGACTAGGTATGGATGTAATGGTCAGACAGCTGAAAGCCCTGTCTGTTGGTATGTTTCTCTGTCTGTATTTTTGTCTGCTTGTAACTTCTGTTTGTATTCTCTGAAGTTCAGGGTGCTGACTTTTCCCCCTGAGCTAGGTAAACGATATATGTTTGATTGATTAAAGTAAGATTGCTAACCCTTTTTGAATTGCTTTCCTTTAGAAAAGCAGATCAATGAACCTGTGCTAGCAGCTATCCTGGGTAAGCTAGGGTGCTTACTGATACACCAGATGAATGCCAACAAGAACAAGGAGGATGCAGGGAAAATGTTTGTAAGTAGAGAAGAGAAGCTGTAAGCCTTTGGGTGAAGAAAAGGCCCATAAGCCTTCATTTCCCTCCCTGGACTCACAAGTGGCCTTGAATACAGGTCTCTGCTCTATACCTCTTTGTACTTGTTTGTTCCTACCTTTGGATAAAATATTAGACTAGCCTAACCTTGTGAAAGGTCAGAAAATGGAGCCACCAGAGGTCTGGGAGCGGGAATCCATGCCAGATTTTGTGTACAGCTAAGCAAAATGAGAATTGAAATCCCTAGCAATATGCTTGACCCATCATAGATGTAGATCAAAGCAGCAAATATGGAGCAACAATGACTCATTTATCAGCTGTGCTATATTTGGAAGCAATTTTGGAAAGAAAAAGGCTTTGTTGAAACTACTTCATCTTTTAAAAAAATATTTATTCAAACATTCTTTCCTTTTTTTAATTTTGAGTTCTAGATTCTCTCCCTCCTTCTCACACCTTCCCTATCTACTTAGAAGGCAAGCAAGCAAAAAGATATCAATTATACATGTGAAATCATGCAAAACACTTCCATATTAACCCTATCACCAAAAAAAGCGAGAAAAATGGGGCAGCTAGGTGGCACAGTGAATAGAGCACTGCTCCTGGAGTCTGGAGGACCTGAATTCAAATCTGACCTCAGACACTTGACACTTATTAGCTGTGTGACTTGGGCAAGTCACTTAACCCCAAATGCCTTGCCTTCCACCCTCAAAAAAAATATTTCTTGGGGCATCTAGGTGACACAGTGAATAGAGCACCAGCCCTAGAGTCTGGAGGACCCTAGTTAAAATATGAGCTCAGACACTTGACACTTACTAGCAGTGTGTCCTCAGGCAAGTCTTGGATGATTGTATTGATCAGAGCAGTCAAATCTTTAACAGTTGATCATCAATACTTTTGTATTACTATGTAATAGCTACAACATTGCTATTACTATGCACAATAATATCCAGGATCTTCTCACTTCACTTTACATCAGTTCATATATGTCTTACCATGGTTCTTAAAAAAATTTTTCCTGAAACCACTTCCCTCATAATTTCTTAGAGCACACTAGTACTCCATCACAATCATATATCATAACTTGTTTAGCTATTCTGCAACTGAAGAGTATCCTCTCAATCTCCAGTTCTTTGCCACCACAAAAAGAACTGCTGTAAATATTTTTGTACATATGGGTATTTTTCCTTTGATCGATTTGGGGTACAGATTTTGCTGCATCAAAGGGTATGCACAGCTTTATAACACATTGGGCATAGTTCCATATTGTTGTCCAGAATGGTAGGACCAGTTCACTACTCTACCAACAATTCATTAATGTCCCTATTGTCCCTCATCCCCACCAGTAATTGTCATTTATGATAATTTGTCTTTATCTAATCAATAATAATTTGGAATATTTTATCATATGGATAAATATAGTTTTGATTTTTTTCTTCTCAAAACTGTCTTCATATTCTTTGACCCTTTATCAACTGGGGAACGGCTCTTATTCTTTTAAATTTGATTTTGTTCCCTCTATACTTAAGAAATAAGGCTTTTTTCACAGAGACTTGCTGTAAAATTTTTATATTACTTCACTGTCTATGGTACCTTTCAGTGAAATATGGTTTCCTTGGTTATGTCTTTCAATTAGGTCTATTTTTGCTTTTGCTTTGTCTGAGATCATGATTGCCATTCCTGCCTTCTTTATTTCAACTGAAGCATAATAGACTCTACTCCACCCTTTCATTTAACCTGTGTCTTTCTGTCCCAAGTGTGTCTCTTGTATACAACATACTGTTGGATTCTAGTTTCTAATCCATTCTGCTATCTATTTCTGTTCTATGGGTGAACTCATCCCATTTATATTCATACTTATGATTTCTAACTGTGTAGTTACCTCCATCCTATTTTCTTCTGTTTATCCTTCTCTCTCTTTTTAAATTCTATCCCTTCTCAAAAGTCTTCCCTACTTCTTTCTAATACCTTCCTTAACCCACCCTCTCTTTTGTCATACTCTCCCCTATATTATTCCCTTTTCCCCCTTTTCCCTATTGAGTAAGCTAAATTTCTATACCCAGCTGAGTGTGTGTGTATACACACACACACACACACACACACACACACACATCACATATATACCTATCTATCTACATACACACACACATATATATATACATACATACATATATACATACATGTTCTTTCTTCTCTGAACAAATTCCGATGAGAGTAAGGTTCAAGCCAGTTGTAATAGTAATGAAATTTGAAGTTCCTTTTGTATTGCTAAGCTGAGAAGTACTTAGCACTTAGTAATTAATCAAGCTTCTTTTAAAGAAACAGAAGGTATGAACCCCTGTTGCTGGCATAACAGGAAGGGGTTGGCTGAAACAGGAAGGAACTAATGTCATATGTATATAAGGAGAAATCCCTGCTGGGTCAGACAGATCTTCTTGGAGCAAGCTTCATGGAGGCAGAAGCTGCTGCCACCAGGGAGGCTGAAGAGGAAAGGCTCCCCAGGCTGGAGAGAATGATTATGATTTTGGGAACCTGGGTGAAGTGATTTTGATTCTGGGAACCAGCTGGAGCTTCTGCTGAGGAGCTGCTGAGTCTGACAGCTAGCCTGAGCTTCTGGAAGCTGCCAAAAAAGGGCCAGTTGGAGCTGCTGAAGACTGAGGAAACAAGACTGTGATGCTGGTACTTTGTATAAACCTGTTTGTAGCTTTGTTAAGCCTTTACTTCCCAGGAACAGAGACTGTAAAGGATTTAAGGTGGACTGGATGCTGTGAGCTTCAGCATGGAACAGGAAGTGTTCAGAGAGCTGGACAAGGAGCTGGGAACTGTCTTCCTTTGAACCCAGGTGACAGTTTGGTGAATCCAGGTAGGACCTGGGATCATGGAAGGGGATCTAGGGAATCTGAGAGACCTCCCCAAGTCAAGCTGAAAGAAGACTTTATTTGTATACTATGTTACTGACTGAGAAATTGTAGTTTACTAGTGACCTAGGGGTTGAGGGCTTGTGTATTTTCTGATGATTGAATAGTGATTGATGACTGCATAAGTGACTGATTTGTAACTGGGTGTGCCTCATGGGTGGAGAACTTTGACTATTTTACTTTGTGTCCCTTAAGGAGGCAAACCCCCTTAAGGATGATTGAACGATTGAGTTGATTGAAAGATTGATTGACAAAATGATTGTTCTTTGTTGAAAACTATATGACCACTGTGGTGAAAACTATGTGGCCATATTAATGAAAATAGTTGTGAATGCTGTATTTTTATTTTCTTTAATAAATTGTAATATTGTGGATGCTGTACCTTGATTTCTGTGAATGGTTTGCTTTGATTTGTTATTGAATAGAGTATTCACTATACTGTGTGATCAGAACCTGGAAAAGTTGTACACAGCAGTAGTCCTCTGGAAAGCTGCTTGTGATTGGCTTTACACCAGTGCTCCATTTTCTTTTCTACTATACAAGTTCTTCCTTGCATGCCTCTTTTATGTAAGAAAATTTTCCCCAGTCTGCATCTACCCCCCTTCTTCCAGTGCATCTCTCTTTCTTGCCCCTGTGTTTTTTAAAGACCATTCCAACACATTCAAACTCACACCTAAGCCTTCTGTCTCTGTAGACACCTTCTAACCACTTTATTAATGTTAATGTTCTTAGGATTTACATGTATCATCTTCCCATAAAAGGAAGTAAACAGTTTAACTTTATGAGTCCCTTATGATTACTCTTTTATGTTCACCTTTTTATGCTTCTCTTCAGTCCTGTGTTTGAAAGTCAACTTTTCTGTTCAACTCTGGTCTTTACATCAGGAATGTTGGGAAGTTCTCTATTTCATTAAATACCTTTTTTTCTCCTGAAGGATTATATTCTTGTTTTGCCAGATAGTCAACTCTTGGATATAATCCTAACTCCTTTGCCTCTGGGATATCATATTTCAAACCCTCCACTCCTTTAATATGAAAGCTGATAAATCTTTTGTGATCCTGACTGTGAATCCATAATGTTTGAATTGCTTCTTTTTGGTTGCTTGAAGGATTTTCTCCATGACTTGGGAGCTCTGGAATCTGGCTCTAAGATTCCTGGAAGTTTTCACTTTAGTCTCTCTTTCAGGAAGTGATCAGAGTGTTCTTCCTATTTCAGTGTTACCCTCTGGATTGAAGATATCAAGGCAGTTTCCCTTAAAAAAAAAATTTCTTGGTCGGCTAGGTGGCACAGTGAGTAGAGCATCGGCCCTGTAGTTAGAAGGACCTGAGTTCGGATCTGGCCTCAGACACTTAATGCACACACAAACAAAAACCTAGCCTTGTGACCTTCGGCAAGTTACTTAACCCCATTTGCCCTCCAAAAAGCAAAAAAAAAAAAATTTTTTTTCTTGAAATAATGATGTCTAGGCTCTTCTTTTGATCATGGCTTTTGGGTAGTCCAATAATTTTTCTGACAAGATATTTCATATTTTCCTTTATTTTTTTCATTCCTTTGACTTTGTTTTATTGGTTTCTGATGTCTCATGGAGTTGTTAGTTTCTGGTTGTCCAATTCTCATTTTTAAGGAATTATCTTTTAATGAGCTTATGTACCTCTTTTTAAAAAACTGGTCAATTCTGCTTTCTTCAGTGAATTTGTGTGTGTGTGTGTGTGTGTGTGTGTGTGTGTGGTTTTTGTTGTTTTGTTTTGTTTTGATTTACCATTAGGTCAATTCTGTTTTCTAAGTATTATCTTCCTCAGTATTTTTGTGCCTCATTTACCAAGCTGTTGATAGTCTTTTCATAATCTTCTTGCATCACTCTCATTTCTTTTCCCATTTTTCCTTTATCACTCTTATCTCTTTCTTTAACTCTTCCAGGTATTCTGGTTGGGCTTACATCCAATTAGCATTCTTTGAGACTTTGCTTGTAGCTGTTTTTACATTGTTGTCTTCTTTTGATTTTATGTCTTGATCTTTCCTACCATCATATTAACTTTTTATGCTAAAATTCTTTTTTTGTTCATTCGCCCAGCCTATTTCTTGACTTTGAATGTTATGTTGAAGTTGTGCTCTGTTCATCTGGTAAGAGGGAGGCACTGGCTCAAGCTTTTTCATGTTGCTATTTTCAGAGATATTTCCTGGGATTTACAAGTTTTAAGTGTTTCCCAGGTTGTGTGATCTGGGGAAAGGTGTGGTCACTGCTCTCCTGGTCTTTACCCAGGAAGGGCACCTGCTCCTCTGTAGTTACAAGGACTAGTGATCCTTTTGGCCCTGGGACTATGCCAGGTCCCCTACTCTCCTATAACCACAAGCACTAGTGCTCCTACCAGGACCCCTGCTCACTTGTGACTGACCACAAGCCCTCCACTCTAACATGGAATTGCAGCCCAGAACTGCTTATGGTCAAAAGAGTTACCAGTTAGCACCATCTGCAAACAGTGCCAGCAAAGGGTCTTGTATTATCTTTTTTCTGACCAGTTGTCCAATCCACTTACTGGCTCCAAGTTGAAATCTCCCAAAGCTGCTACTGCTGCCATGGCCACTGTCATAGCCATCTCTAAAGGTTGGTGCTGACCTAGTGTGAGCTCTGGGCCATTTCCCATCTCAGTATCACAGAACTTTCCTACTGACCTCCTAAGTGATCTTGAGCTGGAAAAATGTTTCACCTTGACTTTTTCTTGGCTCTGCCACTCTAAAGTTTAATTTGGGGTGTTTTTAAGTTGTTTGAAGGGGAATGTTGGGAGATTTTGACTGGATTGCTGCTTGTACCCCACCATCTTGGTTTTGTCTCCTGGTGCAGCTACTTTAAAGTTGAACCTACTCTCCCCAGGGATGAAGGTGATAAGGAGACTGTGTCCCCAGATGTTGGGAAGAAATGTGTATATTTCTAATTTTTCTGCATCTTCTCAGTAAATAACTTTTGGTTGAAGCCAGAAAAAAAAAAGTTTCTGTGTGACACCAAATAAGAAACAGCCTAAAAAGAACTTGAAAGGCTATTTTATCATTTTTGATCAAAAGGTAGATTTCAGGATAAAGACTGTTCCCCTTAGAATGTAAATTCCATGAGGGAAGTGCTAGTTTCATTTATTGTATTTGTGTCCTCAGCAATTAGCATAGTCGCAAGCACACAGTAATTGATTAATAAATACTTGCTGATTGACTGATGGAACCTAATAATACAGGAAGATCAGGGGGGTTTGAATTTATCCTCTGAACATGCCAACGAAACTCCCAAGTGTGGCTGAACCAGATTAAAATGCAATTGGGAAATGTTTAATATAATAAATAACAAATACAGTATGTTGTTGTTTAGTTGTTTTTCAGTCATGTCCAACTCTACATGACCTTATATGGGGTTTTCTTAGCAGATATTGGAGTGGTTTGCCATTTCCTTTTCCATTGGATCCAGTGAATCTATTTTGTCAGGCAATGAAAGTTTAAGTGATTTGACCAGGGCCACATAGCCAGAAAAGATCTGAGGGTGAATTTGAACTCAGGTCTCCCTAACTTCAGGCCCAGTGCTTTACCTACTGATTTTCTAAGTCAATATGCATTCCACAGGGATTTGTTTCTATTTGAATCTGGGAATGTTCACTGCTCTAAAGAATCTGTTAAGGAGGCTGAGTCAAGATGATGGAATAAAAGCAGTAACTTGCTTGAGCTCCTGCTCCAAACACCTCCAATACCTGTAAAAAAATTACTCTAAACAAATTTTAGAGCTAAAGAACCCACAAAATGGCAGAGTGAATTATACCTCCAGCTGAAGACAGCCTGGCAGGCCAACATGAAGGGTCTATCACACCAGGTTGGGAGCAGAGTGCAGTATCAAGTGGGCTGCACCCGCACAGAAAAGGCCAGAGCAGGTCTCAGGGGACTGAATCACTGGCAGCCATAATGTTTCCAGACTTTTCAACCCACAAACACCAAAGACAAAGTAGGTCAGTGGGCAAACTTTGTTGGACCTGGGTGAGAGAAGAGCATCATCTAGCCCTAGCCCTGGAGTTGCAGAGGTGGCTGTGGAGGCAGCAGCAGCAACAGCAACAGTGGCTGCTTCCTGGAGCTCCAGGCCCACAGGAGGGATAAAATGATTCATCAGAGGGCAATTGCAGGGGTCTCTTTGCTTGTGCTGAGGCAAGTTTCTCTTGCTTTGCCCTATTTGTATCTGCATGGCAGCCTTGGGTGGCAGTCCTGGGGTGAGGAGGAGTGCTGGCATGGCAGAGCTTCTGGAACTGTGGAGAGAGAATCCTCCTCATAGTTCAGAGACAGAAAAAAGTGCTTATAGTCACTCACAGACAACAACAAAGACCAGGAGAAGAGAAAACACCTCTCCTTTGATCATATCACCTTAGAAGAACTGAAAATTTACATGTGCCTAGAATTAGCTCTGATAAGAACTGCACAAAATCCCAGAACCTTAGGATAGAGCACTTCCACTCTGGAAGCAGAGTTCCACCTTGGCAAAAAGCTCAGAAATCAAGTAATTCTCTGATAAAATGAGTAAGCAGAGGAAAAAATCAAACTATAGAATCTTACTTTGGTGATAAAGAAGAGCAAAACAGACAACTGGAAGAAGACAACAAAGTCAAAACTCCTGCATCAAAGGCCTCTGAGAAAAATATGATTTGCCATGGAGGAGCTCAAAAAGGATTTTGAAAAACAAGTAAGGGAAGTAGGGAAAAATTGGGAAAAGGTATGATAGTCATGTAAGAAAATCATTAAAAACAAGTCAACAGCTTGCTAAAGGAGACCCAAAGAAATACTGAAGAAAATAACACCTTAAAAAGAAAGACTAACCCAAATGTCAAAAGAGGTCCAAAGAGCCAATGAGGAGAAGAATGCCTTAAAAACAGAATTAGTCAAATGGAAAAGGAAGTCCAAAAGCTCACTGAAGAAAATAATTCCTTCAAAATTAGAATGCAAATGAAAGCTAATGACTTTAGAAGGAATCAAGATATTATAAAACAGAACCAAAAGAATAAAAAAATAGAAGACTATAAAAAATCTTATTGGAAAAATTAGTTGCAAAGAAGTCAGTTTTCCACTTTTGACCTGGAAAACAGATCCAGGAGAGATGATTTAAAAATTATTAGTTTATGTGAAAGCCATGATAAAAAGAAGAGCTTAGAAATCATCTTTCAGGGGCGGCTAGGTGGCGCAGTGAGTAGAGTGCCAGCCCTGGAGTCAGAAGGACCTGAGTTCGGATCCGGCCTCAGACACTTAACGCACACACAAACAAAAACCTAGCCGTGTGACCTTGGGCAAATTACTTAATCCCAATTGCCCTCCAAAAAGCAAAAAAAAAAAAAAAAAAAAAGAAATCATCTTTCAAGAAATTTTCAAGGAAAACTGTCCTGATAGTCTAGAACCAGAGGGTAAAACAGAAATTGAACAAATCCACTGATCACCTCTTGAAAAAGGTCCCAAAAAGTAAACTCCAAGGAATATTATACCCAAATTCCAGAATTCCTGGGTCAAGGAGAAAATATCACAAGCAGTTAGGAAGAAACAATTCGAGGTCTGTGGAAATACAATCAGGATAACACAAGATCTAGCAGCTTCTACATTAAGGGATCGAAGGGCTTGGAATATGATATTTCAGAGGTCAAAGGAGCTAGAATTAAAACCAAGAATCACCTACCCAGCAAAACTAAGTATAATACTTCAAAGGCAATTATGGATATTCAATGAAATAGAAGACTTTCAAGCATTCTTGATGAAAAGACCAGAGCTGAACAGAAAATTGGACTTTCAAATACAAGAATCAAGAGAAGCATAAAATGGTAAACAAGAAAAAGAAATCATAAAGGACTTATTAGACTTGAACTGTTTACATTCCTACATGGAAAGACAATATTTGTAACCCATGAGACTTTTTTCAATATTAGGATAGTTGAAGGGAATATGTGTGTGTGTGTACATGTAAATTATCTCACATAAAAGAGGCAAGAGAAAGCTGTTTCAATGTAGAGGAAGAGCAGGAAGGTGAAAGGAAATGAGTCAACCTTACTTTCATTGGATTTGGCTTAAGGAGGGAATAACATACACACTCAATTGGGTATCTTACTGTAGAGGAAAGTAGGGGTAAGGGAATAAGAGGGGGGGATGATAAAATAGAGGGCATATTGGGGGAGGGGATAGTCATAAGCAAACACTTTTGAAAAGGGACAGGGTTAAAGGAGAAAATAGAATAAACAGGGGGATGGGATAGGATGGAGGGAAATTTAGTTAGTCTTTCACAGTATGACTACTGTGGAAGTGTTTTTGCATAACTACACATGTATAACATACATTGAACTGCTTGTTTTCTCAATGGGGGTGGGTGAAGAGGGAAGAAGTGAGAGAATCTGGAACTTAAAGTTTTTTTTTTTTAAATGTTAAAATTTGTTTTTACATGCAACCAGGAAATTAGATAATACAGACAATGGGGTATAGAAATCTATATTGCCCTACAAGAAAGTAAAGGGGAAGGGATAAGGGGGAGAGGGATGGGTGGGGATAGAGAGGAGGGCAGACGGGGAGAAGGGGTAATCAGTATGTATGCCATCTTGGGGTGGAGGTTAGGGGAGAAATAGGGAGAAAATTTGGAACTCAAAATCTTGTGGAAATGAATGTTGAAAACTAAGAATAAATTCTTTCAAAGTTAAAAGTTATAAAAAAAGAAAAGAAAAAAAACCTATCCAAAGCTTAAAAAAAAAAGAATTTGTTAGCATTTTTTCACAGTACTTCCAAATCAAAATTGTATTTTTTTTTCCTAAGAGGTGATTGTTATCACAATACCTCAATAAATACAGAAATACCACCAAGAACAGTGGCAATCAAAATACTCCCAAAGGAAATACCAAAATGAAAAAAACTCTCATGAGTTTTATCATATATGGATTTGCATGAAGTAAAAATCGAAAAATGATCAGTGCAGAATAAACATTAAGTAATGAAGAAACCCTAAAGGATTAATTGTGTAATAAACACTATGTTTAAGGATACAAGACTGAATGTATATAATTATCCTTATATATTCAACAGCTTACTCACTACATAACTAACCTAAAAATGAGAAAACAAATCAAGAATTGTGAACTATGATTTTAAAAAGTAAGAAATATAAATGTTTTAATGATATTGATCAATTCTGGCATTAACTATGATTATAGAATTGACTATGTAAATGTCAAGATTCAGGAATACTTTCTTTTCTTTTCTTTTCTTTTTTCTGGCTTTTTGACTTTTTGGTGGGGAAGGCAGGGCAACTGGGGTTAAGTGACTTGCCCAAGTTCACGTGGCTAGGAAGTGTTAAATGTCTGAGAGGAGTTGAACTCAGGTCTTCCTGACTCCAGGGCCAGTGCTCTATTCACTGTGCCACCTAGCTGCCCCATTTTATTTTTTCTCTTTAGATAAGTTTCTTTAATTTTATGTGCATTTGTAATTTGTCCATCCCATTGACTTTTTCCTACTGAATGGACAGCAACAAAAGTAACCTCTCACCATGAATATTTACAACAAAATAAATTTCCACATTGGTCATACTTGAATCTCTCTCTCTCTCTCTCTCTCTCTCTCTCTCTCTCTCTCTCTCTCTCTCTCTCTCTCTCGTCTCTCTCTCTTTCTCTTTCCCGCACTCTTTTTCTTTCTCTCTCATTAAGTTAATCATCTTTCTGGTGGGAGGTAAATGAAGTATTTCATCTTTAGTCTTCTGGCCTCCTGGTTTATCCTCTAATTTAATCTAATTTAGATTAGAATTCTTTATTATATTTTTAGTTAAAATTAAAAAGAAGACAAGTAATGAAGTAAAATCTTTGCAACAAGTTTCTCTGATAGAGAGTTCAGAGGGGTGGAGCCAAGATGGCAGAATAGAAACAGCATTTCTAAGGTGTTTTCCCACCAGACCACTTCCAAACCATGTAAAAGGGGACTCTGAACAACTTCTGGAGCCCCAGCACCCACAGAACGACACAGAGAAGCTAACCTCCTGATGAGGACAGTCCAGCAGCCCTGCAAGGAGGGCCAGGGCAGCGCTCTAGGAGCTGACAGCCCAGCATGGGGAGAGCCGAGCCCAGGTCCCCTTGAGCCACAGTTTTAGCCCCAGGGCAGCCGAGCCAGCAGCTGGCTGGAGGGACCCTAGAACACCAGCAGCTATGGCGATTCCAGAATTATCAACACAGACATGCCTAGGACAAAGTAAGAGGTTAGTGCCCTATGTACTTTGGGACCAGTATTTGGGGAACATGTCGGCTTCCTCCCCTTGGGGCTAGAAGCCACTGAGGATTCCCAGCACACTCCCCATTTTGCAGCTTCAGTGGCAACATCAGCTCCTGGTCTGTGAACTGTAGGGAGATACAGTAATAAGTCTTCGAGGTTAATCACTCTTGCTTTAACCTGCTTGGATCTGGATTGTGATCTGGGGGGAGGTCTGGGGTGGGTATCTGACTTGCCAGAACAGGAAGTTGTGAAGACCCCAGTGTTCAGGATGGAAGCTCCCTTGTCTGGTGGCAGAGTCCTACTGTGGCAACGCGCCCAAAAGTCAAGTAATTAAGTGGCAACATGCCCAGGCAAAGGAAATAAAATAAACAGAAAAATGCAACATTAGACTCCTATTTGGGGGGCAAAGAGGATCAAAGCAGGGAACAGGAGGAGGACTGTGAGGTCTGAAATCCTGCTCTAAAAGCCCCAAAGGAAAATATGAGTGGGTTACAGGCTATAGAGGACCTTAAGAAGCAGATAAGAGAAATAGAGGAGGGGCAGCTAGGTGGCGAAGTGAGTAGAGCATCAGCCATGCAGTCAGAAGGACCTGAGTTCGGATCTGGCCTCAGACACTTAAGGCACACACAAACAAACAAACAAACAAAAAAACCTAGCCTTATGACCTTGGGCAAGTTACTTAACCTCAATTGCCCTCCAAAAAAGAAAAAAAAAGAGAAAAATGGAGGAAAAATAGGGAAGAGAAATGAGAAGGATGCAGGAAAAGGATGAAATGAGAGTCAACAGCCTGACTGAGGAAAACAACACCTTAAAAAATAGACTAACTCAAATGGCAAAGGAGGCCCAAAAGTGCAATGAGAAGAAGAATGCCTTAAAAAGTCGAATTTGGCAGATGGAAAAAGAATCTCAAAAGTTCACTGAGGAGATTCATTCCTTCAGAGTTAGACTGGAGCAAATGGAAGCTAATGACTTTATGAGAAATCAAGGTGCTGTTAAACAGATCCAAACAAATAACAGAATAGAAGGCAATGTGAAATATCTCATGGGAAAAACCACTGACCTGGAAAATAGATCCAGGAGAGATAATTTAAAAACTATTGGACTACCTGAAAGCCATGATCAGAGAAAGAACCTAGAAATCACCTTTCAAGAAATTCTCAAGGAAAATTGCCCTGATGTTTTAGATCCAGAGGGCAAAATAGAGGTTGAAAGAAACCTCCTGAAAAAGATCCCAAAAAGAAAACTCCCAGGAATATTATAGCCAGTTTCCAGAATCCCCAGATCAAGGAGAAAATACTACAAGCAGCCAGGAAGAAACAATTTCTATATTGTGGAAACACAATCAGAATAGCCCAGGACCTGGCAGCTTCTACACTGAGGGATGGAAGGGCATGGAATATGATATACCAGAGGGCAAAAGAGCTGGGAATGAACCCAAGGGTCACCTACCCAGCAAAACTGACTCTTTTGTTTCAGGGGAAAATATGGTCATTCAGTGGAATAGAGGACTTTCAAGCATTCTTGAGGAAAAAACCAGAGTTGAATAGAAAATTTGACATCCAGACACAAGATGCCTGGGAAAAGAAATCAAAAGGAACTTATCAAAGTTGAACTATTTACATTCCTACATGGAAAAACAATAACTGTGACTGATGAAACCTTTCTCAGTATGAAAATAATGGAAGAAGGGTATATGGTCATATGAATACATATGTGAATGTGTGTATATATGTTTACAGTTATACATGGAGAGAGGGCATAGGTTGAATTTGTTGGGAAGGGAGGATACTTAAGGGGTGAAATTATGAGGTGAGAGAGGAAAGTGGCAAGAGGAGATGGGGATAGACAGGGTAGGGTAAACTATCCCATGTAGAAGAAGCAAGGGGAAGTGGTTGCAAGGGAGGAGGAGAATAGGAAAGCAAAAAAGGCAAAACCACATTCTCATTGAATTTGGTTCAGGGAGAGAATGACATACATACTAAATGGGATATCTCAACCTGCAGCAGAGTAGGGGGAAGGGGGATGAGAGGAGGGATGATGGATGGGAGGGCATCCTTGGGGGGAGGGGAGGTTGGAAGTACCCACTTTTGAAGAGGGACAGGATCAAAGTAGGGAATGGACCAGGTGGGGGGGTGGGATGGGTGGGAGGGAAATATAAGCAGTCTTGTACAATATGTCTACTATGGTAATGTTTTGCATAGCTATACATGTACAACACATACTGAATTGCTTATCTTCCCAGAGGGAATAGGTGACAAGGGAGGAAGGGAATGGATCTGAAATTCGAGGTTTTAAAATTAAATGTTTCAAATATATATAAATACTATTATTAATACTATTTTGCATGTAATTGGGAGATAAGATGTTCAGGCATTATGGCGCAGAGACTCACCTCGACCTAATGGTAAAGTCGAAGGGGGTATGGGAGAAGATATGGGAGAGAGCAGATTGGATGAGGGGATATCTTATGGGACTGCTATTCTGGGGTTGTGGGTAGGGGAAAAATGGGAAAAAATTATAACTCAAAATCTGGCAGAAATGAATGATGTAAACCAGAAATTAATAAATCATTTGTTAAAAAAAAGTTTCTCTGATAAAGGTCTCATTTCTAAAGTATATACAGAACTAATGCAAGTTAGAAAACTAAGAGTCATCTACCAATAGATAGTTGATCAAAGGATATAAGCAGATACTTCTCAAAGAAAGAAATGCAAGCTCACAGCAACCACAGGAAAAAAAGTATGTTTTAAAAAGTGCTTTATCTATAATATTTTTACCAATAATGTTGCAGTATAGTAAATTGTTAGAGGACTTACAAGTTTGCTCTGAAATTGTCCATTTCATAATTTTTATGGCACTATATTCCACTTAATTTATATACCATAATTTCTTTAGTCTTTCCCCAGTAGGAGGATATCTCCCTTAGTTTCCAGTTTTTTTGACTACTACAAAAACAGCTGCTGTAAAATGTCTTTGTATATATGGGTCCTTTTCCTCTTTTTTATTTTTTTTTAAATCCTTGGAGTCTGATAGGCTTAGTAGTGTGATTACCACATCAAACAGCATGCAAAGTTTAGTATCTTTGGGAGGCATAGTTCCAAATTGATTTCCAGAATGGCTAAAACAATTCACATCTCACATCAATAGTTCATCAAAATGCATATTTTCCCACAGCCTATTCAACATTTAACATTTTCATCTTTTGTCATCATTGCTTTAATGGTGATGAAATAGAACCCCAGAGTTTCTGTAATTTAAATGTGCTGAATTATTAGTGATTTATTGTATTTTCTCCTAATGGTTAATGATAGCTTCCATTTATTCCTTTGAGAACTACCTGCTTATATCCTTTGAGCATATATCAATTGGTAAACTACTCTTAATTTTCTAATTTGAATAAGTTCTGTATATATTTTAGAAATGAAGGCTTTATTAAAGAACCTTGTCACAAAGATTTTCCTGTATTAACATGCTTCCCTTTTAATTTTAACTACCTTATACCAGCTTGTGAAAAAATTTCTAAATTTTATGTGATGAAAATTGTCCATTTTGTCTTATATGGTCCTCTATCATTTATTTAGTCATGAACTTTCCCCCTCTATATAGATACCATGTTCTTGATTTGTCATGTATCCATTTGGAGCTTAAATTGTTACATAGTATAAGTTGTATACATACCTAATTTTTGACATTTTGCTGTCCAATTTTCCTAGCAGTTTTTATCAGAAACTGAGTCCTTCCCCTAGTAACAAGGGTCTTGTTGCTTATTAAACACTATGCTGTCATTACATACCTACACTGTTGCCTTGATTAACTAACTTCTCTATTTTTTAACCAAAAAATTTTAATGATTACCGTTTTGTAGTACAATTTGAGTTCTGGTATGGATAGATCCTCTTTCCTTTTTTTTCTCCTTCATTATTACTCTTGAGAGAATCTTGTCATGTTGATAGTGTTTTTGGACCTGGTTGGAGGAAATCTGGTAAATACTTTGGAATCTATCCAGCTCCTAATGTATCCAAAGATGAATAAAAGAAGAGGATTTTTATTAGTCACCTTTAAAAAAACCCTGGCAGCTTGGGTGTGTCAGGGCTAGGCCTTGAGTCTTGCAGGTTCGGATCTGAAGGAAAGTGGCTGTGGATACAGGAGGCTTATGGAATGATATTAGAGAAGTCTGGTGACCTTCAGCCTTCTTAGCAACAACTCTTACCAGCTTAGATGAAGCCTTACATGGAGATAATGTGCCTCGGGGCTCACTCACAGAGGTGCTAGGACCACAGCCTTCTTCTTCTGTTTGGCTTGTCCTGTTCCCCTACATACTACACAAGGAGTAGTTAGTATGGATCCACAGCCTCTACATCATCTACAAGTAGAACGCATCACAAAAGGGCCTGTATTTATGGTTTCCATTCCTATGCCACTACAATAATGGCACTGCTGAACTTTGGTGCCAGGTTCACTTCCTTTGCCATCACATCATTCACATGAGTCGTTAATGTTCACAGGAAATTCTTTGTTAACACCCGCCTTAGGATCATCCTTATTCCTGTCAGGGTGGTATTTCTTGATTAATCAGGATAGCAGAATTCCATTTCCCTACCTATTTCAACACTGAAGAAAAATTACTTTCAATGAGCAGCCAAATTCATTTGCATTAGGTAAAGAACTTACTTGTAACGATATATAAAAAGGAATGCACCCCCTCTGCAGCAGCCAGAAGCTCTGCTACAGTGGCCACACACCCAGTGCATCTTGGATTTGAATCCTAGGAAGCCATATTAGTGATTTGTAATAAACAAATCCAACAATTTATTAAAATGATACACAATCAAAAATATTATGAAAACAAACATGAAACAAAAACACACAAATCATCATAAATAAAATAATACAAAACCAAAGACAACCCAACGAAGAACAACACAACCCGAATTAAAAAAAAAAGTCTCCTTTAAAAAAAAAAAACCCTAAGATTTTAGAAGATTCCATATTTAGAAAATATTCCAATTCCATAATGTTGGTAGAAAATAATGTAAGATTAATGTAGTCCAGTGGAAAGAAGCGTGCTTTTGGCTCTAATACAGCTCTGGGGGCAGCTGAGGAGGCTGAACCAAAGAGAACAGAGGGTTAGGAGGGAGTGAAAACAGAGCCATTGGAGGGAGAGCTCAGTCAAAATTGAAATAAAACTTATAGCAATTGCTGGAATCAAAGGCTGTGGTTATGAGGAAGGCTATAGTGGTTAGCAGAGCCAAGCCTATTCTCCTTATGACTGCTGTGTTTATAGGCCAGGCTTTGGCTGTAGTTAGGGCAATATAAATTGCAGAAACACTTCAAAGTATTGTGCTGGTCATGGAAATAACTACATGGAATATCGAGATGTTCCTGTGTGGCAGTATGCTTGGTGTTCAGAGAGGCAGCATATATTTTATATGGAAATGCTATGGGTGAACATTAAAATTAGGTAACAAATTTAACTTTTCAAACCTTCTGTGGCCTGTTCAATATAAATCTTATTTAAAATTCACCCTTGTGGGGCGGCTAGGTGGCGCAGTGAGTAGAGCGTCGGCCTTGGAGTCAGAAGGTCCTGAGTTTGGATCCGGCCTCAGACACATAACGCACAAACAAACTAGTCGTGTGACCTTGGGCAAGTTACTTAACCCCAATTGCCCTCCAAAAACAAAAAACAAAAAACAAAAGCTCACCCTTGAAAAATATCTTTCACATGGAATACTCAGAGATTACTAGTTGTACTAGACAGTATGTAGTATGGTCAATATTAAAGGAAGATTTTTTAAAATTTGAACTTGATAGTCATGAATGAATATGAACATTTCCATATGCAAAGGACAGAAACAAGGAATTTCATACAAAAGGAACTGTGAACCTATTATACAAAGCTCATTTAAAAAAAAAGAATACAGCAAATTCCACATGGTAATTACAACACAACTTTTTTTGTGTCCCCTTGTGAATTTCCTTCGGCTCTCTTCTGTGTATTTTTAATGTTTTATTAGTTTATTATTATATTTACATTATATGTATTTATTATTTTTTCTTCTTTTTTTAGTATCACTCTCATTCTCCTCACTCCCCCATAACACTCATTGATTTATAATTGGAAAGGATCTTAGAAGACACCAAGTCCAATTGAGGAAACTGAAGCCAGGAGAAGTTAAGTGACTTGTTCATGGTATTAAATGAGAGAATTGTGGTTTGAGCACAGGTACACTGACTTTGAAACCAGCACTCTATCTGCTGCACTAGGCTGACTCTTCCCCCTCCCTTAATAAATAAAATTGCTCCCTTGCAACAAATAAGCAAAGCTGTGGTTATGCCTAATACACACACACACACACACACACACACACACACACACACACACACACACATATATATACACTTTATTCTCTAAAGACAATTCATCTGACATCTTCAAAAGGTTCAAATGATGCTTATCATCAGTGGTTTGGAATTAAAACTGGTCATTGAGTTCTTCAGTCTTTCAAAGTTGTTGTCTTTTACAATTATGTACTGAATGTATAAATGGCTTTCCTGGTTCTGCTTAATGTACTCCTCAGCAGTCATACAAGTGTTCATAATGTTGGTAGAAAATAATGTAAGATTAATGTAGTCCAGTGGAAAGAAGCGTGCTTTTGGCACAATTTCTCTGAATCCTTCCCTTTTTTAATTCCTTATAGTACAATAATATTCCATTAAATTTACATGCCATAGCTTCTTAAGCCCAATTGACGAATGTCCACTTTACTTCCAATTCTTTGCTATAACAAAAATCACTTAGATAAATATTTCTGTACATACGGGTTAATCTTTCCTCTATTCCTGGTCTTTTGGAGGGTGACCTGAGTAGTGGTATTTCTGAGTCAAATGATATGTACAGTTTTAGGGATATAGTTCTTTTGGGGGTGTAGTTCAAAATCACTTTCTAGTGTGGCTAAAGCAGTTCACATATCCGCACATAGTGCATCAGTGTGCCTGTCTTCCCACACCTCTTCAAGCAAGTATTTTCCTTTACTGTGATCTCTGCCAATTTAATTTGAAGTGGAACTTCAGATCTTTTAAAACTTTTACTTTTCTTAGAGTTAACTAGATCATTTAAAAACATAATTAATGGTAGTTTGGGTTTCTTCCCTTGTGAACTGCCTACACACATCCTTTGACCACTTATTTATAGAGAACAGTGCTTGTCTACACATAATTTCCCTATGTCATGGATATCAGACTTTCATCAGAGAATTTGCTGAGATGGTTGGTTCTCCCGCCTTCTCCCAGCTTCTCCTGGTTTCTCCCAGCTTCTCTCAATTCTGACTTCATTGATCTTGTTTAAAAACTTTTCAGTTTTATCTCTTATACTTCTATTTTATTTTATTGTTTGATCAAGAACTCCCTTATCCATTAAGATGGAAGGCTATCTCCTTCCCTGATCTTTTAGATCTAGATCATGTACCATTTAGAGTTTATAGTTTTTTATCATGTGAGATGCTAATCTAAACCTAATTTCTCCCGGGCATTTTCTAATTTTCCTAGTAATTTTGTGGAATAGTGAAGCCCTTAACATAATAGCTGGGGTCTTTGGCTTGATCAAGCAATATTCAATTGCTTCTGGTTGTGTACCTAATCTGTTGTATTGGCCAATTATTCTTTTTTTTAACCAGTACTAAATTGTTTTCATGATTACTGATTTGTAGCTTGAGATCTTGAGATCTGTTAATAACAATAACAATTATTATTATAGCAAATACTTATATTACACTTTAGTTTGCAATACTTTATATGTATTATTTTATTTGATCCAGTTCCCCTTTTCCCCCTGGAATGGGAATGGGAATGGGAATTTGAAGATCTTCCCTGCCCCTTAATAGGTCCAAGGGAATTTGAAGATCTTTCCTACTTTGAAGATCTTCCCTGCTCCCTAATAGGCCAAATGTAATCACATGGAGGAGTTTGCTGAACAGGTGAAGCTGGAAGCTAGGAGTCAGAGCAGTTAGCATGGTGGGAGAGAGAAGACACAGGCAAGGAGACAGCGAGGCTTGTGAGTGTTTCTTTGTGGAAAGGCTAAAGGATCATGTGGCTCCCTGCTGTGTTATGGTGTATTAACTTCTTTGTTATGATGGATTTGACTTCCTGGTGTTGGGATTTGCCTTTCAGGTGTCTGAATAAATGTTTTGCTTCTGTCTTCTATTTGGAGAGTCTTTCATATTTTGTGATTCAGAATTATGTCAGCATATTGATAGTTGCCATTTAAGTGCTGTGAATATTGTGATGGTGCTACACCTCCACTTCTTTTCATTATTTCCCTGGAGATTCTTGACGCTTTGCTCCTCCAAATGAATTTTATTATTTCTTTTATGGTTCTATAAAATAATTATTGAGTAATATGATATGTATGGCATGGAATCTTTAAGTTAATTAAGGTAGTAGTATCATATTTATGTTAGCATGATTCAACCATGAACAATTAATTCCATTCCAATTATTTGTCTCTTATTTCTGCTAAGAGTGGTTTGAAGTTGTATTCTATATTATACCTGTGTATGTCTAGGTAAGTGGATTCTCATATTTTATTTACTGTGAGGTTATTTTGAATTTATTTTTTTGCTCTATCTTTCTGCTAGGTTTTATTTGTAATATACAGAAAAGTTGATTTATTTTATAATTTTTCCAATTTTTATTTTCAGTTCCAAATTCTCAACCTTCTAGATTTGCCTCTACCCATTGAGAAAGCAATCAAAATGATACCAAATAAACATGTGAAGTTATGCAAAACATATCTCCATATTAACCATGTTGCAAAAAAAGCAAAAAAAAAAGTTTAAAAATGTATCTTAATCTGCACTCAGAGTTCATCAGTTCTTTTTGTAGATGTGCATACTATTTTTCATCATGAGTCCTTTGGCATTGTCATGGATTATTCTATTAATCAGAGTAATTAAGTTTTTCATAGTTGATTATTATTACCATATTGCTGTTATTTTGTACAGTATTTTCCTGGTTCTACTCATTTAAATTTCCATCATTTCATGAGTCTTCCCAGGTTTTCTGGAACCATCTTCTTTGATATTTCTTATAGCACAATGCTAGTCCATTGCAATAATATATCACAATTTACTCAGCCATTCTCTAATTGGTGGAAATCCCCTCAGTTTACAAATTTTTTACATCCCCTAGTTTTATCAGTCAAAAAGAGCTACTACAAATATTTTTGTACATATAGATCCTTTTCTTTTTTTCTTTGATGTCTTTGGTATATAGACCTAGTAGGGGTATTGCTCGATCAAAGGATATACACAGTTTTATAGTCACCTGTACTTGATCTCTTTGGGAATAGTTCCAAATTGTTCTCCAGAATGGTTGGTTCATTTCACAACTCCACCCACAGTGTATCACTGTCCTTACTTTTCCATATCTCCTTTAGCATTTGTCATTTTCCTTTTCTGTCATGTTAGCCAACATGATAGAACGAGATAATACCTCAGAGCTGTTTTAATTTGCATTTTTCTAATTATTAGTAATTTGGAGCATTTTTTTCAAGTAAGGGTTGATAGCTTTGATTTCTTCTTCTGAAAACTGCCTGTTTATATTCTTTGATCATTTATTAGTTGAGGAATAGTTGTAGTTTTCTTTTTTTATACAAAATTGGCTCAATTCTCTATATATTTGAGAAATTAGACCATCATCTAGAAACTTGCTGTAAAATCTGTACCCCTCACCCTCAGATTCCTGCTTTCCTTATATTTTGGCTGCATCACCTTTGTGATGATGATGCTTTTTATGGATTTATTTTAACCCACTACTTCACTGATGTTTTTCTATCTTGTTGTTGAATCCCTTAGATTCCCTAAGCGAACCATTTGTCTACAAAAATGATACATTTATTTCATTTTTGCCTATTTCATTTTTTTTGTCATTGCATTAAGTAGCATGTCTATATACACATCAAATAATGATGATAATAGGCAGCTCTGATGTCAACCTGATCATTTAAGAAAAATGGACAATTTTCATTACATAAAATTTAAAGGTCTCTAGGATTTCTGCATAATAGATATTACCTCTTAGTTTTGAATAGATAACTGTTGCCCATATTAAGGAAAGAACTATTTATTCCTGCTTTCTAGTGTTTTGTAACATATGTAATTGTATTTTGTCAAAACCTTTTTCTGCATCTATTAATAAAATCTTGTTCCTGTTCTTTTTATTATAGTTTTCTTAATATTGAACCTATATTTTTCATTTAAATCTAAACTGATTATAGTGTATAATCTTAAAAAATTTTGCTGTAGTTTCTTTGCTAATATTTTATTCAACATATTTTCATACATGTTCATTAGAGACATTGCTATATAATTTTCAAAAATTTATTTCTCTGTGATTTGGGATCAGGGCCATGTTTATTTCATATAAGGACTTTGGTGGGATGCCATTTTTTGCAATTTTTGCAAGTAATTTAGGTAAAATCAAGTTAATAGCTGTCTAATAGAATCCATTAGGAAAACCATTTCCTTCTAGGCCTTTTATCCTTGAGAGTTCATTTATAGCTCTTTCAATTTATTTTTTTTTGAGATCAGGTTATGTCATTTATTTCTTACTTTGTTCACCTAGAGATTTTATATTTAACAAATATGATCATTTCACTTAAGCTATAAGCTTTTGCCACAATTGGACATAATTGTATTTAATAATTTCCTCTATTTCCTCTTGATTTGTTCTTGATTATTTTAAATATTTTTATTTATAATTAAAATATGTTTTGATATTGGCCATTTGGTTTTCTTTTTTAGGCCATTAAATAACGATTTGTTTATATCATTAGGCTTTTTAAAAATGTGTTCCTAGTTTTATCAATTGAAGGGCTTCTTGGTTTTCAGTTTTGCTTCTCTCTGATTTTCAGAAATTCTATTTTTGTGTTCTTTTTTTATTTGTTGCTATTCCAATTTTTTTTTTGGTAGCGGCATGTCCAATTCACTGACCTGTTCTTTCCAACTTTTTTTTTAATTGATGAAAGTTTATAGAGATATACATTTCCCCCTGAAGATTGTTTTGGCTGCATCCCAAAAGTTTTGGTATGCTGTCTAATTGTCATTTTCTTTACTGAAAACATCTATTGGGTGATTTTGCTCTATGACTTACTCATCATTTAGGATTAAATTATATAGTCTCCATCAAGGAAGGAATAAATTCTTTAAGAACCATTTATGAATTATAATTTTATAGCTTCATAAGTTGTGAAAATGTGCTGAATAGTTCCATCTCTCTGCATTTATGAAATTTTTATTGTTTGGCACCAATTTTTCTACAAGTTCCACTTACAGAAAGACATATGTATAACTATTTCAAGCATAATTCAGCAACAGCCAGACATCTATGATGTTTAACTATTTTTGAATTCTATTCTAGTTCCTAATTTTTCTCATCTTTTTATTATATTGATCTGGAAGGAGAACATTTAATTTTTTCTATATATTTCCCCTCGTATTTAAATTAGTTTTTCCCTTTAAAATGTAGATTCTATGTCATTTAGTGTGTGATACATATGTATGTATACATACATACATATGTGTGTATGCATATATATTATGACTACTTTATGATGCTTTTAGTTTTAAGTATAGTTTAAATACCTTTGCTCACTCATCTATTTTTGCTTTTGCCTTGTTTGATAAGACTGTACCCTTTTATGGGGGGGGAAGAGGTATGATTTTCTGCACTGACTCATTTGAGCTCTGCAGGAATCTGTTTGAAGTGTTTCTCTTGTATATACTGTCAGATTCTGCTTTGTGTTCTATTCTGTTCTCCTCCTCAGTTTTGTGGATGAGTTCATGCTACTTAGTTATTAATGAGAATTGCTTCATATTATCATATCCTGTTATACCCTCCCCACCTTTTATTTTCTATCCCCCTCTTTACAATGAAGGTAGTAAAAATAGCAAAATGTGATCAACACTAGTAATCTATGATGCCACTCCTTTACCCTCCTTCTTTCAGTAAGGCCAGATCCTAATCATTGGTTCTTCTACAATTTTCCTCTCCTTTTGATCCTCCTCCCCATACCCCAACACCTTATAATTCACCATTTGAATGTAGAACTATACTCAGCTTTGCAGGTTTTATTCTTGGTTGTAAAGGCCGGTGTCTTTTGCATTTTGGGATATTGTATTACAAGATTTCCTTTCTTTTAAAGTAATTACTTCAAAATCTTTTTTTTTAAATAAATTTTGTGTTTATTTTTAGTTTACAACATTCATTTCCACAAGATTTTGAGTTACAAATTTTCTCCCCATCTTTCCCTTATCCACTACCCCAGAGCAGCAATCCCATTGAATACCCTCTCCCCCAATCTGCTCTCTCCTATATCCTCCCCCATTCCTCCTCCAACTTTCCAGTAGGGCAAGATGGATCTCCTTACCCCGGTGCCTGTATATCTTATTTCCCAGTGCATGTAAAAACTATATAATATTTTTTAAACATTTGATTTTAAAACTTTGAATTCCAGGTTCTTTCCCTTCCTCCCTTGTCACCTACCCTTACTGGGAAGATGAGCAATAGGCTGTACATGTGTAGTTACACAAATCATTTCCACAGTAGTTATACTGTGAAAGACTAACTATATCTCCCTCCATCCTATCCCACCCCCCACTTGTTCTATTCTCTACTTTGATCCTGTCCCTTTTCAAAAGTGTGTGCTTCTAACTACCCTCGCCCCCCCCAATCTGCCCTCCCCTTTATCATCTCTCTTCTTATCCCCTTCCCCCCTACTTTCCTGTAGGGTAAGATACCCAACTGAATGTGTATGTTATTCGCTCCTTGAGCCAAATTCAATGAGAGTAAGGTTGATCCATTCCCTTTTGCTTTCCTGTTCTTCACCTCCATTGTAACAATTTCCCCTTGCCTCTTTTATGTGAGATGATTTATCCTCTTCTGTCTCTCCCTATCTCCTCTCATTATATTCTTCTCTCACATCTTAATTTTATTTTTTAAATATCATCTCTTCCTATTCAATTGATCCTGTGCCCTCTGTCTATGTATACCTGTACACATATATACACACACTCATATATGTATTCATATGCCCATATAACCTCCTATATAGACATATATATGTATACACACACATACACATATATATGTGTGTGTGTGTGTGTGTATACATACACACACACACATTTATATTCCCTTCAACTATCCTCATACTGAGAAAAGTTTCATAAGTTACAATGATCATTTTTCCATGTAGGTATGTAAATAGTTCAACTTTGATAAGTTCCTTATGATTTCTTTTCCCTGTTTACCTTCTCTTGCTTCTTGTATTTGAATGTCAAATTTCTATTCAACTCTGTTTTTTTCATCAAGAATACTTGAAAGTCCTCTATTCCACTGAATGACCATATTTTCCCCTGAAACATACTCAGTTTTGCTGGGTAGGTGATTCTTGGGTTTAATCCTACCTCCTTTGACCTCTGGAATATCATATTCCAAGCCGTTTGATCCCTTAATGTAGAAGTTACCAGATCTTGTGTTATCTTGATTGTGTTTCCACAATATTCAAATTGTTTCTTCTTGGCTGCTTGTAATATTTTCTCCTTGATTTAGGAACTCCAGAACCTGGCTATAACATTCCTAGGAGGTGGTTTTTTTTTTTTTTTTTTTGTGTGATCTTTTGCAAGAGGTGACTGGTGAATTCTTTCATTTTCTATTTTGCCCTCTGGTTCTAAAATATCAAGGCAATTTTTCTTGAGAATTTCTCGAAGGATGATTTCTAGGTTCTTTTTTGATGATTGTTTTTGGGTAGTCCAATAATTTTTAAATTATCTCTCCTGGATCTATTTTCCAGGTCAGTGGTTTTCCCAATGAGATATTTCACATTGCCTTCTATTTTTTCATTTGTGGGATCTGTTTAAGAGTGTCTTGCTTTCTCATAAAGTCACTAGCTTCCATTTGCTCTAATCTAATTCTGAAGGAATTATTCTCTTCGGTAAGCTTTTGAAATTCTTTTTCCATCTAGCAAATTCAGCTTTTTAAGGCATTCTTCTCCTCATTGGTTTTTTAACGTGTTATTTTCTTCAGTCAGGATATTAACTCACTTTTAATCATTTTCTTTCATCATCCTCATTTCTATTCCCAATTTTTCACCCACTTCTCATACTTGGTTTTCAAAATCCTTCTTGAGCCTCTTTATGGCCTGTAACCTATTCATATTTTTCTTGGAAGCTTTTGATGCAGGAGTTCTGACTTAGTTATCTTCTTTCCATTCTATGCTTTGATCCTTTTTGTCCCCCCAAAAGGAATCTAAAGTTGGACTGCTGTGATTGCTTTGCTTCCTTTGCTTGCTCATGTTGCCACTCAATTACATGACTTTGAGCTTTTTGCCACAGTAGAACTCTGCTTCCAGAGAAGAGAGCTTTGTCACAAATCACTGGGGTTTTTGCAGCTGCCAGAGCTATTAGTTGGGTGGCCTCTCTGAAGCCTCTATAGGCTCTGGCCCCTGATCACACACCTCAGGACCTCTACCCAAGACTGCAATCCAGATCCTAGTAGGTTACAGCAAGAATGATTATCCCTCAGAAGGGTGGCTTCATCCCCCTACAATCTGCAGGCCAGGAGCTCTGAAGCAGCGACACAGTGGAGGCTGCACAATGGCAGTACCTCTGCTGCTTCTCTCCTTCTCACCCAGGGGCAGTGGCTGGACTGCTCTCTCAGTCCCCCTGTCCCCACAAAGTCCACACTGACCTTTTACTTTGCCTTTGGCATTTATGGGTTGATAATTCTGGAAACCACCACAGCTGCTGGTGATCCACTCTCCCAAAGTACACTCCAGCTGCCACTGGTTGGGGCTGCCCTGAGACTCACACGGGGCTGGGCTTGGCTTCCAGTGCACTGGGATGGACCCTTCTTATTGGCCTGCTGGGCTGCCTTTAGCAGATGTTTCTCTCTGTCACTTTGTGGGTTCTATAGCTCTAAAGTTTGTTTAGTCATATTTTGTAGGTATTTGAGGTGGTTATGGGGGAAGCTCACAGAGTTTTCCTGCTTCTAAGCTGCCATCTTGGCTCTGCCCCCCAGTTGCTTCAAAATCTTGTGTGATCCTGACTATAATTCCTAGGTACTTGGTCTTTTTCTTTCTAGCTATTTGCATTTCCTCCTTTGACTTGAAAATGATGGGTTTTGACTATGACAAGTCCAAGCATTCTCAATTTAGAGTTTCTTTTAAGAGTTGATCAATATTGGGGCTCACTTTGAGAAGTGTTGTGTGATTTGACCAGATGAGACTCTGGGCAGCCGTTGAGAGGCCCCCGACTTTGAAAACCCAGATGTTGATGCTTCCTTCTCTGGTAACTGTGATTTGGTATTGATGTAATGGTTGGACAGTTCAGAAGCCTGTCTGCTTGATCTGTTTGTTTCTCTGTCTTGGAAGTTCTGTCTGTATACTGTACACTTTAAGTTCGGGGTGCTGACATTTTTCCCTTGAACTAGGTAAATGATATGTTTGATTGATTAAAGTAAGCTTGTTAACCCCCTCAAAAAAAGAGTTGATCAATAGATTCTTTGTATTTTCATTTTGCCTTCTGGTCCTAATAGATCTGGACAGTTTTCTTCTATTATTTCTCAAATGTGCTTCTTGAAATAAGATTTTCTTGATTATGGTTTTCAGGGATGATGAGGCTTCTTCAATTTTCTGTCCTTGGCTTTTTTTTCCAGGGCAGCTTTTTAAAACAGTAAATATCTTAGGTTTTCTTTTATTTTTCCAGTGTTTTAATTTGTTCTTATATTTCTTGTCTTGTGGACTTACTAAATTATGACTGCTCCATTCTATTTTTCAGGGTGCCTAATACTTCCATAAGGTCTTTCCTCTTCTGCTACAAGGTATTAGACCACTTAATTTTTTCCTCCTTAGCTTTTATTTCATTGCTTAACTCTTCTTTCATTTCCTCCTGGTACTTTTGTAGTGCTTGTGGCTAAACCATTCTTTATTCTGAGCTTCTGCTTGAATTTGTTATGGACTTACTTTCCTCTTTTGGGTTTACCTCTTGATAAATTCATATCTTTTTCAATTCATAGTGTGTGTGTACATATATATTCGTACACACACATATACATATATACATATATATACATATGTGTGTATATGTGTGTGTGTGTGTGTGTGTGTGTATACATACATACAGGGAGAGAGTTTTTGTTTACTTATGTCTCTAGTCTCAGTTTATGAATTGGATCAGTTTCCATTTATGCCTGAAATGGTCAGGCCCTATTTGGTCCTTTTCCCTCTGCAGTCTGGATAGTTATGGATGTGATGAATAGCAGTAGCCCTGTAATCTGCAGAAATTCCTGATTTCTGGCTCAGTCTCTTAGTTGTTCAGCTCAGGCCTTGGTTGCTTGTCTCTTTTTTTCTGCACAATTCTCAAAAAAGGTGTTGGTTTGGTCTCTTGCTATACACCTGCCTATAACTGGGCACTTTTTGAGTTACTAACAGGTGTTCTGAAAGATCTAAGACGCTTCTCTGCCAATCTCCTACACAGTCTGATTGCATGCTGTACTGGGCTTGCCTCTCTCTATGGTTCTACCTCTCTTAGCTTGTTTTAGCTCATAGCCTTTACAGGCTTCTGACAGTCTTCCTGGGCAGCTGTAGTCTGGATGGAGTTCATAGCTGTTTCTCTTTGGTTTTCTGTGGGGAGCCTGATTCAGGACTCAGATAAAAATCTCACAATGTGCTCTATAGACTTGGCTTTTTGTTAAGCTTGCTCCTTGGGTCTTTTGATATTGGTTACACTTAAAAGGATGTTGTTTGAGTTTTGAGATCAAAGGCTCTACCCCAAGACTTTAGGCACCTAGATAACAAATCCTTATCAGATTATCTATTCTGTGCTACTTCCAGGATATAACAGACTAAGGTAACGATAAGAAAACTTGAGTCTTTTGGTCTCATTGCTCAATAAAAACCTTGTCCTAAGAATCAATAAAAGGAGCTCATAGCTCTTCCTTGAATGACCCAGATGGTCTGGTCACTTCTTATTCATGTCTCCGACCATGCTTAGTGCTGGATCCTGAGCATCCCACGATAGTTTTCTTTATCATTGTTCCTTCTGATGAATTCTTAGAAAACGAAGAAAGGAAAGAAAAAAGAAATAAAGAAGAAAAAGAAAGGAAGACAAGTATTAAGCATCTACTATGTGTTCTGGCACTATCAAAGCACTTTAGAAATTATCTTCTTTGATTCTCACAGCCCTGGGAGGTAGGTGCTGTTGTCATCCTCGTTTCACATAACTAAGACAGCAGAGATTAAGTGACTTTCCCAGGGACACAAAGCTAGTGTCTGAGGACATTTGTGTCCACCAAACCACCGAATTATCTCTATTTGAATGTTTGTAGATTTGGGCTCCTCTACATCCTCTCATGTCACCAACTTAATCACTAAAAAAATAATAACAAACTAGCTACAGTACTGGACAATAAGTAGCTCATTTGGTCCTTCTCTGCTGAAGTGCTTCCCCTTTCCAATTTATAGGTGACATTTGGCTTGGGAACTGCAAGTTCCAGGCAGAGGAGATTCCTCCTCTCTAATATCACACCTCCACACAGTTCCTTCTGGGAAAGGTCCAAGTGATTTCTTTCCTCTTGGGTGAGGACTATAGCCATATTTGAATGTCTGTCTCTCATCAGATAATGGCTGCACAGGAGCCATTCCAGCTCCCCAAAGCTCACTCCTCTTTGGGAAGACAGACCTTTGGGTCAACATTTCCCAACAGACCCTATATATAGCTTAGGTCATGTGGCAATCAGATCCCAGTGTTGGTGGAAGCCACAGGTGCTTGTTGGAATAGGCTAAAGAGGATTCAGAGGATTTTCTTAAAACGAGGTTTAACTTCTTGGCTTGAACATAGTCTCTTTAATGCTCTGGTTGTATGGATGAGAATGCCTTCTTTTTTTTTTTATCATGTGCCATATTTCAGGCAACAAATTATTTTACTGTATTTTCTAGGGTATTCTTTGGTAATCTACTTAGTAAAGTATCATAAATTACTTTATATGCATCTTGACTATCATGATATGGATACTAGTTATCCCAGTTTGGGAAAAAAACACAACTCACACAAAAAGATGTGTAGTTCATCCAACTCAGCAAAGATAGTCAGCATTTTGCCAAAGATGGTTAGCTATACAGTCACCACAAAACATCTAAGTACTGACTGGTCAAGTCCTGGTTAACGCCATTTAGTGTCCTGGATCCTGTCCAATGTCAGTAGATTTCTTGCTTTTTTCCATCTTAACTCCTTTTGCAATAGTATTCACTGCCTTTAGTCTGTCTCTAAGGTAATTTTCTTTAATATGGCTCTGCAGTTCATAGCACGGCTCAAGAACTTCCCACTACAGCAGTTTCTCCACCTACTGCTACCAGCCTATTCCTCATCACTCCCATAATTTAGATGCCTTATATCTTCTTTTTGTGGCTCTTTTCTAGCAGAACTTGGTTTTTTCGGGGGTTTCTTTATCATACATCTTAGAAATTTTCCTCAGTTCTGTATACATGAAGGATCATGGGCTAAATACCCTCAGGAGTGAAGATTCTTACTTCCCAAAATATGACTAATGCACTATTTGAGCCTATCATTTCTGTTTTGAATTGAGGGGTCCTTTCCATGTAAAATGATTCAAATTAAACAGCTAGTTCTTCAACAAAGAAAAATTCTTCAATAATGATTATTTCTCTGAGCACTCAGCATATTAACCAACGGTTAATCAGGATCATTATTCCTCTATGACAAATATTAACAGCTCCATTTTATGGATGAGGAAACCTGACACTGTAACAAATATCTCAAACTGTTATTACATTCATCGTCTACCTGTGATCAATGGATTGGAGGTCTAATGGGCAGATTTAAAAAAAAAATGTAAAATAAAACATTGTTCTACATACTGCCCAAGATATTTAACCTGTTAGTCTAATGGACTCAAATACTTGGTACATGACAAGCTGATACTTCTATTTCATACACATTTTATCTATTCTCCATCAAAAACAAGTCTTGAAATAGATTTTAAACCCACAGAACTTTAAGGATCTGCCATACCTACAATATGCAAATCAAAACCCCTTAAATGATTTACTGATTAAAAACAGTAAGGGATCATAGAAAGAGGTCTGGATTTGGAGTAAAGGAACCTACAGGGGCCATATCTTAGCTCTACTGCTTATGGCCTGTGTGGTCTTGGGCAAGTCATTTTTTATCTCACAGGAATGCAGTTTCTTCATCTATATAATAACGGTGTTAAATAAGATTATTTGTAATACTCTTTCCAGCTCTAAATCTTCAATCATATGATCTTAGATGATCTATTAGTAATAGATCTAATAGTAATAGAACAAAGGCACTTTATACAATATGCTTTTAATTTTCCAAAGTGTTTTCCACACCTATTAGATAATTCAAACTCAAATTTGACTAATATCCCTAAATTTATTCTAGATCTAAAATCTACTGGTAGATTCTTCACTGCTTGCTTTCCTCTAAAAACAATTGCTATTTTCTCCTAATTAAAAACTTACCAAAACAATTGTCTTGCCACTAATTTTATAAGACCTTTCTAAAACATTACTCATTATGCAGTTGCATTTTTCTAGACGTTGCTATTAGTGGTATCTTAACAAGAGAGGACATATTAACAGTACAAAAGTTTAGAAAGACAAAACATCAATTAGATAAAAGGAAAAATTGCTGCACACATTTCAACTACCTTTCCCTTCAAAAAAAAAAAAATACATGGAAAAGTTTGACTTGAATAATAGTTACCAGCATCCTAGATGATATTAACAAAATTTAAGAGTTAGAAAATCAATTAGATAGGAAAAATTACATAATCTCAATTCTTTAATAGATTTTAAAGAAATAGGCCTAATATTAAACGTTTAAATTTAAGTGAGCAGAATTTTTATTTTATGCTTGATAAAATGAATACAATTAAATAATTTAGAAGGATTCATTTTGGTAGTAATAAAATGCAACACAAAAAACTTAAGTCATAAAACCTTTGTGTTGAGCCCTCCCCACCATTCTTGTTTAATCAATCAACAAACATTTATTAAGGATTTACTATTTGTCAGGCACTAAGTAATCTACAGAGACAGTCCCTACCTTCAAAAAGTTTACATTTTTTGGTGGGGGGGGGAGAGTCAACGTATGTACAAATTAGCATATACAAAATAAATACAAAGTACTTTAGAGGGAGACACTTTATTGGGAGGAGAAAAGGAAAGGCTTCATTTAGGATGTGACCATAGAGTAGAGTTTTGAAGGAAACTAGGGATTCTAAAAGGCAGAAGAGGGCATGAGGGGGCAGCTTCTGCAAAGGCATGGAAATGGGAGGTGGAATGCTGTATCAGAATGAATTTGGCTAGATTAACAGATAAAACCCCAAATCCAAGTTTTCAACTGTAAACAAAAATAATCAGTGCCTACAAGCAAAATATTCAGGCTAGACTGAAGCAATTCTTTCTTCTACTTAAGTCTGTGTAAGGACAACTCAGGAGTCCTTTACATAACAATGCAATGGATAGCTGTCTAGATAAACAAGATTTAAGTTCACCAATTTATAACTGAATGAAAAAAATATAGTATAGAAACTACTAAAAAATTTAGATCCAAGACAGTAAGATGACTTAGCTATCATTTTAAAATAAAATCTTTAAAGAGTGAAAAAATAGCTGTGTTGTGCCTCTAAAAATATGCAAACTTATCTAAAAAAACTTGAGAAGATATAAAAAATGGCACAGGAAGAGAACACTGAATTTTGAGATGTCTGTTCAAATCCCATCTCTATCACTCTGTCACCCAGGACTTTGAGCTTCATCTATAAAATTGGAAGAGTAGATACATCTAAAAAATTTTCCACTTTAAATCAGCAATTTGAATGTAAAATGCAGCAATAAATTAACAGCAAGAGAATATATTTCCTGGAATATACTCCTATAAATAAGACTACAATTACTGCAACCTTTGAGCAAGTACACCTGAAAATTTTAGTAAACACTAAAATCAGTTTACCAATTAATAAATTCTCCAATAATTTATTTATACAACATTTAAAAATTGAGCTCCCCTAGCACATTTTAAATTATTTTATTTACAGAAATTTACACACAATTTTTCAGGAACATATCTATCATGAGAAAAAAAATGAGGTATATATCCACACAGTGAACAGCAACTACCTTGTAACAGAAAATTCATTATCTAAAACATCGCATATATTACTATTTGGCATAATATAACACTCCTCAAATAGAAAATATCATAAGATTAATTTCTCCAACTTTAAGATTAGCATCTCACTTTTTTCACATTTCTAACAGGTGCATTTTTAGTAGTTGGAGAGAGCTATTGAGGGACTATGTCTTATTGATACTGTTTAGAATTTGATCAAAAGCTAAAACACTCCCTCATGGAGGTAAAAGAAAAACAATGGTCCACTGTGTACCAATATATTCACAGCAGCAGTTTTTTTATGGTAGTAGATAACTGGAAACAAAGTGCATATCCATCAACTGGGGAATGACTAAACAAAGGTGGTATATGAATGTAATGGAATATTATTATCCAGTAAGGAATTACCAAAGTGAACTCAGAGAAACGCTGGAAGATCATATGAACTGATGAAGCAGAAAATAAACAGAACAAAAATAATTTAAATTAACAAATATACAATGTAAATGAAAAAGGTCACTAAAAGGAAGCTGAACTCTGAATAGCTGAAAAAAAACAGTAAAAGTACTAGATAATAGAATAAAACATATCTCCTTCCTCTCAGCAGAGGAAGAGGGTACTTTCAGACTGTTGTTATCAGGCAAAATGACTGAATCGGTTGTTTTTTTCTTAACTTTTTTTTTTTTTAAATAACAAGGCAGGGTTCAAATCTGGGATCAGCGATTAGGGGGAGAAGGAAGAAATTTCCAGAAATGACGGAAATACAAAGAAAATGAATCAATAAAACTTTAAAAGAATAGTTAACATATTTCAGTGCTTTATAATTCTAGCAGAGGCTTTTCAAAAATGCAAAATATGTGCTGCCTTTATACACAAAGATTAAACTGATTCAAAATTTGTTTGTGCTTTAAGTTGTTGTTTTGTTTTTGTTTTCCCAAGACCAGCTATTAATGGTTCTAAGTGATCCACTCATTCTTTGATTTCATGACCTTGTGATCTAATGCACAGGTATGTAAGATGACCAGCTGGAATCCAGGTATGCTCTAGCACCATGCCAGAACAACACTGACCTCAAGAACTAGCTGTGCTGAATCACAGTTTTAATCAGCTACAGACCTGTGATTTGGAAACTCTTTTCCAAGAATGTGAGCAGAGCATACAATTCACTTGTCACATGGTACACAATATGCTTTATAAGATGGACTGACCACCTCTACAAAAATGACAAAGTGTAAAGTATTTAAAAATTTATCTAAAATGCAAAATTTCTAAGATTAAATATGTGGGTATTTATAGATTTAAAAGGAAAATATTTCATAAAAATA
This sequence comes from Gymnobelideus leadbeateri, assembly GCA_011680675.1. Lineage (NCBI taxonomy): Eukaryota > Metazoa > Chordata > Mammalia > Diprotodontia > Petauridae > Gymnobelideus > Gymnobelideus leadbeateri. Next base: position 534,515 of record WOXC01006434.1, read on the forward strand.
TTTCAGGAAGTAAAATGTAGGCACTTAAGGCTGGTTTTTTTTTTTTCTTTTCTGAAAAGCACAGATAACTTCAACATAACCAGAACTAAGGTCCTGCCTCTGGGTAAAGTCACAAAGTCTTAAATATAAGGGACAAAAAACAATTCTTTGTTAAAGACATTATTAAGGTAAATGAGAACTGACTACACATTTTTCCTCCCAACAGTTTTTTTTTTTTCAATTTAATATTTTCAATTTACAAATAACGTCTGCTGAGAGGTTTGGGCTCTAATATCCTATTCTCAAACAGTTCCTTCAAAAGTCATTGTTCAAAGTGACAGCATTTGCAGCAACTTAGCTGACACTTCTAAGTTCTGTTAAGATAACAGATTTCATTAAGACACCACTTTTAAGAATTTTTTTAAAATAAGGATTTTTTGAAAGATCACTACATCTTTGGGTTACCATTTTACATTGGTTTTTGCCTGTAAATGCAAGAGATTACATTCCATCATTTTTCTAATTATTTCAATACTAAATATTGATGTATGGAAAACTGAATATCATTGAAACTTCAGTAAATAAAATTTATGTATTCAAATCCTTTCATATGATGACTAAACAGAAAAAATATGACAAGAGGATTTTTCATATATAAAGGTGAAGATCAATACTGACAATTTCCACTTTAACACTAATATTTTAAAGTACTTAATGCTTTCTGAGGCACAGTGTGTCTGCCTTTTTTTTTTTAATCTTAAAGCTTCAGCTGACAAGTCACTTAAATCCAATGATTACTGTGTAAACAAAAATATAAGCACCCCAGCAACAAATTCAACAGAAAAAAGTAAAAATACTTATAATAGACACAATTGAGAGTTAAATGCACAGCAAAAGCACCCTGCATAACCTATTGATACTCAATGTAGATGGCTTATTTTTCATGTATTCCTTTTGGAAAATAAAGCTCATGTAATTAATATTCAAAATGATTACCCAACTTAAGTAAAACTACTGTAAGTGGAAATCAAATAAATGATTAATTTTTTTTTTCCTCAGCAAGTCTTCAATTCACTTAAGAAAGAGTAGAAGTGGGGAAGGTCAGGACATTTTCCTACCTGGCAAAAACCAAATTTCCAGATCACAAAAAAGAACAAATCTGCATTTAAAAGAAAAATGCAAACACAACTGAACCATGTTTTATTTGACTGCATCTTGTTTAGACAGCTTGCACATTTCAAACTTCATTATAATCCCTTTCGCCAAAGGATAAGGAACAGAAGAAAATTATGTAGCATTATCATCAAACAGCAGTTCAATATTTTTTGAAATACACGTGATATTTTATAGATACCCAACTCATATCCAACTCCAATATAATTTATGGTTATGTTTTTACAAACCTGACAGTCCTGTAACATTATACACTCAATTTTAGTGATGTCATGGTGCAATGAAAAATAATTTTGATGCATTGTGCCAATTAGTTTACTCCTAGAAAATGAGGAATTTCATGATTGGGGGGCACTGTAATACACATACCCAGACTTGTACATGTCAGCCAATGCCAGAATACAGTGAAAGGTAAAGGTAAAACCTAAGTGACAAAGACAAACTCCTTTGTGTATACCTGTCAAGCAAATGGGGAAAATGTTGGGGAGAAAGAAGGAGAGGGAAATCCTTAAAACCAAATCCAAAAAAGAAAACTAATAATTTGTTGTTGCTAGTTTTAACCTGAAATACTATGACAATGTTTTCTGAACTGGGGCCTTATGAGTATTCTGATCTTAATACAAGGAGAATTACAATTAGATAACACACCAACCACAAAGAGTACATACCCATTTTAGCTTCTTTAATGCTAATATGTACAGCTTCTTTATAGCCTGTAATGAAACTATGTTAGGCTTTGGAAATTGTCAAATTGTCAATCTTTAATAGGCAGCACTGTTTTAAAAGAAAGTTGTACCCATTTTGCTCAGTTTTAGCTATGTGATTTTCAGTGTCATTTATAAATACAAACTCAATGGTACTATAATTATATTCGAATGAAAGTTCAACACCTCAAAATAATGGATATCTAATATTGTAAAACTGGGGGAAAACCCTGATTTATGAAAAAGAAATCCATTTTAAATGCTAAAATGATTTGAACTGAATGAGGTTTAAATTTGGATAGTGGGTTGTTACAGTTCAATAGTTTCAATTTCAAGGCAAAATAATTTATGCATAGCTAAAAAAATATAACAAATATGCATGGAATATGCTGAATAATTGTATAACCATGTGACTTTTGAAGTTAGTCACATAATTAAGGCTTTGTCTACATAATGCCAAAACAACCAACTTTCAGTCAGTTCAATGAAACTGGTCAAACTGAAAGAAAAAGGGTCTACATCCATTATTTCACTGGTCTGACAAGTTAAGATTCTAATATGATTTGTGTATACAAACATCTTGCCTTCTTTACAATGGTGCATGACATAAATCATACTGAAAATTCATTAGCTCATAACAGCATTCACCTCTGAACCACCAATAAAAAAAAAGTAGTGAACTAATGTTTAAGGACTTTTGTGCAATCAGTCTGTTGTTTCAGTTCAACTTCCCTTTGTAGTTAAAACACATGAAGTACCACTATTATCAGTACTATTCTTATTATTAAATGCCAGGGCCTAAATGAAAACCGACTGACATTGGTTTCCTTAAAAAATGATCTGTTCTAAAGGTTGTTATCCTCACAGTGCTATTCGGGTTTATCTGCACCAATCCTATTGTACTTATTGTTCTGTCTATGAAGCCCTGAAAAGTGGCACCAGACTAAAAGGATTGGGCATGTTTAATAATAAAATCTCTTTAAAACTAAGACAAATGATCCCCACAGCAGAATTTTAAAAATCTTTTTTCACCATACATATAAACTGAAAATTTTATTTGAAAAGTGCTTGTTCACTTCAAATATACTCTACTGAGCAAAGAGTAACTTTCCTTTAAAAAAAAAAATTTTTTTCCTGAAAGTGGAACTTTTTCAAATGTTAATGGAGGTAGGGTTTTTAAAAAAAAAAAATGTACAGTAATTATAGTGATTAAAAAAAACAAAATTAAATTAAAACCAAATCTTAACAGTATAGGTATAATAAGGCAAATCTGAATTCTGAAAAAAGTATGTTTTCTATAGAACATTCTTCATAGTGAGTGCATCCCTTTCCATGGATACTTAGATTTTCCAGTTATAGGAATAAACCAATATTGGTTTATTGCTAAAATTGAAAAACAATTTATTTTAACAAGTTGTTGTATCATGCCAATTGACAAGTTAGCAAATCACAATGTGGCCAATGATGATTGGAGAATTAAGTGGTGATCAATCACCATGATTGATGTTTTCTTTTTTTTTTTACAAAACCCATGTAACTCATTCAAAAAAAGGATGTATACTCTTCTCCCTTTTTGTTTTAGATGGGGAAAAAAAAAAAGATCCTCCCCCAGAACTTGCTCACATAGTTTAGAGGAAAAAAAAGCAGCTGAAATAGATAAAATACACCTTGAAATTTATTTCCATGACCAAGAACTGAAAATTAAAGCATTTTAGAACACCGAAGCAATCTGAATCCAAATCAAGTGAAAAAAGTTCCAACTGCTTTATAAAAGCTGTTTTTCACAGCTCATAGCAATAATTTTGATTAAATAAAATCATACCAATTTACATTAATTTTCTATTCCTTTCCAAAAATCCCTATCAAAAAGAAAAAGTGCATCCAAACCCAGCAATTTACTGGAGCCTTCAAGTTCACAACCCCTTTACCCCCACCCCCTTTTAGTAACTTATTCAAGAAATTTCCAAACAGCTTCTCTTTTTTGTTGTATAAGAATAGCTCTGTCTCTTGCCTGGGAAAGTATCCAAATTATAAAATCTGAAATAATTTATTATCAAAGTCAGAATTTAAATAAAAGCAGTTTTCTTGCAAAGACATTTTAAGAAGAAATAAAAAGAAAGCATGCACTAAAAAATTAGAGATGAAGACAAATATACTTATTTATACAGGCACTGAGAGACGCAATTTAATTGTTACTGTTACTCATTGTAACACACACCCCACCCTACAATACACTTTTTTCATTCACTAATCACTGAGGTACCAATATTCAAAAATGGAAAATTCAATATTGAAAAATAAAACCTAAAATTGAAGCTTTCCCTCCCCCCCGAAAACTATGGCAAGTTTTGTATGAAATGTTAGTATACTTAGAGAATTTTACAATCTAAATTGGCTTTTTTTCAGGAACAAAAATTATGTTCCACATACAGGTTCTGTGATAAAATGTTCACTGTGTATATAACGTTGTCAGTTAGACTTGCAAATGGACAAACAAATCTTGGCTAGCAACTGGCACATCTCGCTGGTACCAAAAGAACTCTTGAAGTTTGAAACAATCTTTTAATTCAGAACAAATGTGCCATGCCATAGTGCAACAAATATGTGCGACACTCAATGAGACACTGACAGGTAAGAGCTGCATGGAAATTATGAAATCCACCTGCAAAGCAATTCTATACAAATTGCATTGCATGCAAAGGCCGACTGTGCGCTGTTAGAAGTTGTTCCTTCATGTGATAGTTTCTTTTAACGCAGCCATAGTTTAAGACGCAGTGCATCAACTCCATTTAAATAGTATCTGAACAGCCTTTTATCTCGAACAAAACCAAGATTTTCATAAAGTTTCAAAGCAGATTTATTTGTTATTTCGGTTTCCAAGACAACCTTCAAAGAAATGAGAAAAAAACTTTATTAGTTGTTTCAAAAAAGTAACATGATGTGAAAACTTAATTTTCTGACGAACAAAATCTGACTACACTGCATAAAACAGTTATTCAATATTAGTGATTTGAATGCCTATAAAAGCAAGTCAATGCAGTTTACACATTTTTCTTCCATTAAAAACTTTCAGAAAACAAAATAGTTTAGGAAAAAAGGAGAAAGAAGATGTTAGGAGTTATCCGTAATTCTATACTTTAGTTAATTTTATAAACCTCTAACAAAACATAATTTTACCCAAAGACTAACAGATTTGCCTGGAAAATAAACATAAAAATTTAACAGAAAAGTAGCACAAAATTTCTACCCTGGAGCCTGAACTATTCCTATTCATTATAGTTTTCTTGTGCTTTTTTTTTTTTGTGAATTTTATCTTACTATAAAAAGGTGAATTCAAAAGTTATGCTTCAACTCAATTCCTTTTGTCAGTACAAAGGAACCAACTAAAAACTTCAGAATGAAACATAAAAAGTTTTCTCCAATATACTTCATAAAACACTGAATTATGACCAGTAGAAGACCAGCAAGTCATTGAAGAACAGTCCCATAAGAAAATATTCATACATATCAAATAATATCCAGGCTATTTATTCAGGGGGGAATAAACAGCACCTACAATGTTAACTTACCTAAATCACCAAACCTGAAGCAAAACGTTGGCTGAATTACTTCCTAATATATGAATGGAAGACACGTTTTTGGAAGAGTACCTAAGAGAACCTTTTGCTTTACTGGGTCAATGTTTTTATACTTTTCACCATCATCAGTATAGAAAGAGCTGATTTATATAACTTAATAATGACTTCTGAGGTCACAATTAGTAATCAATCAGAAAGAAAAAAGGATTTATCTGATTGGCATAGGGGAAAAGCTGTATAGGTTTTAACAATCTCCTTTACTGACCACTTCATTTGCTTTTGACACTGAATAAAAGGACTCAGGATCATGTATCTGGAGAAACCAACACCCATTTCCAAGTCTTGAAATAGTCAAAGCAATCTGAAAGCCATTACCTATCTGTTTGTGCTTCTACTAGCTTCTATTATTACATTAGATAATAATTTTATTTTTGTACCTGTGAAAAGGAGATTGTTTATAAGAGCTAGTATAGCAAAATCAAAAGTTATGAAGAAATAGGAAACTATCACTAATCAGTTATGTGATCTGGGGCAGATTCATTGCCCTCTGCTATAGAACTTAGTTTCCTATCTATAAAATGAGAGGGATTGGATTAGATGGTATCTAAACCTTCCAATTTCAAATTCTCATTATGGGAAATGTGAAAAATTAAAAGCACATGAAGATCAATTAATTATTCCCATTCCTGATAGTAAAGCCCATGTTATTAAGATTTCAGTACTGAGCATAGACTTGCATTGCCAAGTGGTTTAATCAATACCTATTGATAAGTCGATGTGTTCTTAATATAATTTTTAAAATTTCAGGCACTTCACATTTATCAACATTAAAAGCAATATAAAACTTGGATTTGATTTTTGGCTCTATCACTACTTTTGTGACTTTGCAAAAGTTGCCCCACCTGGGGGGGGGGGGGGTACCTCCCTCAGGGCCTCAGTTTCCTTAGTTATAAAATGAATGGGTGAATGGGGCAGAACTCAAAGGCCTACAAGGTCCCTTCCAACTCTTAATTAAAATATACACTCATGAGTCCTTTTATTCAGTGTCAAAACCAAAGAAAAAGATCCTACAAAGAATTTGTTTATTTTTTAAATACCAATTTAACAATTTTCTAGGGATAAACCCCCCAAAGCTCAAGCAGCAGTAACAGCAGCAGCAGCAGCAACCTCTCCCTCTAGTTTTCATGACTCTACTTTCTCTTGGTTCTCCTATTGTGTGACTATTCTCTCTAGTCTCTGCTGGACTGTATAACCGAGAGCACACCCTCAAACAGTGGTATGCCCCCACATTCTATATGAGATTCTCTTCTATTTTTTCTCTCGAAGATCTCATCAGCTCCTATGGGTTTGGTTGCTATGCAGGTGATTTAAAGATCTATATACTGAGGCCCTTCCCAAGCTGTAGGCCTCCCCTTACTAACTTCCCACTGGACATTTCAAACTGCATATTCCAGACACACCTCAAATTCAGCACGTCCAAACAGAATTCATTCCATTTTCTCCCAAACCCACCCCTCTTCTAAGTATTCCCATTCCTGATGAAGGTACCATGTTCTTTGGTCCCCCAGGTTCATAACCTCAGCCTTATCCTCTTACTCTCTCTCACCTCAAAGTTCTAATCCTTTGTCAAATACTGCTACTACCACATCTGACCCCTTCTCTCTATTCATACAACAAACCACTTTAGTTCAAGTCCTCATCATCTCTGGCCTAGATTATTGAACAACCTTCTAACTGGTCTTCCTGCCTTAACTGTCCTCCACACAAATGACAAAAATAATTTACCTAAGTACAGACCTGACCATGGGACTTCAGTGACTCTCTAGACCCTAAGATCAAATATAAACTCCTATGTTTAGTTTTCAAAGTCCTTCACAATCTGGTTCCAACCTATCTTCCTAACCTTACTATTCCTGCTCCCCTCTTTCCCACGCACCCCACACAAGCTCTGCAATCCAGCTAACCTAGAATGCATTCCGTGCTCACTTCTCTCTCCCAGAATTACATCTTTCAAGTACTACTTTTTAACATCAAACCTTTCCTGATCCCCTCAAAAGGCCTACAGCTTGGGGAGGGCCTCAGTATATAGATTTTTAAATCACCTGCATAGATATATAACAGTATTATATTTATTCTTTATGTAGTTAATCTGTATAATACACACACACACACACACATCTTCCCTGTTAAAATTTAAGTTTCTTGAGAGTAGGGATTGCTTCCCTCTCTTTGTATTCTTAGTATCCATTGCTGCCTGGCACACAGTAGGCATTTAATAAGTACTAATAAAAACTACTTTTTGGAGTTCTGACGTCAGTGATAGAATCCAATCCCCACCAATCTGAGCTGTACTCCCCATCAGAAGCCTGGCCACCTCCTTCACTGGAATTCTCTCATATGGTCATCATTCAGAGTGCCAAATGCTGAGAAACTGCACTTCGTCGTGAGAGAACTGATCAAACAAACAAAAACGACAACCTCAGTTTTGGGGGAAAATGGCTTTTAGGAGCCCAAACAAACGCCAATGAAGAGAAGCTCTTTTGACTGAATCCTGACAGCATTTCATTAATGCTTTACAATTTATCTACAATATATAATATTCTTTTGAAGCTACTAAAAATTACATAAAAACAAGCCAAATTATGGCACGAAATCCAAAAGACCTTCTCCCTGTAACCCCTGTAAGTCATCTATTCTGAGATATGGTTTAAGTGCTGAAACTCAGATTTGTTGGCATCCTAACAGATCGCTGAAATAAAGTATAGTCCCCTGGTCCCAAATAAGCCAACAAAATATAAAGCTTCCTAACATACACATAGAATTTCCCAAAGAACATTAATTTTAGGCACTAAAGAGAACAAAGGAATAAAATATCTGTAAAACACTAACAATATGACTAATAAAAATGACTGAAATCCACATAAACACATTAAGAGGGTTATGATTTCACAGAACTGCTTTATTTTTAGGATCCAAGTCACAAGATTACTGTATATACTGCAATGAAGTTCCTCTGATCATGAACAAATGTGCTTTATGTTGAAGTCTACTTTAAGTGTTAAAGCAAGATTCTGGTTATTTCTATTTTCAGAACAGATATCCTATCATAATTTCCCCTACTTAATGAGCTAATACACTACTTTGGTTTAAAAAAAATAGCATGACAACCTACTCTATTCTGTTCCTGCTATAGCAAACTATATTGCATCAATCAAAACCTACTTCATGAAATCATAGAATTTGGAGTTAGATAAAACCTAAAAGATTACCAGTCTAATGCTTTCATTTTGTAGGCAAGGATTTGGTGTCTTGTTTTTCTCAAGGGAGGAGAATAAATTAAGAATGTGTATATTTTTGGTTAAGGGTTTACTCAAATATAAAATAGTGTCATAACAAAGTAAAAATAATTTGGGTCTTTTCCTCCTTAAGTTTGTTACAACTTTAATTAAAATGTTTCCCTAAATCTTCCTTTCAGTCAGGATCGTGTCATTGATTAAGAGCTGGAAGATCATCTAGTCTACTCCTCTCATTTTATAGTAAAATAAAATGAGGCCTAAGAACTAAGTGATTTGCCCAAGGTTACACAGGGTAGAGCAAGTCTTCAAAATCAGACTTTAGACTCCAAACTAAGCAAAATCTCTATCATTCTATATTGTAACGTTACCTTGCTTTTTTAACATAGTAGATGGTGTCACTATACAGTTATCTCCTCCTCTATTGCTTGTTATATATATTCTCTAGTTTAGATTGCCAGAAATAGTTGCCTCATGCCTCCTGCATGATCTTTTCTATTACTGAAAATGGTACTAGCTAAAGTAATTTGTGTTTGAATAGAAAATTGGCAATATGGCACAATAGGTCAGCATGTACCATGGAAAGCAAGGAGAAAATTCCACTTCAAAATTGATTTATGTAGCCTCTTGTTTTAAAAAAAAACAACAACAAAATGGTAGTTTGGGGTTGTTTTCTGCTTAGAATCAAAATAGAAAAGGCACCACAAAATAGGACATTAAAAACATTCTATATGACAAGAAAAATAAAGGCTTTTGGCTTTTTAATTAAAAAATATTAAATTAAATTTAAAAATAAAATAAAAATATAAATAAAATATATAAAAAATAAAAATATTAAATTAAAAAATAAAAGATAATTCAATATAACATAAAATTTATTAGAAATCTTAATTGTCTATTTTGTCAGATATGTAGGTTTGGATATTAAAATAATTTGAGTACAGTGCATAGGCCTGGTACAGGGCTGCAACTACCATCCAAGGACCAGTCTAGCTAAGTGTAGAGGTTAGTCAATAAGTGATTGGGGGCAGTGGCCAGGGGAGGCGAGGGGTTGAAGTCACAAAAACTCATGAAGTCTATCTATACAAGTCATGAAAATATGGTGATTTTTCACTGGGGTAGAGTATACACTCCAATAAAATGACTAATTCTTGAAATTAAATATAAGGTTTACAACACATTTAAAAAAAATTCTCTCATCTGATCCTCCCAACAGCTTGAAGTAGATAGTGTGTTAGCATCTTGCCTTCATGCATTAGGAAAACGATGATCAATGGTATGGTATGATGGCAAAATTCAGGATTTGGAGTCAACAGACTAAGGTTCAAATTTAAGCTCTGCCACTTACTACCTGCATGACCTTAGGCAAGTCAAGTTCGTTGATTATCATCTTCCTCATCAGTAAAACAGTGTGATGGGCTGAGGACCTTCTGAGGCCCAAATCTGTATTTCCATGACTTGTCTAAGATCACATATCTAAGTGATGAGGTTCAGATCTAAACCCAAGCTTTCTGACTCCATGTCCAGTGTCCTTTCCAATATACTATACTCCAAGTCTTCTAAATATGCCTATGTGTTAAGCAATCTGTAATTTAAAAAAGAAATACTTGTTTATCGAGTTGGTCAATCACCTGTTTAAGCTTTCTAGAAAGTTTAGGGACAAGAACATGTAAAAGTAGATGGCTACCGGAAAGGCAAAGTTTTCTGTTTTGTTTTGAAGTACCAAAGAAGAGCTCTTTCATTATATTGTAATCTCCTCAACTTCTGATGTCTGAGAAGTATGGACATATTCTTATTAGTCACAAGCAGAGCATATTGTTCCATGGCCAATTTCAAGCCAAAGTTTCACACGATAATGAAACCATATAACCCCTTGTTTTAAGGCCAATTTTTCATTTTTTACATTATAACTTTCTGTTCATTTATATTCAGGTTGCTGTTGTAATGTATGGTCATTCTTTCTTTATTTCTTTTTTTCTTTTTTCTTTTTGGCTTTTTGCAGGGCAACTGGGAGGTAGGGCCAATTGGGGTTAAGTGACTTGCCCAAAGTCACACGGCTAGTTTTATGTCTGAGGCCGGATTTGAACTCAAGTCCTCCTGACTCCAGAACTGGTGCTCTATGCACTGTGCCACCTAGCAGCCCCCTATCATTTCATTTGTTTAATGTAATACAGCATAACTTAATCTTTTGGAATAAAGTCACTGGTGTCTTTGACTTATATTAGTGCTGACTTTGCCTTAAAATCACAAGTAATAATTTTTCATAGCTTAATTTACCAAATTGCTATTTATCTGTGGATACCTTGAGTAATTCCAATTAATTTTTCAGGACAAATGAAAAGTATAAATAAATATATATTACTGTATGCCATTTTAATGGTGGTTATGGGTTAAAAGTCTATAGAGACAAAAGTCAAATGAAATTGTGTTTAAAAGTATATAAAATGAGAAATCTACTCTTACAACAACACAAGTCTACCCCTGCAAGCATAAAAAAATAACAGGAATAATTATGCAGAGTTCTATAGTAAATCAAATTTTTGCTTCCCAAATGAATTAATATTGCTATTACATGCATAGTTTTAACAGGAATTAGATAAGCCAATCTAAAGTTCATTTAAAAGGTTTCTTTCTCCCAATTCTTTTTGGTTGGCTGACCATGAAATGGTGATTGTGGGGTAAAAAAAAAAAAAAGTACGGAGGAACTGAGATGGCTTGACCATTCTGATTTATAATGCTAAAAATTTCTTCAAGTAATCAAAGTGTCTATGGATTCATATTCCTTAACTCTTTGGGTAAAGTTCAAATAAGCTAATAAAGACCAAAATATACATTATTCATAGTCACTCAATCATTCAACTTAAAGAGAAAGTAGCCTTTATACTCTTGGGAGATTAAAACTTTCAAGGTCTTTCTTAGACCACATACTCTTCTGTGTAATTTTGTTTCTGTCAAAGTATTCTGCGTAGCTAATACTTCTTTTTACTTTGTCTACATTGTAATCTTTCAAATTTTTTCATTCATACTGAAGTTTGCCCTTCAAGTTCCTTATTTCTTGGCATTCTTATTCTACTCAGGGGTGATCTGAATGTGATCATTCACATTTCAGCCACAAAATATTAATGATTGTTGTCTTAAATGCAATGGAAAAATAAACCACTGATGATAAATGACTTTCTGATAAAACACAACACAACCATAAGACATAACATTCATCTGAAACCATATTTTCCAACTAAACTTTTCAGAACATTCAAAGAAAAATTGCTTATGCATTAACAGTATGAATCAAAGCCAAGAAAAAAAAGCAACGTCTACGAGTAGGGTAGTTATAATATTCACTAAGATAATGTCCCTTGTTTTCTAGGCAGTCCCTGGAAATTAATTTTCTTCTCAGGAGATTAGAGTACATTCTGCCATCCAGAAGTCTTTTCCAACTTGTTTGTCATATATAGATAAAAAAATGTGACTTATTTTCTTAATAGAATGATTAAGCCAGCAAGGCTGCAATGCAAACCAGAGCCTCTTGCTCATCAATAATCTAGGGTATAGTTAATCAAACTAAAGTCATTTATGATGTCTTTTTCAGAAAACTACTACCTCAATGTGACTTCACCATTCATTCCCTTTTGAATCTCATTCTTAGGATTGTAAAGATTTAGAACTACAAAGGACCTCAGAAATCACCTTCATTTTAGATACAGTCAAATCAATCTGAGGCCTAGGGAGGTAAAGTGACTCATTCAATGATATACAAGTGTAATTAACAAAGCAAGGATGAGAACCCAGCTGGGCCTTTTGCCTCCAAATTAAGCTCTCTTTCCATTGTGTCTCACTACAAGAAGTGGCAGTATAGTAATAAGAGTTAGAAGATTGCCTTTTGAGCTTATTTCAATGCTACCAGTGACACAATCTTGAGGAGTCACTTAACTTCTCAATTAGATCTACAGAATAAGGAAAATAATGTTTGCCTTTCCAGATCAAAAGAGTTAATAAACGTGAAAGTATTTTGTAAACTTATAGGTTACATACAAATACTTCTTCAGACTACTGACTCACTGTCATCTCCTGTCATATAGTTTTATAGTAACATTATATTATGACAACGGTAAAATCTTCATCAATAAACATTTATTAAATGTCTGCTATGTGGCAAGAGATTAAGTGCTGAAGATTTTAAAAATGCATTCTTAGGTAAAAATGCAGAGAACTATGTAGGTATTTTCCAATTTTTGTAGGTTTTGCATGAAGTTTTTCAAGTGGGGCAGCTAGGTGGCGCTGTGAATAGAGCACTGGCCCTGGAGTCAGAGGACCTGAGTTCAAATGTGACCTCAGACAAGTAACACTTACTAGCTGTGTGACCTTGGGCAAGTCACTTAACCCTAACTGCCCTACCCTCTCCCTTCCAAAAAGCAAAAAAAAAAAAAAAAAAAAAAGTTTTTCAAATATGAGGAGCCTTGTCTCTCTCTGGTGTAGGCAGTTTTCCCCACTAGGAAAAAAAACTGATTTAAAGAGAAATTAAAGATAGTATATATAATTAAATAAGAATAATAAAAATAACTGAAATTTATAAAGTTTGCAAAGCACTTTGCACACATTATTTCACTTAGAAATTCAACAGAAGCTACCTTGGTTGAAGTGATATTTTTCCATGGAAAGTGAGAATGAAGTAGTAATTTTCTGAGAAAGTTACATAGGATTATTACACATAATTATTAAGAAACCAATTTTTTAAACGTTTATTGAAAATACCTATATCAAATCTTACTTAAAACTTTCACTTATGTTTCCATTAATATCTCAATGTATAGAATATTTCTTTATTTTCCCAAACATGTAATAAGTTAAAATTATTTAAATCTCCCAGGAAACTTGGCTGTTAAATATTCAGAGACTTACCTCATCACAGTCTCCTTCAACCATGGCATATATAGCTTTCTTAACCAAGTTAGTACCTAGAATATAGATTTCAGTGTTAGCAAAGTAAAAATATAGGTATTTCTTTAAAAGTCTGAGTCACAGAATTCAGAATAATGCAGCCACCTAAAATACAATGGTCTATACTGAAGGCAGTCTCAAAAACTACCTTATTAATTGGCTGTAGGCATATATAATATTAAAGTTTAAATTTACAGACCTTAAACCAAGTATGTAGCTATATCAGGAAATTTCTACTACAAGAAACACTAGATAAGCCATAGGTAGCTAGACACAAAGATAAGTTGACAATCTCCAATCAGCAACCCCAAAAGATTCCAAAGTTTCTGGTTCATTCATGGGACCTATGAACTATCACAAGAAGTCTTCCAGTTAGTCTTCCAGATAAGAAATGGTTCTGACTCTATGACTGTCTTTGGAAAGAAGCACAAAAGAAAAATAAGGATCCAATTGATTTACTAAAGATGGAAGCAGGGTCTAAAACAGACTCCCATTCAGTTGTTTCAGTAGTGTCTGACTCTTCATGATCCTATTTGGGATTTTCTTGGCAAAGATACTGAAGTGGTTTACCATTTCCTTCTCCAGCCCATTTTACAAATGAAGAAACTGGAACAAATGGGGTTAAGTTACTTGCCCAGAGTCACACAGTTAGTAAGTGTGTGAGGCTGTATTTGTCTTCAGATTCCAGGTCTGGTACTCTATTCACTGTGCCACCTAACTGGTTCACTGGACCTTAAATTCAAACAAACCACTGGGTTCTCATGAACACTAGGCTAGTTAGGACAAATCTGTGCAATGGGTCTAGGATTATTAATATTTTGATAATGAAAGTTTCAAAAAGTCTTAAGTTTAAAATGTCTTTATAATAATTTTCTCATGTTATAAAATTTAAAACAATATTTATTCCAAACTAAACTGCTTTGTTTACATAACACTTTAGATTCCTTAACTATAAACAAAGAAGATTCTTCCTTCTTAAATTTACCCCTACCCTTTTCCTACTTGCTCAAAATCAATACACCCTACCCAAGGCACTGGGTAACCACAGCCATGGGGTCCTTCTCTTTCAATCATCTACCAATTCCCTTTCCACTCTCCTCATCTCTTTCCCTAAGAAAGGACACCCAGAATTTTCAAAACATATCCTTAAGGTTCCCTCACCCCAATCTTGTCAATGGCCTTCTAATGCAGAAATGTTTTCTCCATACCACTTGGATGAGCTAGGAGTCATCAACTACAATCCTCTTGGCAAGACCTGGTCTTATCATCTGCCACACTGTTGAATCCTAAGGTCCTCCAGATGTCATGATCTATGCTGCTGCTACACCCTCCAAACACCCAGGCCCTGCCATCTGACCTGCAAATTCATCCTAAGACTCTTAGACCTTGTCATCTGTCCTGCTGCTCTACTCGTAGGTCTTCTGGGCCTTCCTATCCACCCTGAAGCTGAACCATCCTATATGTGCTGTCTCCTCTAATATAAGGAAGAGCTTCTTGAGAAGAGGTTTCATCTTGCTTTTCTAACTGTCTTTCCCTTCTCAACCTCCATAGTGGCTAGCACTTAGTAAGCACTGTAAAAATGTTTTTTTTTTATTCATTAATTCTTTAAATAAATTTCATAGGAGATCAATCATATTACTATATAAAGTACACGGGAAACCTTATTACACTACCTGTTAATTGGTGAAGTTAATCAACTTACTAATATAGCTGCATGCAATTTTTCCTATTATATCACTGACATACTTGCTATCTTTTTTTAACCAGGAAAAACAAAATTTACATTTATGTCTAGTTGTATTAATAGGCTTCAAAGGAATTTTCTGAAATTTTTCTGAAAAATGTCTAAAGTATAAAGATTAAATAGTGTCAAAAAAGGTCATAATATCAAAATGGATCATAAAGGTTCAAAAGATTATTTCATTAGTTTCTTTTATGTCTTCAAATGATACCTGTTTTTTTAAAACCAGTTCTTAAGTACACAGAAAATGGGAGCCTTTATCTACAAAATAAGTTCCAAATCATAAAATCTTAACTTTCTTTTTAACTTTCCAGTCTACCCTAAGTTAAATTTACCATCATGTTGAACTTTCAAGTTAGCTTGCAGACTTAGCTCAGAAACAGGTTTAGACAACCAAAATTCTTGGTTTGTTACCAAAAACAGAGGCATGTTAGTTGGTACAATGGATAGAACCTGAAGTCAAGAAGACCAGAGTTCAAATTCAGCATCACTTACTAGCTGCATGACCCAGAGCAAGTTTCTCATCTGTAAAATGGGGACAATAACACTTACTTCCCAAGGCATTTGTGAGGATAAAATGAGATAATTATTTGTAGAGCACTTTGTAAACCTGTTGAGGTACTCTATAATTGCTCACTATCAGCACATCATCAACATCATCAATGGTACGTTATACTCAAGCTGTGAAACATTAACAAAGCCCAAAGGCAGAAAAAAACAGGCATCATCAGATCTCTAGGAAGAATCACACAAGTTGCTAAAGAAAATTACTTGGGAATGTTGTCCAATCTCATTTTGCCTTCTATTTCCATACTTTTGTCCATAAGCATAATCTGTGCTTGGGAAAACTACCCTTTCCCCTATATTCAATTCCTCAAGGCCACGCTCAGATCTTAAAAGATGCTTTCCAGGATCCCACCCCAACCAGTAGGGACATCTTCCCCTAACTTTCTCAAGCATCTTCTCCATTGGCTTAACTAGCCAAAAGCTTAAAAATTAATATGTGCACTTAACCTCTTCTTCCCTTCCCAGAAAAAAAAAATTAAGATAGTGATTATTATTTTTCTTCTTTATACCCTCAATGACTTAGAAATAGTAAACATGGATTTGTTGAATTGAATTTCACGGAAATTCAATCCCTAATCATTCCTGCTTCAGTGGTTAAACCAATCTCCAATACGCTCAGATAACTATTGCCTACTGAGTCCTCTATCACAAAAAACTAAACTAATAACCCAGTTAAAGTTATATGGATATGTTTCTGACAGGTCACAAAAAAGATAAGTTTGAGATTAAGTTTGTAGAATGTATCAAATTTTATTTCTTCTCCACCTTTCTGGGTCTTCCTTCTATTTATGAGTTACTACTGATTGGGGTACTGGTAACACCCCAACAAAAATTTTATCCAGATCCCAGATACATTTAACTAAATAAATAAAAGTTTCCTTAAGGATAAGTATAAGATACAACCACAACTCTGTGAAATCTGTAACGTGTATTAGAAAACAGAGACATCCTAAATATGTTCCAAAGGTATTTATAAGCAGAAAAACTCTCCAGAGCTTAGAAGAGAATCTCTTCATAGGCATTCTTTCAAGTTCCAACTCAGGTGGTAGCTCCTACATGGACCCTTCCCTAATCTTCTCCAGCTGACAGTGATCTCTCCCTCCACATTACTCTTCGAACTTTCCCTGGCCTTCTCCTTTGCTTCTAGCATCCATGTAGCAACAGTTTTCTATGTATGTTCTTCTCCCCCCTCCCCCCCCCAATTAAAACTGTGAGATCCTCTGGAATAGGGACTGTATCATATCTATGTATCCCAAGCACCTGACACAATGTCCTGCATATCACAGGTGTTTAAAGACATGTATGAACAGAAATTGAAAAGAAGCATAAAAGGAGAAAAAAATTCAAAGATACTATAATTGTTTTAAGTAAAAGTTTAGTGTCAAAATGAGAGCTCTTTAAGTATCATTATCAGGCACTAGGTCCATTAGCTTATTTTCCCTAATTTCATAGGCTCATTTCTATATACCACTTTTCATTTTCATTGGCCTTGGTTTCCAAACTTAAAAGTACCCAATCAATGCTTTAACTACATGAATAAATTTTTTTTTCTTACCAATGCCATTTCTCCTGTATTTGGAATCCACTGCTAACATGGCTATATAACCTCTGCGGAACATCTTTTTGTGCATATCCAACTTGCAAACGATGGCACCTACACACTCCTCCCCTACCACGGCCTTAAAAATAAATGAACAATTATGAAATATATGTTCTCATCAGATATAATACATTTCTACAATGAAGTTGCTCTAAACCTTTCAGTACTAGTAGGTAAGAACCTCAAGATAGCAAATAATAGACTAAATCAGAATTTCCTTAATAATTACAACTTAGGAATTCACTGGGACATGCATTTATTATGTTATTGTACTTATTGCTAAAAGCCTGAAAAACAGGTCAACTACCATGTCTTGCACAACGGAGGTACTGAGTAACTACTGATTTGACAACAAAATGAATGATTTTTTGCATGAACCACAATGAGCAAATATTACTGTCTTTTGGGGAAAGGAGATAGAATACATGTAGAAGAGAGAAAAACCATTGACTCAAGACATTTGAATATTGATTGCAGGCTTAATTCTAGTACTCTATGTCAGCATTTATTATATGGTATACCTCAATATTGAATTTCTTTGACAGGTTTGCTAGAAAGAGCAGATATAATCATATTGGAATAAAAATGCATAGATACTTTGACTATAGGTCTTTAAAAATCTGTCATTCACTTTTTTAGAAAATGGATTTACTTTTACTCATAGCCTCTACAGAAGAGAATTCATTCAAAGGAGAATACGAATTTTGAATCCCAAAGAATTTTTAGTTATTTAAGTGCCAAAAAGACCACATGTAAGGTAGTCTCACTTATAAGGAAGTCCTAATTCATGGGCTTTGAGGAGAGCATCACAGAGTGAAGAAGTTCCAGTATAAATTTCAAAATCAGAGGAATACAAATTTTAAGATTTTAAGCTTATTAATACTTATTAGTTTTTCCAGAATTTTGTAAAAAAAAAAAAATCAAACATAAATGTTTATTGGCTGCCGATTTCACAAGCATTCTAATTAATAGTACTGAAGAGATGTTTCACAAAAGTCCAGTCACAAAAAGTTCAAGTCATGCTGTCTTCCAACAAATTTCATCACAGCAGTATCTCCACCCATCCATGGACTGGCATGGATGAGCTGTGATAGTAACAAGTATCAAATCCAAATGTTTATACTTAGGAATATTGGAGTATCTTAACATAATTAAATATTTCATGATATAACATTTATAGCACTAAATGTCTTAGATAAAAAAATTCAGTTTTGCACTTAACAATGAACTTTCCAAAAAGGAACTAGGGTTCCTCCCACCAAAAAAAAAAATCAATGGAATTAAGTTCAAAGAGAAAACAAAGTACAAAGATGACATACTTCTAAAATCTTTCATTTTGCTCTTAAAACAGAAAAAGTTCAGATTGCAGTAAAATACAAACCCTATGTATGACTTAAAAAAATATTCTGGAATCTGATTTTAAAAATTCTACCTTGAGAGGCAGTATGATACAGTGAAAAGTTTTTTACTTTTAAACTGGATAGTGGCCACAGGTCAAATCCTAACTCTGCCACTATCCATGTGATCTCAGAAAGTCATTTAATTTCTTGGATTTGGTTTACTCAAATACAAATAGAGGGGGCTCGATGAGAGGATCTTCCATAAAAAAAAAACAAATGATTAGGACATTGTTTCAGAACTAACAAAACTCTGACATTTTTATTTATGCCTTTGTAACTCAAAACAAATTGATTCATTTTGATTTTTTTTTTTTTTGCTCTTTGGAGGGCAATTGGGGTTAAGTGACTTGCCCAAGGTCACATGGCCAGTTTTTGTGTTAAGTTTGTGTGGCCGCATTTGAACTCAGGTCCTCCTGATTCCAGGGCCAGCCCCACATTTTGATTTTTTTAAACAAAATTCTTTCTCTACTAAGATTCAAGGGTTAGTTTCATTCCTGAAGAAACTTTGTATACTAAACATGGATCCTGTGGTAAAAAAAAAATAATTTTAATCATTATCAAATCTTCCCCAGAAGAAGCACTTTGAGGACAGGTATTCTTTCTTTCTTTTTTTGTATTCCTAGTGCCTGGCACTTAAGTAAGAACTTAACAAATGTTTGTTGAATGGAACTCGTATAATCATGATGAAAAAAAAAATCACATAAAAATCATCTTACATGGTAAAGTAAATGGCATATTTATAACTTGACTTGAATAAAAATACAATTACACAAAGTAGTATTTGACTAAAATTGTTATTCATTTTAAAGATTATAAAATTTAAAAAAAAACAGTTTTTAGACCAAAAAAAGGAGAATTAACAGCAAAACTAAAAAACAACCTCAATGAATCAACCTACTTATTAGGAAAACTATTGATGCTAACCCATATAAATTGAAATACCACAACCCTTCCCAAAAAAAAAAAAAAACCAAGATAGACATTAGTATCATTTTCTAGAGTTGTAACTTTCAAGTGGGAAAATGCTCATATAATTTACTTGAATTATGCAGAAAATTAAGACAAATCTTTATTAGTAGGGACTCCTGGACTAAACCAAGCTTATATGAATAAAAATCTTAGGAGAGCTGTATCTCTCTAAAACTCAAAACTGTGAAATCACCCAACTGAGAGTATTAAAGTCATTAAAAATATTAAGTCATTAGACAGTCATTAACAGCTTACTATTAACAACTGGACTGACTTCATTTACTTCATCTCTGGCCCCTTAGTCAAGTAGAAATAAGCAGACAAAATTAATGCTTGTATTATCATCTACAAGAACCAAAAAAACCAATTTTTACACAAAAAGGCCTATAACTCAACATAAATGAAAAATTTCTTAGTAAAATGTTAGTAACAAGTATCAAGCTAAAAACTTTTTGGTTCAAAACTTAAAAGTATATGTCATTTTAAAATTTTGGAATAAATTGTTAGATTATAAAAATTGTATTTGAAGAATTTAGACTTCATTTTCTAGGGAAAAAATTATTCCCCAAAGTAAAAAGTTTTAAACATGCACTCTCAGTCTATTACTACTGAATACTGAATTTTCTAAGTAAAAGAAATTATCTTTGAAACTGAAAAAAGGTCAGTACTGTTAATCTGAAGAGTGGCTGTTACCAAATTCTATAAAATCATAAAGGATATGAATTGTGCAAATATGGACTTGTTCACAAATCCAGGGAAGGACAAATTAAAGCTTTGGATCATGAATGTTTAAGACAAATAAAGTGCTACTTTATACATCTAATATACATACATATACACACACACTTACAGAACTCATTATCAAAGAGATGATACATACTAGAAATAACAGTTTCAAAACATTTTTAGATAAATTCAAAAATGGTCATAAAAAGAAATATGCAATATCATTTTGTCCATGCATATCATGTTTATGGTACCTGCCATTTTCATTTAATCCATTAGAGGTGAAGGACATCTTAAGAAGTCCCTAATGTTTTTAAGTTGTCAGGGTAGCCAAACACACAAACTTACAAAATAGCCTTTGGTTGTTCAGGTCATTGGCTGGATTCAATTTCATTTATGTTCATAAGATCACAGGCATTAAGAAGAGGCAGCACAACACAGTGGGGAAAGGACTTGCCCTGGAGTCAGGAAAACCAAGGTTCAAGTCCTGCCTCTGACCCATAACATCTGTGAGACCATGGGGAAATGGCTTAGCATTTCAGTGTCACAGGTCACTTTCCAAGGAGAGATAATTCTGGTATGAAACCAAATTACCTCTAGTACAGTACCAAAATTAAATTAAATGGGAAAAAAAAAACCAAAACAACTCCAAGGAATATTAGCAATCATACTGTCTAACCTTTTCATTGTACAGAAGAGGAAACTAAAGCATGGAGAGGCTAAGTAACTTACTCAAAAGGTGGCATAAGTGGTAATAGGTCCCATATTTCAACCAAGGTCTTGTGATTGATAAACTGAAGAGTGTATAAAAGGAGAAAAATGGAGATGGGAGGTGCCTTCAGACTAGTCTCCAGGGGTGGGGAACCTGCTGCCTGGAGGCCATATGTGGCCCTCTAGGTCCCGAAGTGAGGCCCTTTAACTCATTCTAACGTGTCCCCCAACAAGAAGATTCAGTGATTCCACATCTGGTATTATTTTTAGTCTACCATTTGCCTGTTCTTGAATTTTCATTATGAAATATAGTCTGGTAATCAAAAACCCTGGGTTATCACAGTATGATCTTAGTCAAGTCACAAATTCCACACACAGACTTCTTTTTCCTCATTTGTGGATAAATGAATTAGGTTAATCTAGATAAACTCAAAAGTCTCTAAAAACCCCAAAGCCCAGTAACTCTACAAAATCTTTCATTTATTTGTAACCCCTCTAGTTCTTAATGGAAAAATCTAAATTTTAAAAACTCCCAGGAAAGGAACAGCAAGTTCTAACACAACTCTAATCTTCATTGTCTAAAGATCTAGATATGCAAGCACAAATCTAGCCTAAGGAAATCCCGAGTTTTGGATTGTAAGCCTTTGTATCTAAAAATTGGCAGGAAAATCAAAGACCCTATAAAAATCATGAACTA
This sequence comes from Gymnobelideus leadbeateri, assembly GCA_011680675.1. Taxonomy (NCBI): domain Eukaryota; kingdom Metazoa; phylum Chordata; class Mammalia; order Diprotodontia; family Petauridae; genus Gymnobelideus; species Gymnobelideus leadbeateri. Next base: position 556,591 of record WOXC01006434.1, read on the forward strand.
TGTCTTCTTCAGTATCTAACTACAACAAAAACTCCTCCTACAGAATTGACAGTACAGTCCTATCGAATAAGAGAACATAAACTGTTATGTGTCTAAAATCTGAAAAGATAGTTGAATGTATTTCCATTAAAAATCTAGCTCACCGCAAGGAATGTTTAGTTTGCCTTGCCATTTAACCAGTGGTTTTTTTAATAGGAATAACAAAAAAGGCAACTGACATAACCATAACCTAACAGAACTAGAAAAATATTTTTTAACTATTTAAAATACTGAATGAAATGACTATTTCTTAAAAAGTAATCCTCTCTCTACTTAACAATTTGGAATCCTACAAAAGCCCAAAGAAACCTACTTTATATAATGGCAGGTTCGGCATAAAGTAAAAGAAACCACTACCAATGCTAAGTCTGTGTAAGGATAGACTGAAAACGGTACTGTGCGACACAATTACCCAGTCCTTTTCTGAGACTAAAAACATTTGAATGAAAAAATACTTTGGGGACTGACCACCTGTAACAAAAAGTAATTAGCTTTTAATGATTTGGATAATAAGCAAAAGTTACTGATACTACATTAAACTGAACAAAAACAGTGTTAACAGAGTAGCTAGTTTCCCCAAATCATAGAATAGTTCTAAGAATTTGGAGGATACCACTTCCTTTTACTGATTTTATGGGGCAAATCAAACAATATACACAATAAAAGTCATGTATGTCCACTTGTAAGCAAGTTTACTTAGTAAGTATTACTACTACCAGTGGAATTTCTTTATCAAAAACTAAAAACTCGCTAGCTCAATTCATTAAAAAATACATACATACATACATATACATATACATATACATATACAGAGGAAGAGACATATATATATGTATATATATGTATAGACAGATCCTTTCACTAACTAGAAAATTTTGCTAACTTGAAATACTGCAACCATTTTTACCCCCAAAGCCCTCATTTTTTGGTGTCTGCCCATTCTCAACTTGAAAAAGTATAAAATCCGTAACAATTTCACACCTGGCTTTCTACATCTTACACAAGGGCATCTCCGTCGACGTCTAAGCTAAAGCGTTAGAAGCACACCAAAAACCAGGCCAGCGAGCGTCAACTGTCCTAAACTCAACAACAACAGACCCCAAACCTCTGGATTACAGGACGTTCCTGCAAGGTTTGACACTTCGGCGGAGACAAGCGCGCTCACCAAAACCGGTTTTCGATTGCTCTATTAGCACCACAGAAGTTTCGGGAGACATTTCCCCACTGCAAGGGTAATGCAGCCCGTATCGGAGTAGCATCACGTTCAAAGTTAATTACCGTAAGCCATTTTGAGGATGAACAGCTCTTCTCGAGCCTGGGTTAAAACACAAGACCCCCCACGCCTTCCCAGTCAACTTCCACTCCACCCAGATAGGCGAGCCTGTCCATGACTTCTTACCTTCGAAACAGTTTTAAAGAACCCAACCCTCAAATCAGTGTGCGCACATTTCCTTTACACCACGTTCTGCACTAGGAAGGGCAGGGGTCCGCTCTGGGTCCTCTGAGGGGTCACCCACTTACCAGGAAGCACAGCTGTGGCCAGTTGTGGATAAAGTATCTATAGGTATAAATGGAGTAGGGTTCGGACAGATCTTTGGTGATCAGTCTCATGATATCGGGCATTTGCAGCTCGGACTCGTATCGGACATAGCGTATCGTCCGGTCCTGCTCGGGTTCCGCCTCCCGGGCGGCGGCGGAGAAGCTGCAGACAGCTGTCAGGGACGAGGAGAGCAGCAGCAGCGACTCCTCCTCCTCGGGCTCAGTCCCTCCGGCCAGTCCATTGCGGGCCGCGGCCGGGCCGCTCGCCGCTGCCGCCGCCGCCGGGGCCGCCGGGTTTGGGGGCGCAGTTCTCGCATGGTTGGGCACAACGTGCGGGGGTCTCTCGCCGGGGGGCTGCCCGGCCCTTTGGGCGGCGGCGGGGCCCGAGGTGGTGTCGGCGGCGCCCACGATCTTGCTCTTCAGGGAGGCGGCCGCCCGGAGGTGTCTCAGCTCCGGGCTGATGAGCCCGTTGAGCTGCTGCTGCGGCGGCGGCGGCGGCGCCGGCGCTGTCTGCGGGCAATGGAGCCGCCGCTGCCCTTTGGAGGCGGCCGCCTCGCCGGCCGGGCTCCGGCCCCTGCCCCCGCCGCCGCCGCCACCTTCTCCTCCTCCTCCTCCTTCTCCTCCTCCTCCTCGGGGCTCCTCGTCGTCCTCCTCGTCCTCGCTGCAGCAGACCGGGGCGGCCCCCGCGGGGAAGGGGCAGCAGGGCTCGACCCCGGCCGGCGGCGGCGGCGGCGGAGGGAGGAGGCTGCTAGGCCCGGGCGGTATCTCCGCCATCCTAGAAGCGACACAGACCGAGAAAGGAGCCCATGAGTCTGCGGAAGGGAAAAGGGGCGAGGGGAGAGGGAGGGGAACAAAGACGAAAACCGTCCCTCCCGGGGAAGCTGCCCCAAACCCCCGCCTCCCCTTTACAGCGCCGCCCAGCTGCCCGGCGGCGCCCTCCACCACCTCCTCCCCCAGCGCCCAGGCCGGGCCCCGGGCCTGCCGCCCCCCGCCCCTGCGCCTCCTCGCCACTAACCCCACACCAGTCCCCGCCGCCGCTCCTCCTCCTCCTCTGCCTCCTCCCTCTCCTCCTCCGCGGCCGCCTCCTCCTCCTCCTGGGCCGCGCCGCCGCCGCCGCCGCCGCTGCCGCCGCCTCCTCCTGCTCGGCCACCACTGCCTCCGCTGCCGCCGCCGAGTTTTTTCACTCAGCCTCCCCTGCCGTAAAGCGCCGTCGCTGTTACCCCCGCCCCCCCCCGGTAAAGTTTCCTGTCCGCAGCTTTACGACACTTCCCTGCCTAGCGGCTTTCCGAGTGCTCAAAAGGAAAGAGAGGCGGGGAAGGCGGGACAGACGCACCTGAGCGGGTGCGACGGTAAGGAGGTGTCGCGCAGGCCCTTCCCTTTCCCCTCCTTCCGGCGGCTGCTGCTGGGTGGGGTTTCCCGGAACCTCGGGCGGGGTGGCGTGGCCCATCTGGGAGCCCTTCTCGCCCTCCGCCCCGCAGCAGCCCGCGCCCCGCTCACCTTCGCTGGGCATGAGGACGAGTGCCGAGCGTGCAGGTCTGGGTCAGAGGCGCCTGCCTTCCTTTCCTCCCCCAGCTCCCTCTTCCCAGGCCCACCCCTGTCCCCAGCCCTCTAGAGTCAGGGGAATTCCAGGTCCGCTTCTCGGAAACACCCAGCACCGGAAATTTTCCTGCAGGCTCAGGCTCTCCATTCATTCAGTTAAGTCCCAGCTCTTAACGTTGGCCCTGCTTTTGAACTAGCTCTTTTCAGTAACCGGACCGAGTAGAGGACTGCGGAGGAAGAAAAGAGAAAGTCCGCTCTCCCCGCTGAGCTGTATGGGGAAAGCTAGGGATTTCCTGCATCAGCCTTTGTAATGTTTCACTCTAGACCAGAAGGCTAATTTGAAGCTTTGCTTTTTAGCGACAGAAACGTCCTAAACTTTATATTAAAGGAAAAAGAAATACCCCCGAAACGCGTTTCGCAAAAGCCTAAAGTTTAAAGCTCTAGAGTGGTATTTTTACGCGTCCTAAACATTAAAAATCGAATCACTAAAATAAAAAGTGTAATTACAACAGAGAAAATCTACATACAACTAGTATAATACTACATAACCTACAACATACGATTATTACATATAAGAATGTAAAAGAGATGAAGAAAAAAACATTAACAGAACAAAATACAAAATGTAATTCAAGAACAATTAAGATCATTAGAATTCAAGTTATTTTTAGACATTAAGGAGAGCAGTGTAGGGAAGCTCTTACTATACTCTTCAGGAGACAAATACAATCCTAAAACGTTAAGGAAGGACAAAAGCAATAAAAAAGAACTATAGACCAATATCCTTAAGGCATATTGATTCAAAATATTAAAATAAAATCTTGGCAAAAAGATTACAGCAAAACAAGCCCCGAAAATTGCCTCTACATTCTAAATCTACTTGATTCATTTTTATATTTTGCTTAACTACATTAAAACCAGATTTCAGTCTTTTGACCTACCCTTCTTCTTTCGGCAATAATGCTATGTGATCATTCTGCAGGAAATGTAACACTGAAAATGGATGTCTTAGAGTGTAAATCTGAATAATAACATTTTGAGTCATGAAATATTAATAAGCCTACACATTTAAGGTAAGAACTTTATGGAAAGTTTTATTTGAACTTGATGCATGACCATTCTTCCCTATGTTATTTAGATAGTAGGTACTACATTGACTAGTATTGCAAGATGGAGGAGTATTGGCTAATATTTATATATTTCTAAATTTTAATTTGTTCTCATACCTAAGGTAATTGTCTGTATGAATAGAATTGTTTGTACTTTGCATACAGCCAAAAACTTAGCTCCAATTGAAAACAATCCAAATCGTTAATTAAAACAAGGAATGTGGTAGAATGCAAACTCAAAAATAGCCTCTTGTTGGTGTTGAGTCAAAGGTAACAGTGTTGCACTGGTCTACTAGGAACTCCAGCCCTTTTGGTAATGAAATGGTTCTCACTTAACTGTGACAGAGGTAGGGCTTTAGTGGGAAAGAGTTACCATAATCCAATTCTCCTTCCTCCCTTCCCCAACTACTTGCTTAGCAACTACTGGGATACTTTTACTGGAGTTCAGTAGAATCTCAAACTTACTTAGTGTTGAGAATTCCTTAGTCATTTCTCCTCTAGCCAAGTCTGCTTCTTCCAAAGTTCAGGCCTGTAATGCAAATAGGTTGTGTGATTTACTAGAGGTAAATTTCAAACAAACAAGAACTATTGGCAGAGTTAGAATGATGTATAATATAAAGGACTGTTGTTTTTAAGGATTTTTCTTCTACTTCATACATTCAGACAAGTCACTTAATCCTCCTCTTTCTGGAAACATAGAAGAGCAAAAAATGTGTCAAAGAAAAGTTAAGGAAGATGGCAGTGTGATAGAACTGAGTTCCTCCAAAGTAAGCTCTAAAAGCAGTACAAATTTTGAAAAAAAAATGTCAAAGACCAACATCTATAAAATTCTCTACAACTTCAGGACTGTGTGTATACACGAGCTCACGTGTGAAAGAAAAAGTGCCAGAAGTCCTGAATGGAGACAAACCATGGTAAGTGAGGGGTGATGTGTACAGAAAGCAATCAGATTCCACAGGAATGGAAGAAAAAGGTCTTGAGAAGAGCCCAACTGGGGGTAGCCAGGAATCTCAGAGAGAGAAAGGCCCCAGTGGAGAGGTGGGACTCGGCAATGAGAAATGGGGGCAGGGTGACAGAATGCTGGCTGAAGCTGAAGAAGTGGGGCCAGGCACTGTATTAAGCATTTTACAAATATTATTTCATTTGATCTCACTACAACCCTTCAAGGTAGGTGCTTTTATTATCCCCATTTCACAGCTGGAGGAAAATAAAGCAGGAATGGCTAGGTGGCACAGTGAATAGAGCACTGGCCCTGGAGTCAGGAAGACCTGGTTTCAAGTGTGGCCTCAGACACTTAACACAAAAACTAGTCGTGTGACCTTGGGCAAGTCACTTAACCCCAACTGCCGTAGAAAGAAAGAAAGAAAGAAAGAAAGAAAGAAAGAAAGAAAGAAAGAAAGAAAGAAAGAAAGAAAGAAAGACAATGAAGCAGAGGTTAGGTGACTTCCTTAAGGTCACACAGGAAGCAAGTGTCTGAGGCTAGATCTGAACTTAGGTCTTCCTGACTCCAGGGATAGCTTTCTATCCACTGTAACACCTGGCAGTATCCAGGCAGTTTGGGCCTTTTCCTCAAGATGATAAGGCCTAATTTTAGCAACCACACTCAGATCCAAGTAAGGCTTGTGCACACCATTTAAAGAACAGGACCTGTTTTTTATTCAGGTGCAAACCCTCAACCCATTCACAAAAACTGATGATTTGAACAAAGCAAAGAAAGTGCCATAATGCAGAGAAGAAATAACTTGGACTGCAAATTGCCCCAGGGGTAGATCTTGAAGAGAGTAATTCCAACTGAGCCTCAGAGAAAAAAAGCTATAACTAACTACACTACAGTGCCCAGGGACCCACACACACTGTTAGAATGTGCACCAAGGCTGTGGGGATTCCAGACTCATACTAGGGCACCCATACCAGACCCATACCAGGACACCTTTGAGGACAGGTGCCAACTAGCAGCTTTGTTATTGCTACTCATTTCTGCGTCACAGATCCAGGGTGGAGTGAGAAGGGAACCTGAGCTGGGAGTGGTATTCAGAAGTAGGGAGGTCCTGGGAGGTATGTGGAGAAAAGAGGAAGTTCAGAAGCCAGTAGGAGCAGCAGCATTGTGGTCCAGACCCCAGACTTAAAGCAAGATTCCTTGTTTTGCCCAGCCTGCAGAGGAGTAATCAGGGTAGTAATCTCAGACCAAATAGGACCTTAGAGTTCTGCCGCTTTGAACCAACAGAGCTTTTTAACTGTCTAATAAGAGCTGGAACCCAATAGCAATCTACTCTTGAACAGATGAATTCAGGTTAGGAACATGCAGAGCTCAGACCAGGGGTCCAACAATCAAACATTGCACTGGATCATACTACTTTGGTAACACTGAAAACTTGCACATTCCCAGCCTGCCCCTGAGATCCTGGAATAAATCAACACTAAATACCCCAAGAAAAGAGCAAAAAGACCACCTTTGACGTTTCTTCTGGTAATGTACCAGAGTCCATCCTTAACATCAAGTCCAAAGTAAAGAAGGAAGTTGAAAGAATGAACCAAAAAAAAAAACCAAAACCCTTCACAATAATGACCTATTTTGATGGAAAGGATGCATAGACACAAATGAAGAAGAAAATGACTCCAAAATATCTATAATCAATGCTTCAGAGAAAAATACAGGTTGGGCACAAAAAAGTAGAATTCCTGGAGGAGGAAAAGCAAAGGTTATTGAGATAGAGAGAGTTTTTCTAAGAATGAGAACACTGAGGAAGAAAATAGAAAAGAAATTGGTGATAGGGAAGAAAGAATTGAGAAGAGAATTAACAGGTTAGCATAAGATATTTAAAATCTTGCCCAAGCAACAAGCATTCAGAAAATTAAAATAAAGCCAATGACTCCTTAGGGCAACAAGAGATATTAAAACAAAATCAAAAGACTGAAAAAAAATAGAAGAAGATATAAGGTATCTCATAGAAAGAGTAACTGACTTGGAAAACAGATCAAGGAAAACAAATTTAAGTCTCATCAGACAATCTGAATGCCATGACGAAAATAAACATATAAAAATAAAAAGCCTAGATATCCAGAAAACTGCTTAAATTTCAGAACCAGAGGGGAAAATAGAACAAACCAAAGATTCACTTCCTAAAAGAAAATGTCCCAGCACAGCATAGTCAAAATCGAAAGCTTCCAGATCAAAGAAAAAATGCTTCAAGCAGCCAGAAAGGATGATTAAAGTGCTGTGGAACTGTAGTCAGGATCCTACGTGATTTAGCAACCACCCCTGTAAAGGAGTAGAGAACTTGGAATATGATATTCTCAAAGGAAAAGGGCATGGGCTTACAGTTAAGAATAACTTCCCCAGCAAAACTGGGGGGGAAAAATTAATCTTTAATGAAATAGAGGACTTCCAAACATTCCTGATTAGAGCTACATAGAAATTTTGAAGTTTAGTCACAAGAGTAAAGAGAATCATTAATGAACAATGAAAAATAACAAAGATAAACTTCTTACATTCAATTAATGAAAGATGATATACGTATCCCCTCTGAACCATATTATTATCTGCAGGGTTCATAAAGGGAATCTAATTAGACAAGGCCTGGGAGTAGTTCTGTTATGTCTTGATATACATTTTTAAGAAAAGGAAAAAAGAATATACTGGAGTTGGGGGTAGAGAAAGGAAGTTTAGTGAAAATTGCATCATCAGGGTTCACAAGTAGACACCATTAACAAAAGGACTTGGGAATGAAAGGAGTGGCTGACCCTTGAACCTCATTTTCCTCTGAACTGGTCAAAAGAAGGAAGAATGCACCCCCACACACTGTTATATTATCTATAGTATATGTTTCTCTATCTATACACACATGTATATATATATATATATATATATATACACACACACACATATATATAGTTTTATATATATGTATACACACACATATATAGTTATATATATATATATATATATATATATATATATATATATATATAAAACATTTCATTCAACAGGGAGATAGGAAGGAAGGGGGAGAGGGAATTAAAAGAAGGGTAGATTAAGGAAGAAATTAGTCCTAAGCAAAACAAACTCTTGAGGATATACATTTCTAAGGATATATTTTTAGCTCTTTTTGTGGTGGCAAAGATTGGGAATCTAATGGAATGTCCTTATATTGAAGAATGGATGAACTATTGTTCTGAACTCTTATCAGCATAATGACCAACTAGCATTCCAGAGGACTAATGATGAAACATGTTACACAACTATGGATAGAAAGGTGAAGGACTAAGAATTCAAGAGTGAGAAAAAATATTTTTTGGGAGATGGCCAATGTGGAAATTTGCTTTGATTTACTTTGTATGCTTGTAATGGGTTTTATTTTTCTTATGTTCTCAAGTTATTGAGGTGGAGGCAGAGCAGGGGGGTGCAGAGTTCGGGTGGGAGAGTGAGAAGGTAGATCTTGGATCATTAAAACAAAGAAAATATTTTTGAAAAACTGCTGCTTGCCCAGTGTGGACTCTATTTTCTGCTGAGTAAATGATGCAAGGTCATACAAATAAATCCTGCGCCCATTATGGCTTTGGTGATTCAAGATGGTTCCTTCAAACAAAAATTATATGGCACAGGAAACTACTGCTAAATGTAAATAGTACATTAAAAATCATATTTGTTTGTATTCCTCTGGTGCTAGTGCCCTTCACAAACAGGTGTGGGCTATTCCAGAAATTGAAGGCTCCAATCCTGAAACCCTTTGCTCTTTTGCTAGCTCAGTAGACCCCCACCTATAAAGACATGGGTCCTTTGGAATGCCATTTTGCTGGTTTACTGACGGTTCCATCTGTTATGTGATAGGTATATAAAATTAGACTTCACTAGCCACTAATATGTCAACAAGAGGTACCCTAGGGAATGGGGATCCTGGCAAGTCTTCTCAGTAGGCTGAGTTCCAGGCTGCATGGTTAGCATGTGAGAAAGCCTGAAGTGAGGGGGCAGAGAAGATCTTCATCTGCACTGATTCCTGGGCAGCGGACATGTTTTTGGTAAAGTGGTCTGGGATCTGCAGAGCACAGGACTAAGTAATCAAAGACCCTCACCTTGGGGTCAGGATCAATGGAAGAATTTTTCCAGTGTCTCCCACTGCATATAGTTATTTATATAGCATATCATCACCCATCAGATATAGCACATGCTAAACAACCAACTTGGAGCTATTACAAGAACAGCAGAGGTTGGGGAGTGGGTCCTTTGCCTATATGGACATAGAAGTGGTAAAGCAATGTTGTGCTGGACACAGTTCTATATGATTCCCCCTTGCTAAGAACAAGGCCACTGTTCCTGCCAACTTGTACTGGTGTAAATTGGAGCACACATCTAACCCAAGCACTCAGTCTATCCCTAAATAGCAAAATGGCATTTTCCTATTTCAAGGCAAAAGATTTGCCTCACTGATCAACGACTGCATAATCATGCACATGACTGCTCGTTTCATGTATTTAGCCTCATAGAAGCAAATCTGCTACCACAGAAATGAGAAGGGCTCTCCAGTCCAATGATTTCTGAGATCAAGGTTCCAGGAAAATTTACCTGATAAGACTGGATTGGTTTTGGAAATAGTTCTGGTATACCTTCCCTATCTTTTCCTTAGTCTTTCCCCAGCACAGTCACTTTAGTTCAAAGCTGTAAGACATTCGTGATGGAACATGTGGTCACATAAGCCTATTAATGGATGGGCAAAATCTTCATATTCCATTAGTGTTACAGTTATCCACATTGTTTTATTTTTATTTATAGTGACTCTTAGTAGGGGGGAGGGTTGTAATTTTCTTTTCTTTTTCTTTTCCTTATCATGCTGCCTGTGCCAGGAAGATTATCCAGTAAAAGCCCAGAAAACATTTAAATGGTGGGAGATCCTCTAGAAGATCCTTAGGATCTTGCCACTGTGGATCAGGGTGGTATGTAATAGGATCAGTGTCTACCAAAGTTCCTCTTTCTCCCATGCAACATAGTTAGGAAAGCGTCAGCTGTGCCTCCCTTAACATACTTCCTGGTGGCTTCTGGCTATGTTGATCTGACTTTTTGGTCAGCTAGGAGCATAAAAAATCTCATTACATGGGGTTAGGGACCTTTCAACTTGTTGGATCCCAGAAGACTACATAACTCACTATATCCTGCTCTGCTGACCAGATGTTTACATTGGATTTGAAGGAAGCTGTTTCTATGGAAGCTAAATACTACCCTATCCTTGTTGCATGTCCTTACTATCAGGGTTAACTAGACCTCATTTTGTTAACTGTCCAATAATTTATCAATATCCAATTTCATTCTAACATCACTCCCCACCCCCACCCCCAACTCCCAGCAATGATTATCATTTAGCCCCTTCCAATTACTTTCTAGGTTTCTATTGACTCCTATGTTTTTATTTCAAAATTTCTGTTCAACTGTGACCTTTAAGAATATTTGAAAGTTTCCTGTTCCACTAAAGGTCTTTTCTCCTATAAGATTATATTTCGAAGATAATTTGTTCTTTGTTGAAAACCATTATCTTTCACCTTTTGGAAAATCATCTGCCAAAATATTCTCTTTATAGTACTAGCTGCCAGTTCTTGTGTGATCCTGACTATAGTTCCTTAGTACTTGACCCCTTTCTGGTTGCCTGTAATAATTTTTCTTTCATCTGAAAGCTCTGGATTTTGGTTATGGCATTTCCGAGACTTTTGATTTTGTGAGAGACAAGGCATTAGGGCCCTACAATTCCAGAGTTTTAAGTTACCTGGGCCAGATGTTCTCTACACATGTGGTTTACTAATATTTGCATTTTAAGTTTATGCTCACTCTTCCCCATGGACATAGTATGTATCAGTGAGAGTGTGTACTTCAGTTTATGGGGAAAATGTTTTGTAACTATTTTTCTTTCTGTGCCATTTAGTAAACACTTTTGTTAAGAGTTATTTGAGGGGCAGCTAGGTTGTGCAGTGAATAGAGCACCAGCCCTGGAGTCAGGAGGACCTGAGTTCAAATCTGACCTTAGACATGTAACACAAAAACTAGCCATGTGACCTCGGGCAACTCAACCCCAATTGCCCTCCAAAAAGAAAAAAAAAAAGAGTTGAGTCTTCTGGCTAATTTATTAATTAGAAGCACATTGATGGGTGATCAGGAGCTACAGTATTAGTAGTGTAACTACCCACAAAGGTTAACCCTAGAACCTGAGGTAGCACCTGCCCCATTGGCAAATTTCAGCATCAGGCAAAATTCATCAGCACAGGTTGGGGAGAGCAACACCAGCTGTGGGTTGCCACATTTGCTTCAGTTTTCTCATCTCCCAAATGGTCTGATAATACTTGCATTATCTACATTACATGGGTAACATGTAAATTAGGAAACAAATTAGGAAAATGCTCTTTAAGCCTTAAATTACTACATTAGCTATTATTATTTTCATGATTGCTTCATTGATACTTGCTTCTGAACTGCTTGAGAGAGCTGATGTGAGTTTGGTATTCTGTCAGGTGATAGGGGTAGAGGGAGGCAAAAAGCTATAGTTTACGCTGCACAAAATATGAGAGTTGTGTAAAATTTTACCAAAGGATAATAATCATATGTTGTGCTTTACTATCTTTAATCTTGGAACTCTATGGGAAATGTTTGCAAGTAAGACTTTCTTGTGGGTACAGCTTTTTCATTTACATTTTGAATCTTCCTTTTGAGATTTGAGAAGGTAACATTCAAAGGCTCCACACTATATTGATCAATTCTGCAGAGATTCCAGTTTGTCTCTAGACTGTAATTAAATAGGAATCCTTGCCTGTGGGTAGGGAGGGGAATCAGAATTCATTTGGGTTGAGAGGGTAGTGGATGTAGAAAAGACAGTTCTAGGTGAAGTCTGACAATCACCCCAAGGAGGGGACAAGGTGAAGATAAAACCTAGAAGGCAGGTCCCCAGAGCAAGATATCACAAAGATTGCACCATAGGAGTAATGCAGGTAGGATTGGGGAAAGCCTAGAAAAGAGTTCCATGAAATAAGAGGATAATAATGGGTAGCTAGAGAACAGCTTCCAGGAGGAAACTTGTGTCCCTTTCCTCCTCTACCCCTGATCTCAGCATCCTGGGGATAAATCTCCAGTTGCCCTATCTTGCCCAATCTATTGGTCTTTAGAGTAGGTATAATCAATACTAATCTTACTTTCATTATTCTTATCCCTATCAATTCCCTACTCTACTAAGAAAGAGAGGTACAGTCTACCATATACCTAAGTATAATATTTGTCCTATGTCCAATGCAAGAATGTGACCTTCTTCCTGTTTGGTTAGTCAGTTATTTTTAAAGCAAGCTTGCTCATTCCAGCAAAAACCTCAATCTTACAATTATTGTTATTTAAAACAATTGTTTACAAATTAAAGTTTTACCATAAAAAATCCCATTATTCTAGGGTTAAAATGTAATATAGAATAATTATTCTTTAGTTTGAATAATACACACTTTAGAATTGGTATATAGCAGTTTTTCTTATTTGCCTGCCCATATTTGTACATTCATATAGCCAATACCCTAGCTCAAGACTTTAAAATCCTTTTGCCTAAACTACTGCAATGAATAATTTATTAGTCTCCTAATGGATCAGTCTGTTTTCATTCTCTTTCTTTTCCAATCCACTTACCACATAGCTGCCAAAATAATATTTCAAATATACATATTGTCACCCTGTTACTCAAAATCTTCAGTAGCTTCCTATTGCTTTTAAACAATACTACTCTTCCCAATCTGGGTTGACATTTCTTTCAGCCGATCAATCCACAGATATTTATTAAATGATTATTATGTGCCAAGCACAGGGGTAGATTCAGGAGGCACCAATATAATGAGTAAAACAATTTCTACTCACAAGAATCTCGTATTCTAATTGAGGAGACACTAAAGATGTATATAAGTATATATAGAATAAATATGAAAAGAGTAAATACAAAGAAAATACAAGGTAGTTTGCAAGGAAAGGCACTAATAGTTGGAGAATCAGGGAGGCTTCATATAGACTTTTTGAGCTGTGTCTTAAGAAAAGAGAGGTATTCTATCAGACAGAGTGAGGAGGAACTATATTCCACACCTCATGATTGGTATGTGGTCCAGGTAGGAGGAACAGCTAGTCTAAAGGCACAGAGATAAAAAACAACAAATAGAAAGCAAATTGGGCTGTACCAAAGAGTACAAGAGGAAGAGTAATGTATGGATCCAGAAAGAAGTTGGAGCCAGGATGTGAAGGGCTTTAAAAGCTAAATAGAGGAATTTATATTTTATTCTAAAAGGAATAGGAAGCTGCTGGAAGTTGTTGAATAGCTGAATGACATTGTCTGGTCTTAAGGACAATTATTTTGTTAAGGTTATGGAGGATGGACTGAAGTGGGGAGAGACTTGAGGCAAGGAGACCAATTGAGAGGCTGTTGTAATAATCTAGGTGAGTACTGATATAAAATACCTGAAATAAGGTAATAGTTGTGCAAGTAAAGAGATGGGGTTGGATATGAGAGATGTTCTTTTTTTTTTTTTGCTTTTCATAGGTGCAGTTGGGGTTAAGTGACTTGCCCAAGGTCACAGCTAGTAAGTGTTAAGTGTCCCAGGCTGGATTTGAAGTCAGGTACTCCTGACTCCAGGGCTGGTGCTCTATTCACTGCACCACCTAGCCACCCCATGAGAGATGTTCTTGAGCTAAAATAGTCTTTTTGGCAAGCCTACATTTTGCATTTGGACAACATGGCCAGCCCATCAGAATTGTGCTCTCTGCAGTAGAGTTTGAATACTTGGCACTTTAGTTCGAGTAAGGCCCTCAGTGTCTGGTACCTTATCCTACCAGGTGATCTTCAGAATCTTCCTAAGACAATTCAAAGGGAAGCAGTTCAGTTTCCTGGATATACTAGTTTGCTGGTTTATGGTCCAGGTTTCACAGGCATACAACAATGAGGTCAAATCGAGATTTGATAACTGACTGTATATATAGATTAAGAATGATGAGTTGAAGATAATACCATGGTTACAGATTTGAGACAATTGCCAAATAGTAGTATCTTCAACAGAAATAAGGAAGTTTGGAAGAGGCATGTGGTTGGGAGGAAAGATGACTTCTGTTTTAGACATAATGAGTTGGAGATTTCTCTGGGATATCCAGTTTGAAATATCTAATATTAGTTCTAGCCATACTGGCTTACTGCCTGTTCCTTGAACTCAACATAGTAGGAATTTGAGACCTAACTAACATTATGAGATTTTTTTCATTCAGAGAAACCCGTCTGCCCCCACCAACTCTGAGAGAGATTGAAACTATCACAATATTTTGATTTTTGAACTTTAGTCACTCTGGGAAGTTCTAAAAAGAGGCAAACAGTCTGAAGGGGAAGACAATATAGCATGTGGAGCAGAGCAGATACAGATTACAAAACAGAACACCATAAATTCCCTGTAGGGTATCATGCAGCTGTGGCTCTGGAGCCATGTACTAGGCTTCAGGTCAAAGCCTCCGTTTCATGGAGGAAAGAACTTGGACAGGTGTGAAAGGGTCCAACTACACCTTAAAAAACCCAAAATCACAAGCTTTTTTTTTTTTTTTCATTTTCCCAAATTGCCCTCTTCATGCCTATTTCAGGCATCCTATATATTTTTCTCATACTTTATCTAAAGCTGTATCTTACCATGGTTTTCAATTCATATAAAAATCTATGGTTAATTATAAGAGCTTATACTGTAAGAATTTATATACAAACACATATACACACGGTTGTTTGTTGTCCATTCTTTTTTTTTTTTTGCATGATTTTAAAAATAATTTAATATATTAACATCAACATACAGATCCAAGGATATCCTCTCATTATCTGAAATGTGAAGAAACCGATGAACACAATCCCTACAAGACAGAAGGACAACCCATGGACCGGGAGGATCTTTACAGCGTGTCACTGTCGTATTTGGACAAGTAGTAAGGCAGAGGGCACATGAATGAAAGCCTTAGCTGACAAGACACCACACTGAGAACCCCGGGGGAAAGGAATTTGGACAGAATTAATAGAATGCCTTATAAAACAATCAGCAACATCAGGACAGATCAGTCTCCACTCTCCACTGATTACGCCTCTTTCTTCTTGATGATCAGCGGTCCCACGTTGTCTCCAGTTTCCTCATTGTGCTTTGTGTGGGCACCATCGCAGAATGGGAACTTCTTGGACCTCCAACAAGGGCAGTACACAGCTTTCTCTCCCAAGTCTTCCATGTCAAATGCGTGGACAATCTTGGGGTTGTCTTTCTGGATGGTGAGGTTGACCATGGACCTGTAGCGTTTTTCTTTCACCAAAAACTTTTCGTAAGCTAGGTAGCCCACCACAGCGGTGCCAGCAGCCAGTGCCACAGCTGCAATGTAGTCGGCTCGCACAGACAGGTTGGAATGCAGGCCCATGGCGGCGCCGCGCTCCGAGGAGAGAGTATGGGCGGGGGACTGGGGGTGCCGCCGCAGCCTCGTGCTGGCCGGCCCTCAAGCACACCGGAGCTTGCTCCGCCCGCCGCCCGCGGACCAGACGCTCCGGAGGAGACTCGAGGGCAAGTGCTGCCGGCGGGCCGGGGGGCCTGTTGTCCATTCTTGAAGAGGATCAAAATGACATCACTATGATAAAGTCAATTTTCAGTGTTTCCAACTGTGGCTGATCAGACCAATATGAGCTTGGAATGCCCTCTACCACAGGCATAAATAGTCCGTGTGAACATTTGCGGTAGATTCCCCAAGTTTGTGCATCCTGAGTTTCTTTTGAGCTGTTTCAATTCTGCTTTGCTCATAGAACATAGCACTTTCTCTGAGTGGGCCTGCCATGATGAGTGGTCCTGTGCCAGTGTCTCCCATGTCACACAATCAATTCCAAAGTTCTTGAGACCTTGATAGTGTCCTTGTATCACTTCTGACCACCATGTGAACACTTGCCCTGTGTGAGTTCTCCATAAAATAGTCTTTTTGGCAAGCCTACATTTTGCATTTGAACAACATGGCCAGCCCATCAGAGTCGTGCTCTCTGCAGTAGAGTTTGAATGCTTGGCAGTTTAGTTCAAGTAAGGCCCTCAGTATCTGGTACCTTATCCTGCCAGGTGATGTTTAGAATCTTCCTACGACAATTCAAAGGGAAGCAGTTCAGTTTCCTGGATATACCAGTTTGCTGATTTATGGTCCAGGTTTCACAGGCATACAACAATGAGGTCAGCACAACTGCTCTATAGACCTTCAGTTTGGTAGTCACATATACATTCTTACATATATAGATATATGTGTATATACATATATGTATAACAAATACACACATATTTGGTATGTTCATATGTGTATGTGTGCACATGCGTGTGCACAGTCAGTAAAAAAGGAAACCCAGTAATTAGCTTACCTCAATTCACATAATTAGTTTTTAATAATCAGGGAAACTTGTCCTAGTGGTCAAACTTAAATTCTGATCTGGGAGATTAAAGCTATATGCAATTTTTATTAATAATCTGCATTTTAAAAAAAAAAGTTCCCCAAAGTAGCAAGAGAAAGCAATCATATGGCCTCCAGTGTCACATTTACCCCGTATCCTAAAATGAGCTTGTTGTAGCAGAATGGAACTGCTCAGGATACTTAAGCAATTCAGCCTCCGAAGCAGAGAAGAAACTTGTAATTTGGGAAGGATTTGGGGTCCAGCCAAACTTTATCCTCCACAGAGACACCTAGTGGTTACATTAGGCTTCCATTTCCTCTGTGATTTTATGCCACAAAATTCCCTTTACTGACTAGTTTACTAATTCTGTCAGAAAAAGGAAATGAAGTTAGTCCAACATGACCTATTCTTGATGATGCCTTCAGGCTCTTTGCAACTACTGCTTCCCCTTCTAGAAGTTCATAAACCATGTCTTAATGGTGCATTCTAGAATTTCCCCAGAAATTGGAAGTCAATTTTGTTGGTATTTAGACTGTGGATTAGATTTTCTTACCTTTTTTAAAAATCAGGACAACTTTTTCCATTCTCTAATCTTGTGGTAGATGTAATAGCTACTAATTAGCTCTAGTATTGTTAGCTGTAGTGTTTGAAAAATCACTCAAACTGGTTCAGTGATCACATTGCTAGATTTTCCAGGACTCAAGGATCTAGTTCATCTCTGCCAAATGACTTGAAATTGTCAAGGGCAGCAAGGTATTCTCTTGTTAGCTCCTTACTTATCTCGGATATTAACCCTCTTTTAGTAATTTGTGTTTTGTCCAAAGTCAGATCCCGTCTTCAGGCCAGAAAAAGGGGTGGGGAACCTATGGCCTCAAAGCCACATGTGGCACTTTTGTAGCTCAAGTGTGGCCCTTTGATTCCAAACTTCATATCCTTAATAAAAGGATTTGTTCTATGACACTTGGACTCAGTCAAAAGGCTGCACCCAAGGATATAGAAGACCACATGTGGCCTCAAGGATGAGGATGTAGGTTCCCCACCCCTGGGTCAGAAGCACTGCTGTAGTACTTCATCCTTTTTGTACATTCTAAATCAAGGTGGTTTTTATTTAATACTTAAATACTAAAACAAATACAAAATGGAGAAAAGAAAATATTATGTATTTAAATACAAAATAAGAAAAGAGAGGGGGGAAAAGCATGTCATGTACACAGCAGAATATAAGAGAGGATTCAAAATATATAGCAATACATTTCCATTTCAAGAAAGCATATATAATAAATACTACACCCTGTGATGATAGCTGTCAGTCTTTTCTTTGCTTCATTATACATTTTCTTTTGTTCTCTGCTGTGCACTTATTACTTTATTTTCCCACCTTCTTCATCCCCTCCCCCAAAGGCTACAGTTGAGAACAGATATATTTATATAGATGTAGATAGATACATACACATATACATATATACATATACACACATACGTGCATGCATACACGCATACATATGTAGACTTACACTTTTCCTAACAAATTCTACTCCTAATCTTTGTTTTTATTTTTGTGCATATCTCTTATTTCCTATCTCTCCTGACTCCTCTACTTTAATTGTACCCACTACCTTGTCCTCTTATTACTTAACCTACTCCCCCATCTAAGGATCCATTCCTCATCCTTCCATCCCCATTAATCTAAACACCTTTCTATACCCCCCTTTAACCTATTCCCTCACTCTCCCCTCTAGAGATGCCTCCCTTATCCTGTCCCCTCTCCCTATCCCCTTAGTGTTTTATTTCTTTCTGGTTTAGAAGACTTTTATACTCTTGTAGATATGTCTGTATCATTCTCTCTTAAACCCATTGCTGATGAAAGATTTTCAGAACAGTCCTTCTCCCCCATCTAATCCCCCTGTGTCAATTTTTCCTCTCACACCTCATTTGTATAAGATAATTACTCTTTTTAGATGTTCCTAAATGGTTTTACTTTTTAAAGTCATGTCATATTCACATCTATCCCAATCTTTCTTATGAATTATCCAGATACTAATAACAATCTTAGACATACGTTTTACATTTTATATACATAAAAGGCAAATGGTCTGTCCTTATTGAGTCCCTTGTAATTAGTCTGTGAGACTATTTTACACTATTTGGTGAGAATAGATTTCAAAGGGCTTACAAAGAAATTATAGTAGGTTCTCACACACTAAAATCCTACAAGGGTAGTTGATCCAGGTGGGATAAGAAGCCCCCAAAAATGAAATTCTGATGACATAAAATGAAAGAATCCTAATAATGAAGAAAGAGAAGAATTATCAAAGGGAAAGGCACAACTGACTCATTAACAAATTTAGATTTTAAAAAGGCATCTACAGAAAAAGAAACAAAGGCAAATAACAGAGGATAAATATATGCATGTGACATGATCCTATTATAATATTGTTGAATGCAAAAAATTCTGACCGAGGCGAGGTTGTTGTGGAAAACCAAAGAAAATGAAAAATACTTTGGTTCTTTTTAAAAAAAATGTACATATTAGGAAAAAGAGAGTTATATAAGGAACAGAATTCCTGCTTGGAGTGGATGGTTAGATGGTAACTCTGCAGAGTTGCTTGACTTATTGTGCTTCTACTTTCTCTGCAAAGTAAAAGTATCTATAATGTAAAAACAGAAAAAATGGCAATAAGAAAGTGATTAATGAAAGTTGAGAGAGTGTCAGCATCTTGCTATCCCTTTTTATAGCAGATTAGGTCATCAGTATGGAAGAAAACAATCTATATTCTGTGTTTTAGATAAAATCTACCAAAGGCAACTTAATATATCAGCATTTCTACTTAGAGAGAGGTTTAGATTGGCAAAGTCCCTTCATCTAATTGGAACATATTGTCTGACTCAAGCAACAGTAATTTTGAAATAAAAAGTGAAATTTTATAAAAAAGCAAAATAAAGATGCACAATACATGATTTTTTATTTACCAAGTAGAACAATGATTTATTAATGCTGGCTT
Source organism: Gymnobelideus leadbeateri (assembly GCA_011680675.1). NCBI lineage: Eukaryota > Metazoa > Chordata > Mammalia > Diprotodontia > Petauridae > Gymnobelideus > Gymnobelideus leadbeateri. The sequence continues at coordinate 576,235 of WOXC01006434.1, forward strand.
ACCTTTGGTATATATTTCTTCTCTATCTGTCTTTAGCTACTCTTTCTAAGTTCAGTATGGTTACAAATGAGTAGCTACCTATCTTAAGACAAACTATATAATCTGGTCTCCAGAGAATGAAGATCATTCCCTGAAAATGTTTTCTATTCAAGGGTGACTGATTCGGTCTTTGATTAAAAAAAAAAAGCAAGAACTTGAAACTAGGCCACTAATGTTATTTCTTAATATTTTACGACACAACTGAAATTTGAAGCTCCTACACTGGGCCAGATGAACTACATTCATTCTCAGGCACTAAAAGATCTGGTGAATGTAATTGCTGAGCCACAATCAGTTATCTTTGAAATGTCATGAAGAATGGAAAAGATAGCACAGGATTAGAATAGAGAAAGTATTGTTCTGATTTTTAAAAAAAGGAGTTTGACTTTATTCTTGGCAAAATTCTATGATATGTTATTAAGATGGTTAGTATATATCTAGAAAAGGAAACAGTATTTACAAAAAAAAGCAATGATGCACTAATCTCATTTCTTTCTATTTTTTGACAGGGTTACTAGGTTGATAATCAAAGGAATTCTGAAGATAAATTTTACTCACAACATATTCTCACAAAGCATTTGACAAATGTAAGCTATACATTGTTATAGGATGAATGCTTGCACTAAAGAGTAATTGTTAGTGGTACATTTTCAAGTTGGAAATTGGATTCTAGGGGAGTGTTCCAGAGATGTATGCATGCTTGTCTCCATGCTGTTTCAAACTTTTAGGAATGATTTGAACAAAGACTGCATATGACATGTTCCTCAAGTTTGTAGGAGAAAATCTTAAACAACTCAATGAGAGACTGAAGATGAAAAAAGATCTAGGCTCTATCTAGTATAATGAAATCTCATATGAATTCTTATATTTGGATTAAAACAAATCAACTTCTGTTATGGGAATGGGAATCTAAGATCTTTTCTGCCCATAGGCCCTTTGATTGGCTTAAGTGACTGTGAGAACCTTCCTTGATTTGAAAATATACTCTGCCCCCTAATAGGCTGAATGTGGTCACATGGAGCCTGTGGCAGGAGGCTTGGTTTTCAGGAATGCCCACACCTTGTTGCTTTTTGATTGGGCAGTGGGTCAAAAGGGCTGTGGCATTCTCTGATCCAGGAGAAGGCTACATATACCCTGATGTGAGGTTTTGTTTTGGGGCTCACTTTGAGAAGAGTTGTATGATTTGACCAGATGAGACTCTGGGCAGCCATTGAGCCCCCCAGCTTTGAAAACCCAGATGTTGGTGCTTCCCTCTCTGGTAACTAAGTATGGGTGTAACGGTCAGACAGCTGGAAGCCTGTCTGCTGATCTGTTTCTCTGTCTGCTTGTAACTTCTGCTTGTAACTTGTTTGTATTCTCTGAAGTTCAGGGTGCTGACTTTTTCCCTTGAACTAGGTAAATGATATATGTCTTATTGATTAAAGTAAGATTGTTAACACATTTTGAGTTGCTTTCCTTTAGAAAAGCAGATCTAAGAACCTGTGCTAAAAGCCACCCTGGGGATGCTAGGGTGCTCGCTGCTACAACTTCACAAGTAGAAGATGAGGGAATCATAGTTAGGGAGCAGTTTGTCCAAAAGCAAAAAAAAAATTGGGGGAAGTCAATGTGAATCAGCACTTTTATGTAGCAGTCAAAAGAACAAATCTGATTTTAAGTTGTATAAAGAGAAGCACTGTATCCAAGTATGTTGTATTCAGGTTTGCTTATGATATTCTGCTTTGTTTTGGCCATTATACTTTAGGAAGCACATTGGTAAGTCATAGAACACCCAGAGGAGGGCAACCAGGGTGGTGAAGAGCTTACACATTCATTCCATTTAAGGATCAGATGAAGGGATGGTCATGTTGAACCTGGAAAGAAGAAAATTTAAAGATTCTATGACAGCTATCTTCAAGTAGGGAACCAGTAGAACAAATGGATTTCCTTTCTTTGGCCTCAGAGGGAAGAACTAGGAACAAGCAATGCAACTAGTTGCAAAGAAGCAAATTTAAGCTTGCATTTCAGAAATAGAATGGAAAATTGTTAAATATATTTGAACTTGGCATTGAGACTTGTGGGAAGGAAAAACTGGAAGAAATATCATCTTTTTTATTTTTTACATTACTTTATCAAATGCTTTATTAACTTCTAGTTTACATCATTCATTTCTGCAAGATTATGAGTTGAATATTTTCTCCCCATTTTTCCCCTACCCATAGTGATCCTACTGGATATGCCCTCCTCCAATCTATTCTTTTCCATATTTTCCCCCATGCCCCTCTGATTTTCCAGTAGGGCACAATGGATCTATATGCCCCAGTGCATGGATAACTTATTCCCCAGTTACATGTAAAATAATATTAATAATAGAACATATATATGTATGTATATATACATACATATATATTAAATATTTGGTTTTAAAACTTTGAATTCCAGATTCATTCCCTCCTTCCCTTGTGACTCATGCTTAATGGGAAGATAAGCAGTTTAACATAGGTTGTACATGTGTAGCTATGCAAAACATTTCCATAGTGGATATATTATAAAAGACTGACTATATTTCCCTCCATCCTATCCCACCTCCCACTTGTTCTGTTCTTTACTTTGATCCTGTCCCTTTTCAAAAGTGGGTGCTTACAACTTCCCTCCTCCCCAGGCTTCCCTCCCTTCCATCATCCCCCCTCTCATACCATTCCCCCCTACTCTCCTGTAGGGTGAGATACATTATTTAGTGTGTATGTCATTCCCTCCCTAAGCCAAATTCAATGAGAATAAGGTTGACCCATTCCCTTTTGCCTTCCTGTTCTTCACCTCCATTGTACCCATTTCCCTTGCCTCTTCTATATGAGATAGTTTACCCCATTCTGTCTCTCCCCCATCTCCTCTCATTATATTACTCTCTCACCTCTTAATTTCACCTTTTAATTATCATCCCTTCCTATTAAATTGGTCCTGTGCCCTCTATGTATACCTGTATACATAAATATACACACTCACATATGTATTCATAAGCCCATGTACCCTCCTATATAGACATATATATGTGTGTGTGTGTGTGTGTGTGTGTGTGTGTATACATATGTAAGTGTGTGTGTGTATACACACACATTTCTATTCCCTTCAACTATTCTCATACTGAGAAATGTTTCATAAGTTACTTATGTTTCCATGTAGGAATGTAAATAGTTCAACTTTGATAAGTTCCTTATGATTTCTTTTCCCTATTTACCTTCTCATGCTTCTTGTATCTAAATGTCAAATTTTCTATTCAATTCTGGTTTTTTAATCAAGAATACTTGAAAGTCCTCTATTCCACTGAATGAAAATATTTTCTCCTGAAACATGATACTCAGTTTTGCTGGGTAGGTGATTCTTGGTTTTAATCCCAGCTCCTTTGCTCTCTGGAATATCTCCAAGCCCTTCGATCCCTGCCAGATCCTGTGTTATCCTGATTCTGTTTCCACAATATTCAAATTGTTTTTTCCTGGATGCTTATAATATTTTTCTCCTTGATCTGGGAATTCTGGAACCTGGCTATAATATTCCTAGAAGTTTTCTTTTGGGGATCTTTTTCAGGAGGTAATTAGTGGATTCTTTCAACCTCTATTTTTCCCTCTGGTTCTAAAACATCAGGCAAATTTTCCTTGAGAATTTCTTGAAGGATGATTTCTAGGTTCTTTTTTTTTTTTATCATGGCTTTCCAGTAGTCCAATAATTTTTAGATTATCTCGCCTGGATCTATTTTCCAGGTCAGTGGTTTTCCCAATGAGATATTTCACATTGCCTTCTAATTTTTCATTTGTTTGAATCTGTTTAATAATATCTTGTTTTCTCATAAAGTCATTAGCTTCCATTTGCTCCAGTCTAATTCTGAAGGAATGATTCTCTTCAGTGAGCTTTTGAGATTCTTTTTCCATCTGGCAAATTCAGATTTTTAAGGCATTCTTCTCCTCATTACCTTTTTGAGCCTCTTTTGCCATTTGACTTAATCTATTTTTATAAAGTGTTATTTTCTTCAGTCAGGTTATTGACTCTCATTTCATAATTTTCTTGCTTCATTCTCATTTCTCTTCCCAATCTTTCCTCCATTTCTCTTATTTGGTTTTCAAAATCCTTCTTAAGGTCCTCTATAGCCTGTAACCAGCTTGTATTTTTCTTGAAAGCTTTTGATGCAGGAGTTCTAATTTTTCTATCTTCCTCCTTTTCCATGCTTTGATCCTTTTTGTCCCCAAAATAGGAGTGTAAAGTTGGATTGCTCTGCTTGCTTTACTTCCTCTGCTTGCTCATGTTGTCACTCAATTACTTGACTTTTGTGCTTTTTGCCACAGTAGGACTCTGCTACTAGACAGGGGAGCTTTGTCCCAAATCGCTGGGTTTTCACAGCTGCTGGAGCTGTTAGTTGGGTGCCCTCTCTGAGCCTCCAGTGCTCTGACAAGCTAGTCATGCACCCCAGAACCTCCACCCTAGACCTCAATCTAGATCCAAGCAGGTTAAAGCAAGAGTGATTACCCCTCAGATTGGTAGCTTGGTCCCCCTACAATTTGTAAAGCCAGGAGCTGAAGCTGCCAGGTGGCAGTAGCTGCATGGCCAAGGCTCCTCATCCTCTTCTCCCTTTATGGGGTAAAGGCCGGACCACACTCATGAACTACCAGATCCCAAAGTCCACACTGCATTGACATCTCACTTTGTCCTTAGTATCTATGTGTTGATAATTCTGGAAACTGCCACAACTGCTAGTGATCTGAAGTCCTTCCAGCCAGCTGTTGGTTGTGGCCACCCTAAGGTTAACACCCTGGGTTCGCCCGGGGCTGGGCTTGGCTCCTAAAAGCTGCACTGGTGGCTTCCTGCCAGCCTGCTGGGCTGTCTTCAGCAAGAGGTTAGCTTCTCTGTGTCCTTTTGTGGGTTCTGTAGCTCCAAAGTTTGTCTAGAGTCATTTTTTCATGAATTGGAGGAGGTGGAAGGTGGAGCCATGTGGAAGTCCTGTTTCTACTCCGCCATCTTGACTCTGCCCCCCAAGAAATTCCATAACAGAAACACCATGTTGGAGGGGAGGAATCTCCTGGTAAGGCACCTCTATGTCATATACACCCTATACATTGGAACTCTTCTGGGTTGCCATTACAGGACAATGATAATCAGAATTTATGGGAGGGTTATTAATGACAACTGACTGGTGAGTTTTGATATGCCAGTACTTTCTGGGTGCTGTGCTTCTTCTTCCTGTTTTTTGATGTGATTAGCTCAAAGCCCCACAATTCCTAACTGTGGTATTTTCATAAGTAGCCTCACCTTCCCTCTTACTTAGGGGAGGAAGAACTAGAGATCTGTCCCTCCTTGATGCTAGCCTAAAGCAGCCAGGGCTTATTTGCATCATTTACTAACTGGTTGTATCCCTCTGTATTGTTATGCACATTCTTATGTTTGATCAATGCAAATACAAAATTTGAAGGCTGCCTATATCCTAGTGTAATGTGGGTAGGAGTTTGGCACATGTCCAGATTACCTAGGATGGTATCAGTTTTGACAACATCTCTCCACATGGAAGGGTTATGAGGAGGCTGCTTCCAGGAAAATCATGATGCTGTATTAGCGACACACATTAGTAGAGAGTCCCTCTAGTCAGCAAAGTGGCAAAGTGGCTGGAGTACTTGGCCTAGACTTAGGAAGACCTGAGCTCAAATGTGGCCTCAGATACTTAGAAGCTGGATGACCCTGGGCAAGCCACTTGATCTCTGTTTGCTTCGCTTTCCTCAGTTGTAAAATACTGTAATATATACATACATACATACATACACACACATACATATATATATATATATATATATATATATACATATATATGTATGTATGAAGTGCTTAGCACAATGCTTGACACACCATATAAATGCTAGTTATTATTATCATTATCTGTGCACATATTGAAGAAAAAGCTCTAAGGCTGACTATGGAATCATTCAAAAAGATCTTCCAGCATCAATCAATTAGAGTTCTTTGGCCTCAGCATTCAGAGAGTAGAGAAAGGAATAGAACCTATCACCTTTTGAATTTAAAATGTCCAGAGAGCCCCCAGGGAGCTTGGGAGTTTAGCCAGGGCAGCAGTGATGCCCTGAGGCATGAGGAGGATAAAGCCTCCTTCAGCATCCATTTATTTCAGTTCACATTTCACAGGCTGCACAGCATTAATACCTTGAGGAACAAAGTGCTTTTGGGAAGTGAAACTTCAGGAACCCAGTCCAAGGGCAACTGAGATGTTCTGGCAGTCATGTCATATCTGGATGTGAACTTATTGGGACCAATTCTGTATAGGAAATGAGCTGTTTCTGGGCTGATTCACACCACTTTCCCCAGACTAAGGCAGTATGGAAGGGTGTTATGACCTCAAGGAATTGGAGAAAAATATTTTTATTTTTGTTCTTGCTATATCTTTGAAGTAAACAATCCTTTGTAAAAGCTACCCCATGTTAATTGATTAAATGGAACTGGGCTGCTAATCACTGAGCACCAAAAATGAAGGGAACGAGGTTGGTGGGGGCTGGAGCCATTGGCAAAGGATAGAGATATACACAAACCCATCTCGATGCCCTAGAACAATGAGTTGGCAGAGGTAGTCTGCCATGAGGCCAGAAGCATACATAATGTGTTAGATTAAATAAAGCATATGCTAATCAATTATTATGTGCTAGGCACTATTCTGGGAATACAAATACTGTACAAACAAAAAGTCTTTCCCTCAAGGAGCTTGTTCTCAAAAATGTGAAGATGGTACACAAAAAAGGATTGAAAAGCTGGTACTGGTAGGGAGGGAGGTACCTGAACAGTGGCAATGTAGAAAAGTCTGGAGATTCAGGAGCTGAGCAGGCTTCTAAGTGGTCACAGTTGGTGCAGTATCAAATTAAAGTTCTGGGAAGTAACTCAATAACTAATTAGAGGAGGCTACCATGGAGGTGAAGGCATATTCATCAAGAGAAGGTGGTTGTGGTGGAGATGGAAATGTTTGGAGAGTGAGGAGCTGAGTCAGGTTACAAGTGAGTATGGCTGGCATGGGTACTTTCTCAAATAGAAGTTTTGGGGAGCAGCCCATGGAATACTTGCTGTGTGATTAATGTTGGTCTGGTTAGAGCTTTGGGAAGAAGTGTCATCCTTTTCAAGACAAAGGAGACATCTTTCAGTGTGAGGCTGGATGGCTCAAGATAATACTACCCTCAGAGGTTCTCAACAAAATAAACCCTACTTACATGGGGCCAAGTTGTTCTCTCTTATATCGGTCTTTAGACAAAAAGTAGCTGTTCAGTTTAGGGATGTGTTGCAGAGAGGAGTCTTATTTTGGTATAGTTTGAAAGAGATAGCCTTTTAAGTACCTTCCAGCTCTGAGGTTCTTTTTGTTTTATACCTTTATGGTTGCCACCTCCCACATAAGTTACTTCATGAATATAAAAATAGATTACATCAGAATGTATGGGTATACATATATACATACATATGTGTGTGTATATAGAGACACATACACATGATATACATATATTCATTTCATATATGTGTATATATGTATACATTATATACACATATATACACACTGTAATAGTAATGGAATTTGAAAATTCCATTGTATTGACAAGCTAACAGGTACTTAGCACTTAGTTTCAAGTTAATTATATCAAGCCCCTGTTAAGAAACAGAAGGTATGAACCCCTGTTGCTGATGTAACAGAAGGGGGCTGGAACAGAAAGGAGTTTATACCTTCTATAAGGAAAAACACAAGCTAGAGAGTCAGAATTTCTCTCAGGGAGCAACTGGAGGCTAGGCCGCTACTGCTGGAGAGAAGATTGAACTGAGAATTGAGAAGAACTGAGAAGAGAAATGAGAATTGAGAACTGAGACAGAACTTCTTGGAGTAAGCCACATGGAGGCTGGCAAGGAGAGGTCCAGGCTAGAAGAAGTGATTTTGATTTTGAGAAAAGAACTTGTGGTGGTAGAGCTTCTTCTGAGAACCAGCCAAACTCCTGCTGAGAGCTTCTGAGAACCAGCCAGAGCTGCCAAAGACTTCTGAGGGCCAGCCAGAGCTGCCAGAGGAAACATGACTGTGGTGTTGGTACTTTGTCTGTTTTGGGTCTATTTTGATTTCACAGGCAGAAAGTGGTTTATGGTTTGCCATGCCAGATGATAGTGCCGACCACTTGTGAATATTGTTGTAATTCTGCTAAGCTTAGTGTGTGTGTGTGTGTGTGTGTGTGTGTGTGTGTAGATATTGTTGTGGCTCTGTTAAGTTTTCTCTTCCCAGGAACAGAAACTGTGAAGGACTTGATGTGGACTGAACACTGTGAGCTTCAATGTGGAGTAGGAACTGCATGGAAAGCTGGACAAGGAGCTGGGAGCTGTCTGTCTTTGAACTCAGGCGGCAGTTGGTTCGATTTGGGCAGGACCTGGGACCATGGACGAAGAACCATGGAAGCTGAGAGCCACCTCAAGTCAAGATGAAAAGACCTCTCCTTGGGTATTTAATGCTGACTGATGAGATTATAACTTACTTATGACCTAGGGTGGATGGCCTTTGTACTTTCCACTAACCCTTAAGAGGGTACTGAGTAATGACTGATGAAATTGTAACTTAATTGCACCCCATGGGTGGATGACTTTGACTTTTGCACTTTGTTATTGAATTAAGGACTTTGTGATTGACTAAATAAATGTACTTTAATTAAAATGACGTGACCACTTTGGTGAAAACTATGTGGTCATTTTAGTGATAAGTTGTGAAGTTATAACATTCTGAATGCTGTACTTTGACTTTTGTGAATGTTTTGTTCTGATTTGTTATTGAATAAATAGAGAATTCACTATACTATGTAATCAGAACCTTGAAAGCTGTTCACAGCAGCAGTCCTCCAGAAAGCTGCTTGTGCTTGGCTTTACACACACTTATATGTGTGTGTGTGTGTGTGTGTATGTGTATAGATATTGATATAGATATATGTGTGTATACATATATATGTATATATACATACACACATACACATATATACACATATACATACATATACACACATATATCCATATATACACATATACATACATATACACACATACACATACATAATAGAGGGCATTGCTAGAGGTTTCTGTTTGAATCTTTTGCCTTAACTTCAGGCTATTGTGGTAGACAGAGCAATGAACTACAATTGAAAATCTGAATTCTCATTCTAACTTTGCACTTATTGGCAATGCAACCTTAGGCAAGTAACTTCATTTCTCTGAATCTCAGTTTACTCACCTGTCAAAAAAAGGTGCTATCAGCCCTGCCTTCTTCACATAGTTGTTATGAGAATAATATGTAAGGAATTACTTGTAAGATATAAAGCACAACACAAACATCAGGCATTATTAATATTTTGTGAATTTGCAAAGAGTAAAAAGGAGGAATGATCTATAAAATGATACTAAAGTGGAACTTTGAACTGCATTTGAAAATATGTGGTTTTTAAAAGTACTTCTTCATATTAAATTATGAGTTAAGAACTTAAAATTTTTGAATTTACATTATTTGAGTAAGTTAAAATCTCAGTACTAAACTCGAAAAATAATCATGATTTAACCAGAGAAAACACAAGAGGGCAATATTGCACAACAATATTGTGTTTGCAGAAACAAACAAACAAAAAAATATCCCTCCAAATCAAATGAGCTTAATGTTCTTTAGAAAAAAAATAGTTGAGACATTGATAGTATTTATGTTTTGCTACATATTTTGGCAATATAATAGTTTGCAAAGAATGACTATCTAATGCTCAATGATAACATCAGTACAAATAAATTGCATGAATTTTAGTTATTTTCTTTTATCTTAGAAAGAAATGAATTTATGTTCCATTTGTATCCCTGATGAGTTGCCTGGTTTTTTGGTGCACTAAGGTTAGACATGTCTGAAATAAGAGAAAATAAATCTGACACAGAAGAGATCCCTTAAATCTTGCCTAATACTGAGTAGATATTATTTTAGAGAATTATACAGAAGGGTAAACTGGAAAGGGAAGAGTCATGGTCTAGTGATCAGGAGACTCTTAGACCTTAATCCTTAATCTTTAACCAGACCTTCATTTCCCGACAATTAAGTGAAACTGTGCTTTCAACTGACTATGCCCTCAAAAGTGAGAGCAAAGAGAAATGGCAGATTTAGTTCAATTATAAGTACATCTTTGTACCTACAAATTTTGAAGGAATTATTGTTTCACAGACAAACCAAAGCCAGAAATACAGTAGGTTTTGTGTTTGGGATAACTCATTTCCTACCTAAAAGGAAAAAGAAAAATCTAAATTAGAAGTTTCTTTTAATATCATTAGGAAAACAATGCCAAATAGTTAAAATAGAAAACATTATCAGAAATAAATTTTCTATTGTTCTTTCTCTTCTAGGTCATCTATGCAAATAGACCACTAATTTCAGCAAATATGTACTTAGAAATATCAGTTCATGTATGTCATTATGACATTAGCTGTAATCTGGACCAGTCCTATCTCAGTCTAGTTTAGTGATTTAGGTTAAAGATTAAAACACAATGAGATCCTTATGCAGTGACAAAATGCCAAAACTTTATTTACAGTAGAATTTGAAAGGATAAAATTCCTACTTAAATTCAAATTAAAAAAAAATACTCCCCTTGCTCTGGTGGAAAAGATGCCCCAGATGGGAATTCTGATAAAATTTTGTAAAACTACTCCCTATAGATTGATTATTTTATTTCTCAAGAAGTAAGAAAACCAATGTCAACCTCAAAAATGTCCTCTCCTTTCCACTATAAAGAAAAACCAGCCCAGACTGCCTAAAACAGGGGTCACTGTTACCACAGAGGGTTACTTTAAAATTTGTTTTTGTAGACTCAACCTTCAAGTGGTTCTTTCCAGGTTAACAAAAATAGCCAATTTTGCAATTTAGGGCTGCTTCTCTTTTCCATGGTAGTAGTCTAACATATTCAAGTGGTCCAAGCAGTAAGAAATAAATCACAGCTATATCCCACTTCTAATTTATTAGAATTACCCGCACATTTCCACTCTTAAAAAAATTAGTAAAACAATTAACCACTAAACAACAGTTTCATTTAAAGATGCTACTTTAGAGCTACTTTTAAAAGAAATTATACATGCAATTTGTCCCATTTTCATTAATCCCTAACTTTTCCTTTATCCTAATAATTAATCCTAATTTACCTTCAATCTTAATTTCATAGTCCACAATCCTCTCTGATGGTTTGTACTCAATATCTGGACTAGCCTGGTGCCAAAGCACCCTAGCTTGCTCATTTTTTACCTTCTCCTACTGCTTAGAACTTCAGTAGTTGCCATGGAGAACAAGAAGGATGGCAACAATAAGAATCTTGTAGTGTCTGAGTGAATTCAGAAGAATCAGAAGGGCAACATCAGTTAAATATGGCCAGGAATTTAAAACATAAACAAAACCAAAACCCTGCTATTTCCCTAGGATAACTGAATAGAGTGAATTGAGGTAACTCTTGGTTAAGCAGTGCCCAGCTACTACAGCCTAAGTGAACTTCTCATTAGTCCTTTGGACACTGTTGGGATTCTCCTGGCTTTGATCACCCTTCCTTTTAAGTACCTCTTAACTCTGCTCACTCAATTTCATGATCTAGATTCCCAGTTACTGATCATGACTTCCCTCCACAATTTTTCTGGGGTTTATCAATGTAGGAATCTTCCTACCACTTATCTTCCAACTCTCCAAAGCTGGAAGGCCCCTAGTCAGTGCCATGAGGCCCTTCTAGTCATTGATGCTGCTGAGCCCTGACCCCAAGGAAGGAAGGGTATACTCTTGAGGGCCATTTCCCATTGGTCCTAGCCATGTGAGGTTCATATAACTAATATTTTTAAAGTACTTTCTTTATAATAATCCTTTAAGAAAGGTAGTATGTAGAGAAATGCAAATCAAAACAACTCTGAGATACCACATCTCTCCAGTCAGACTGGCTAAGATGACAAAACAAGAAAGTGACAAATGCTGGAGAGGATGTGGACAAATTGGAACACTAATACAGGTGGAGTTGTGAACTTATCCAACCATTCTGGAGAGCAATCTGGAATTATGCCCAAAGGACTATTAATAATTTTATACCCTTTGACCCAACAATACCTACGGTTATATCCCAAAGAGATCATAGAAGTGGGAGGAAGACCCATATGTACAAAAATATTTATAGCAGCCCTTTTTGTGGTTGCAAAGAATTGGAATCTAAAGGGGTGCCCATCAATTGGGGAATGGCTAAACAAGTTGTGGTATATGAATGTAATGGAATATTATTGTGCTATAAGAAATGAGGAGATGACAGATTTCATATTTACCTGGAGAGACTTATACAAACTGATGCTGAGTGAGAAGAGTAGAACCAGGAGATTTCTTCTGATTCTACTCTTCTCGCTCAGCATCAGTTTTACACAATCACAGACACAACATATGTGTGATGACCAACTATGACAGACTGGACTCTTTTCAGCAATGCAGTGATATAAGTCAATCCCAAAAGACTCAAGAAAGAGAAAAATGTGACATCCAGAGATATAACTAGAAAGAACTGAGCCTGAATCCTGATGGAAACAAACTAATTGATCTTTTTCTTTTCATTGTTTGGTTTTATTTCTTCTTTACCATCTTTCATCCCACCTAGTACAATATGCCTTTGTAATTGGACTAATGTCTAATATGAATGTATTTGCAGATCCTATACTGGACTATATGCTGTCGTGGGGGGAGGGGGGAAGGAAGTAAAGGAAATTTGAAAATAAAAAAAAAGAAGTATCCAAGGATTAATGGTGATAAGTACATCATTTGTGCTTTCTATCAAACAAACAATAATCTGAAAGGATAAGATTTATGAGTCTTATGACTGAAGCCCTGAGATCTAGGACCTAACACCAAATAAAAGAAGATGGAAAATAACTAATAGAAAGCACATAGTTGAATCAGAACCAATCTCTATTCAACACATAAATAGTAACTACATATCCAGAAGTCAGGTGGTGCCTTTTTGTATCAGTGGGTGCAATATGTAATAACACCAATATCAACAATGACAGAGAAAAAAGCAACTAGAATTTTTCAACCCTCATTCACAATTAAAAAAAAGCCATATTTCCAATGTACTCCCCTCCTTTCCTTTCCTTGGAGAGGGGGAAGACCATGATGTAGAATATTTAATATACTGCCATACATTGCACCATGTCAGGAAATGCTTAACTGTTATTCTTTTTACTCATTGGGTAGGTAGGAAAATGTCTGGAAATGACTGTGATATAAAAAACAAAAGGAATCAAAAGAACTTAAATTTAAATCAAAAAAGAGTAGCTCTAAAATCATTTCCTCTGATGATGCTGAGGAACAGAGATACTAAATGATTTACAGTCACTCCTAATCAAACTAAGAATTGACCTATATTTAACCCCTGTACCAACTCCAAGAAAGGGTTCGTTGAGAAGAGGGTGCTATCTAGAAATGATGGTGTTACAAAAATCTAAGATGTCAAAAAAGTATTTGAAAATAAATGTTTCTTTTTTAAAGAAAGAAAATTATATTCCCAATGATGTTATCCATGGTTGTGGGTGAAATATGAAAGCATGAGCAACTAGCTACTCCTTTTACATTGAAACATGTTAAAGACTATTCCTCTATAAAGCCTGTTTTTAAATAAAAGTCACCTTTGTTTTGCTGAGTGCTAAAAAAAAAAAAAAGAAAGGTAGTATGACTATTTTTACCCCACTTTACAGGTAAGAAAACTGAGGTTAAGAAGTTAGATGACCAGTCATGTAGCTAATAGTTTTCAGGGCTGGGATTAGAAATAAAATTGATGATGATAATGATGGTAGAGGTACAGTTGATCTCTCTGTGGCATCATACTTCTCCCTGCTTAGCCGTGTAAGTTTACTATGAAAAAAGTTGTTTATTTTTTACTTTTTTTTCATACAGAGCTCAAATATCCTAGTGTAAGGGAAAGGATATTGCATTTATAGTGTAAAGACTTTTGAATTCAAGCTCTGGTCCAGCTATTCCTCACTGTGTGATCATGGCATATCGCTTAATCTTTCTGGTCTAAACTTCCTTATATATAAAAAGAAGATCTACCTGTTTTACCTATATCAGGGGATGTGAGAAACAAATAAGGTATGTGAAACAAATAAGGTATGTGAAAGTCCTTTCTAATTATAAAGCAATAATAATAATATTAGTAATAATAATAACAACAGAAACAAGAGCTTTCTATATAGCACCTACTATGTTCCAGGTACTGTGCCAAACTCTTTGCAAATATTATCTCATTTGATTCTCAAAATAATCCTAAGAGGTAGGTGCTGATATCATTCCCATTTTATAATTGAGGAAATTGAGGTAAACAGAGGTAAAGTGACTTACCCGAGGTCAAATAGCTAGTAAGTATTTGAGGCCAAATTTGAACTCAGTTCTTTCTAACACCAGGCCCAGTGTCTTTAATAATAAAATAATAATTAACATTTATGGAGTCCTTACCGTGTGCCAAGTACTGTGCTAAGCACTTTATCCATAGTGACTGCTCTTTGATCCTCACAGCAACCTTGGGAGACAAGTCCTATTATTATCCCCATTTTACAGATGGAGGACCTGAGGTAAATAGAGGCTAAATGACTTGCCCAAGGTCACAGAACTAGTAAGTGTCTGAAGTAAGATTTGAACTTGGGTCTTCTTTCCTGAATCCAGGCTCAATGTTTTTTTTTATAAGCAATATACTGTTTCTTTGCATAAAGGAACAGCTATATGATTTTCCTGAGGGTAAACCTTCCCCTTACCTTATCTCCTTCAGTGACAGGCAGTAAAAGTCCACTTTATTGTATTTCATTTTTCCTCCTAGTATTTATTTAGCATCTTAATCTAGAGCTAGGAGTGATTGATTTGTGTGTGTAATAGAACACTAAGGACCAATGCCCCCTGGCAGATAGGAAATTCCCCAAGTTCCTCTATAGCTGTGATACTTCATCTTTTGTGAATTAGTCTGATGAAGCCTATGCACCTTTTTGTTGTTTGTTTTTTTCAAATGCTTTATTAATTTCTACTTTACTTCATTCATTTTCACCAGATTTGGGGTTACAAATTTTCTCCCCATTTTCCCCCTACTCACCTCATCAAAATAGCAGTCCCCCAAGATATCCCCTCCTCTTATTTGGTTATTTGGTTTTAAAACTTTGAATTAAAACTTAGTTTTAAAACTTTGAGTTCCAGATTCATTCCCTTCCTTCCTTGGCACATGCCCTTACTGGAAAGATAAGCAATTCACTATAGGTTGTATGTGTGTACCTAATGCAAAACATTACCATAGTAGATATATTGTAGAAGACTGATTATATTTCCCTCCCTCCTATCCCACCACCCATTTGTTCTAGTCTCTTCTTTGATCCTGTCCCTTTTCAAAAGTGTGTGCTTCCAACTTCCCTCCCCCCCCAGCCTTCCCTCCCTTCCATCATCCCCCCTTCATGCCCTTCCCCCCTACTATCCTGTAGGGTGAGATAACCTATTTAGTGTGTATGTCATTCCATCCCTAAGCCAAATTCAATGAGTATAAGGTTGACCCATTCCCTTATGCCTTCCTGTTCTTCCCCTCCATTGTACCCATTTTCCCATTCCTCTTCTATATGAGGAAGTTTGCCCCATTCTGTCTATCCCCATCTCCTCTTATTATATTCCTCTCTCACCTCTTACTTTCACCTTTTAAGTACCATCCCTTCCTATTAAACTGGTCCTGTGCCCTCTATCTATGTATACCTGTATACACACACACACACACATATGCATATATACACACACATTCACATATGCATTCATATGCCTATATACTCTCCAATAAAGACTATATATGTATATATGCATACATATATATATATACACACATGCACACACATATACATACATATATATTTCTATTCCCTTCAATTATTTTCATACGGAAAAGAGTTTCATCAGTTACAATTATTGTTTTTCCATGTAGGATTATAAATAGTTCAACTTTTCAACTTTTTTTTTGTAAATAATTTTACAAAAATTAAATAATTTTATTAATAAAATTTAATAAATAATAATAAAATTAAATTAATAAAATTAAATAATTTTATTGTTTAACCTTAGTGAAGTTACCCAACTTTTCTACATAGAAAAACCATGAGAAACAGTTTAATGTTCAACCATTTGCAGAGTTGTGATTATTTGATTTGCCTGAAACATTAAAATTTTTATGTGATTTTATTTTATGAAATGAAACTTTTAAAATTATAAAGGTATTTCCCCACATTGATTTAATATAAAATTTCAATTGCCAAATTTGTCTTCAAATTTAGTGATTTCCAAAATTAATTGGCTATAGTTTGCAAACATTTAAAAGTAAAAGAAATACCTGAAAACTTTATGTTTGCCTTTGCTACCCCTGAAAACAGAATTCTATAAAGGCACGAAGTTATCATAACTTTTCATTCTCTATAGAAGAGTCTTAAAATTTAATGTATTAATAATAATCCTGGAAGATTATAGAGAGGATAATGCATAAGAAATGAAAGCAGTCCTATGGCCAAAATCAATCTGATGTATGTATTTATATGTGGGTCTATATTTACCATATTTTTTGAATTATTATTTTTTTAAACAAATGCTTTATTAACTTCTGTTGTACATCATTCCTTTCCACCAGATTTTGTTACAATTATTTTTCCCCCCTGTTTTTCCCCTACCCACCCTCCCAGAATAGCAGTCCCACAAGATATCGCTTCCTCCAATCTGCTCTCTCCCATACCCTCTTTGACTTTTCCATTAGAGGAAGGTGAAACTTTGTGTCACAATGTCTGCACATCTTATCTCCCTATTACAAGCAAAAGAGTATTAATAATAGTATTTATATATATTTGAAACATTTAATCTTAAGACCTCGAATTTCATATCCATTCCATTCCTCCCTTGTCACCCATTCCCTCTGGGAAGATAAGTAATTCAGTATATATTGTACATGTCTAGCTATGCAAAACATTACCATAGTGGATATATTGTACATGGCTGCTTATAATTCCCTCCCACCCATCCCACCCCCCACCTGGTCCATTCCCTACTTGATCCTGTCCCTCTTCTATAGTGGGTACTTCCAACCTCCCCTCCCCCAAGGATGCCCTCCCATCCATCATCCCTCCTCTCATCCCCCTTCCCCCTATTCTGCTGCAGGTTGAGATATCCCATTTAGTATGTATGTCATTCTCTACCTGAACCAAATTCAATGAGAATGTGGTTTTGCCTTTTTTGCCTTCCTATTCTCCCCCTCCCTTGCAACCACTTCCCCTTGCTTCTTCTACATGAGATAGTTTACCCTACCCTGTCTCTCCCCATCTCCTCTTGCCACTTTCCTCTCTCACCTCATAATTTCATCCCTTGAGTATTCTCCCTTCCCAACAAATTCAACCTATGCCCTCTCTCCATATATAACTGTAACCATGTACACACACATTCACATATGTATTCATATGACCACACACCCTTCTTCCATTATTTTCATAGTGAGAAAGATATCATCAGTCACAGTTATTGTTTTTCCATATAGGAATGTAAATAGTTCAACTTTGATAAGTTCCTTTTGATTTCTTTACCCTGATTACCTTCTCAGGCATCTCTTCCTTCTTGTGTCTGGATGTC
Source organism: Gymnobelideus leadbeateri (assembly GCA_011680675.1). Lineage (NCBI taxonomy): Eukaryota > Metazoa > Chordata > Mammalia > Diprotodontia > Petauridae > Gymnobelideus > Gymnobelideus leadbeateri. The sequence continues at coordinate 593,945 of WOXC01006434.1, forward strand.
AAATTTTCTATTCAATTCTGGTTTTTTCCTCAGGAATGCTTGAAAGTCCTCTATTCCACTGAATGACCATATTTTCCCCTGAAACAAAATACTCAGTTTTGCTGGGTAGGTGACCCTTGGGTTCATTCCCAGCTCTTTTGCCCTCTGGAATATCATATTCCATGCCCTTTGATCCCTCAATGTAGAAGCTGCTAGGTCCTGGGCTATTCTGATTGTGTTTCCACAATATTGAAATTGTTTCTTCCTGGCTGCTTGGAGTATTTTCTCCTTGATCTGGGGATTCTGAAACCTGGCTATGATATTCCTGGGAGTTTTCTTTTTGGGATCTTTTTCAGGAGGTGATTGGTGGATTCTTTCAACCTCTATTTTGCCCTCTGGATCTAAAACATCAGGGCAGTTTTCCTTGAGAATTACTTGAAGGGTGATTTCTAGGTTCTTTCTTTGACCATGGCTTTCAGGTAGTCCAATAATTTTAAAATTGTCTCTCCTGGATCTATTTTCCAGGTCAGTGGTTTTTCCCATGAGACATTTCACATTGCCTTCTAATCTTTCATTTGTTTGGATCTGCTTAACAGCATCTTGATTTCTCATAAAGTCACTAGCCTGCATTTGCTCCAGTATAACTCTGAAGGAATGAATTTCCTCAGTGAGCTTTTGAGATTCTTTTTCCATCTGGCAAATTTGACTTTTTAAAGCATTCTTCTCCTCATTGCCCTTTTGGGCCTCTTTTGCCATTTGAGTTAGTCTATTTTTAAGGTGTTTTTCTCAGTCAGGCTGTTGACCCTCATTTCATACTTTTCCTGCATCCTTCTCATTTCTCTTCCCAATTTTTCCTCCTCTTCTCTTATTTGATTTTTAAAGTCCTTCTTGAGGTTCTCTTTGGCCTGCAACCTGCTCATGTTTTCCTCTGGGGCTTTTGGAGCAGGACTTCTGACCTCACAGTCCTCCTCTGGCTCTATGCTTCCAACGTCTTTGGCACCAAAGTAGGAGTTTAAGGTTGGATTTTTCTGTTTAATTTGTTTCCTTTGCCTTGGCATGTTGCCACTTAATTACTTGACTTTTGGGCTTGTTGCCACAGTATGGCTGGGCCGCCAGACAGGGAAACTTTCATCCCAAACATGTGGGGGACAACTTCCATTTCTGGAAAGCTGGAAACCCACCCAAGACCTCCACCCCAGATCACAATCCAGATCCAGGTAGGTTAAAGCAAGAGCGATTACCCCCCAAGACTGATCGCTGGATCTCCCTACAGTTCACAGGCCAGGAGCTGGAGCTGCCTCTGAAAACTACAAAATGGCATGTTTCCTCAGCGGCTTCTAGCCCCCAGGGGAGGAAGCCAAGGCATTCCCCAAATACTTGTCCCAAAGTCCATAGGGCACTAACCTCTCACTTTGTCCTAGGCATGTCTATGTTGATAATTCTGGAATCGCCACAGCTGCTGGTATTCTGGGGTCCCTCCAGCCGGCTGCTGGCCCTGCCGCCCTGGGGCTAAAACCGCAACTCAAGCGGACTTGTGCTAGGCTCCCTGCACATTGCGTGCTGTGCAGCTGGCACTGCACTGGTACTTCCTGCAGAGCTGCTGGGCTGTCCTCAGTGGGAGGTTAGCTTCTCTGTGTCTTTCTGTGGGTGCTCGGGCTCCAGAAGTTGTTCAGAGTCCCCTTTTACATAGTTTGGAGGTAGTCAGGGGGGAGAGTGGCTTGGACGGGCTGTTTCTTCTCCTCCATCTTGGCTCCGCCCCAATAAGTTCCTTATGATTTCTTTTCCCTTTTTGCCTTCTCATGCTTCTCTTGCTTCTTTTATCTCAATGTCAAATTTTCTATTCAACTCTGGTTTTTACTTCAAGAATACTTGAAAGTCCTCTATTCCACTGAATGACCATATTTTCCCCTGAAACATGATACTCAGTTATGCTGGGTAGGTGATTCTTGGTTTTAATCCCAGATCCTTTGACCTCTGGAATATCATATTCCAAGCCCTTTGATCCCTCAGTATAGAAGCTGCCAGATCCTGTATTATCCTGATTCTGTTTCCACAATATTGAAATTGTTTATTCCTGGCTGCTTGTAATACTTTTCTCCGTGATCTGGGAATTCCAGACCTGGCTATAATTTTCCTAGGAGTTTTCTTTTGGGGATATTTTTCAGGAGTTAATCTGTGGATTCTTTCGACCTCTATTTTGCCTTCAGTTCTAAAACATTAGGGTAGTTTTCCTTGAGAATTTCTTGGAGGATGATTTCTAGGTTCTTTCTTTGATCATGGCTTTCAGGTAGTCCAATAATTTTTAAATTATATCTCCTGGATCTATTTAACAGGTAAGTGGTTTTTCCCATGAGATATTTCACATTGCCTTCTATTCTTTCATTTGTTTGGATCTGTTTAACAGCATCTTGATTTTTCATAAAGTCACTGGCTTCCCTTTGTTCCATTTTAAATCTGAAAGAATGATTCTCCTTAGTGAGATTTTGAGATGTTATTTCCATCTGGCAAATTGGCTTTTTAAGGCATTCCTCTCCTCATTGCCTTTTTGAGCCTCTTTTGCCATTTGACTTAGTCTATTTTTTTTTAGCATTTTAAACAAATGCTTTATTAACTTCTGTTTTACATCATTCATTTCCGCCAGATTTTGAGTTACAATCATTTTCCCCCCATTATTCCCCTACCCAACCTCCCAGAATAGCAGTCCCACAAGATATCGTTTCCTCCAATCTGCTCTCTCCCATACCTTCTCCCATACCCCCTTCGACTTTTCCATTAGAGGAAGATGAATCCTTGAGTCCCAATGCCTGCACATCTTATCTCCCAATTATAGGCAAAAGAGTATTAATAATAGTATTTTTATATATATTTGAAACATTTAATGTTACGACCTCGAATTTCAGATCCATTTCCTTCCTCCCTTGTCACCCATTCCCTCTTGGGAGATAAGTAATTCAGTATATGTTGTACATGTCTAGCTATGCAAAACATTATCATAGTAGATATATTGTACAAGGCTGGTTATAATTCCCTCCCACTCATCCCACCCCCCACCTGGTCGATTCCCTACATGATCCTGTCCCTCTTCTATAGTGGGTACTTCCAACCTCCCCTCACCCCAAGGATGCCCTCCCATCCATCATCCCTCCTCTCATCCCCCTTCCCCCTATCCTGCTGCAGGTTGAGATATCCCATTTAGTATGTATGTCATTTTCTCCCTGAACCAAATTCAATGTGAATGTGGTTTTGCCTTTTTAGCCTTCCTTATTCTCCCCCTCCTTTGCAACCACTTCCCCTACATGAGATAGTTTACCCTACCATGTCTCTCCCCATCTCCTCTTGCCACTTTCCTCTCTCACCTCATAATTTCATCCCTTGAGTATTCTCCCTTCCCAACAAATTCAACCTATGCCCTCTATCCATATATAACTGTAACCATATACACACACATTCACATATGTATTCATATGACCACACCCCTTCTTCCATTATTTTCATAGTGAGAAAGATATCATCAGTCACAGTTATTGCTTTTCCATATAGGAATGTAAATAGTTCAACTTTGATAAGTTCCTTTTGATTTCTTTTCCCTGATTACCTTCTCAGGCATCTCTTGCTTCTTGTGTCTGGATGTCAAATTTTCTATTCAACTCTGGTTTTTTCCTCAAGAATGCTTGAAAGTCCTCTATTCCACTGAATGACCATATTTTCCCCTGAAACAAAATACTCAGTTTTGCTGGGTAGGTGACCCTTGGGTTCATTCCCAGTTCTTTTGCCCTCTGGAATATCATATTCCATGCCCTTCGATCCCTCAGTGTAGAAGCTGCCAGGTCCTGGGCTATTCTGATTGTGTTTCCACAATATTGAAATTGTTTCTTCCTGGCTGCTTGGAGTATTTTCTCCTTGATCTGGGGATTCTGGAACCTGGCTATAATATTCCTGGGAGTTTTCTTTTTGGGATCTTTTCAGGAGGTGATTGGTGGATTCTTTCAACCTCTATTTTGCCCTCTGGATCTAAAACATCAGGGCAGTTTTCCTTGAGAATTTCTTGAAGGGTGATTTCTAGGTTCTTTCTTTGATCATGGCTTTCAGGTAGTCCAATAATTTTTAAATTGTCTCTCCTGGATCTATTTTCCAGGTCAGTGGTTTTTCCCATGAGATATTTCACATTGCCTTCTAATCTTTCATTTGTTTGGATCTGCTTCACAGCATCTTGATTTCTCATAAAGTCATTAGCTTCCATTTGCTCCAGTCTAACTCTGAAGGAATGAATCTCCTCAGTGAACTTTTGAGATTCTTTTTCCATCTGGCAAATTTGACTTTTTAAGGCATTCTTCTCCTCATTGCCCTTTTGGGCCTCCTTTGCCATTTGAGTTAGTCTATTTTTTAAGGTGTTGTTTTCCTCAGTCAGGCTGTTGACCCTCATTTCATACTTTTCCTGCATCCTTCTCATTTCTCTTTCCAATTTTTCCTCCACTTCTCTTATTTGATTTTAAAGTCCTTCTTAAGGTCCTCTATGGCCTGCAACCCGCTCATGTTTTCCCCTGGGGCTTTTGGAGCAGGACTTCTGACCTCACAGTCCTTTTCCCGCTCTATGCCCCCAAAATAGGAGTCTAGGGTTGCATTTTTCTGTTTCCTTTGCCTTGGCATGTTGCCACTTAATTGCTTGACTTTTGGGCTTGTTGCCACACTATGGTTTTAAGGCCAGCTAGAGGAATTTTCGTCCCGAACGTGTGGGGGGCAACTTCCGTTTCTGGCAAGCTGTAAACCCACCCACAACTTCCACCCTAGATCACAATCCAGATCCAGGGAGGTTAAAGCAAGAGCGATTACCCCCCAAGACTGATCGCTGGATCTCCCCACGATTTGTAGGCTGGGAGCCGGAACTGCCTCTGAAAACTGCAAAATGGCGTGTCTCCTCAGCGGCTTCTAGCCCCCAGGGGAGGGAGCTGACGCATTCCCCAAATACAGGTCCCAAAGTCCATAGGACACTAACCTCTTACTTTGTCCCAGGCATGTCTATGTTGATAATTCTGGAGTCGCCACAGCTCCTGGTGTTCTGGGGTTCCTCCAGCTGGCTGCTGGTCCTGCCGCCCTGGGGCTAAAACCTCGGCTCACGGGGACCTGGGCTCGGCTCGGCTCAGCTCCTGCGCTCTGCGCTCTGCGCGTTGCCGGCTCCCAGACCACTGTGCTGGTCCTTCCTGCAGGGCTGCTGTGCTGTCCTCAGCAGTAGGTTAGCTTCTCTGTGTCATTCTGTGGGTGCTGGGGCTCCAGAAGTTGTTCAGAGTCCTTTTTTACATAGTTTGTGGGGAATCTGGGGGCAGAGAGGCTTGGACGAGCTGTTTCTACTCCGCCATCTTGGCTCCGCCCCCTATGCTGATCATCTTTATCCTGATATCCAAGAGGCATTCCCAACTCAACACATCCAATACTAACAAATTCTAAAAGTCAGGCAAGAACAACAAAACACACCTGGGGCAATCAGCACAAAGGACCTCTCCAATCAACATTTAAAGATTAATTCTGGTGATATAAGGAGCAGAAGACTAGATCTTAGAATAAGATCTCATCTTCCTGGAGTCATGTTCCACTTTGAGAATGAAAGACAAACAAAAACAACAACAACAACTGTATGAGGTGGAAACAGACCCTCAGGCATTGGGCTGAGCTGTTGAAGCTACTTCTAGAAAGAGAGTACAAAGTGGGGTCAGACTGGAGCCTAGGTAGGCTAACCAGCTGCTAATTGGGAATAGGTGGAAGTCCCACCTTGTAGCTTTCTGTTGTAACTAAATTATTCTTCTTAACCATGCCCTAAGAAACAGGTGTTTCTGCCTGTTAGAGTGTAAATGCTGTCAATATCTTCTAAATTTAGATCTCTTTGGGCAAAGCCCCATTCATCTGCCCTTGTTATAGCTGTGCAAAAATGGAGCTCATAAGCCAGCCCCTTCTTTAAACTTCCCATCTCTCTTGAGGGCATTATTATTCTACCAGTGACTCAGCTTTGCTGACTGTACCAACTGAGATTTTTCCCACTCCCACCCTGACTACTATTCCATAATTGCTCAATTCCCAAGTTTTATCATCTGCACAGCCCATCTCACATTTAAAGCCTCCCACACTTTGAGTCCAATATAACTTGCCACACATTTCTTATTAGGGGAAAAGGAGGACAGGAATAAGAATTTATGTGATGCCTGCTGTATGCCAGACATTGTGGTAAGTGCTCTTTGCAAATATTTCCTTTGATCTTCACAACAACCCTGAAGGTGGAATCTATCGTTATGCTATTATTATTATTCCTCATTTTATGTTGTGGAAACTGAGGCAAACAGAGGTTAAGCAATTCATCCAAGGTTACACATGCTAGCAAGTGTCTTAAGGGTGGGTTTCGAATTCAAGTCTCCTTGACTGCAGTCTCAGCACTTGATCCCCTGCACCAGCAGTTGCCTCAACCTTTTTATTACAACCTTTAAGCACAATATATTCCAGGAAAATTGTTTTACTGGCTGACCCAGATTATCCTAGTACTTTGAATGCATTCTCTCTTCACTCCTGCCTCTTTAGAATTCCTCCTTTCTTTTGTTGGGAATTCCTCAACCAACAGGTTCTAAGATTCTCCTATAGGGAGTATTTCTTCCACCTTGGTCCATTTGATTGAAGGTCAATAAATCAGGAGATAAAGCTAGAAGATAAAAAGTTTTATTAGCACCAGCTGATTGGCAGTTGCCAGGTGCCTGTCAGAATCTTCAGTTCCTTTTTGTGTTTGGGAGGTTGGCAATAGGGACAAGATGTCAGGTGAATTGGGGAGAATGTGTTAACTTTGGGGTCTTAGGAGTTACAAAAACAAGGTTTATTCCCATGGGATAATGCATTTCTCTGAGATTAGTTTTATCGGAATATCCTGTTAGGGCAGGAAATTTCTAAGATAGTAGAGGTAGAGTATCTCTAATAGTAGAATCTTCACGATAGGAATCAAGTCTATAGTTCTGTTTCTTTAACCTCTAAGGTTACTTTTTCTGAGGAGATATTGCCCTCCATTCTCGCAGGTCATTTCCTCCACACCTTTAAGACGCAGGTACCATCTCCTTTGTAAAATCTTGTTGCTTTTGTTAACCAGTCCCCGTTCCCCAAATTATCTTGTTTTTTCCTTATGTGTGTATATAGTGAGACAGTATAGCTTCAATGGATCAATCATCAAGAAATCTCCAAGTGAAGAAAGATCCAGATATAGGATTAAGGTCAAGGTCCTATGATCCTGGTTATGTTCTTTAGCTTCTCGGTGTGTGTAGGCAATTCTCTGTCTAAAACTTACAGAATCTCTGTTGATTTATATAAATAGGAGGTGGTTCCTCACCCTGAGTTCCCTATGTCAATAAAATTACAACTGAATTTTCTTCCTGGAGAAAAAAAGATCCAAATATTAGACTTCTAGAGTTAAATAAACATACAGGAATCTGTCTATAAAATTTGGCATTAAATAGGTCTTTGATTCTTTTGATGAGTCATTTTGCTAGTCAGCCAATCAATCAACAAGTATCTATTACAGTAAATGTTTATTATGTGCTAGACATATTATTTGCTAATAGCTGTCCATGCTTATAGGGGTATAGGATCACCCCTTTAAAGCTACTGGATTGTGGCTCTCATTGGAGTAGTCAAGTGGGCTCCTCCATCCTACTGACCAAGCTGGCTGGTCTGCTCTGGCTAAGGCTGGCTGACCAGTGGATAAACCATGTTTTCTTTTGTTTTTAATACAAATTTTAGGAAAGGATTTATTTTGCTAGGCATGGGGGTGGGAGGGCACATGCCTTGAAGTTACATTCACATATAAATGGGGGCTTTAGGAATTTAATTAACAACTCTTTTGTGAGAGGTCATAAGTTTCATAAGAGAAATAGGTCAAGGGGACTTATGAGCTATAGGTTTTGGTACAGGGACCCACAAAATATCCTGAATCTGGGGTAGTCCTCCCTTTGGGGAACTCAACTTGTGAGAGCTAGTTGAGGGAGTATATACAAGAAGATGTGATAATGCAGGTGTGGTAGAAACAATATCGGTCATATAAACTACTACTGCTGCTAACAACAACAGCACCAACAATAACAGTAATAAAACTAACATTTATATAGAACTTGCTATGTGCCATTCCCTGTGCTAAGCACTTTACAAATATCATCTCATCTGATCCTCAGAGCAACCTGGAATGCATGCTATCCCCATTACAATCCCCATTACTATCCCCCTTTTACAGCTGAGGAAACTGAGATTAAGTGATTTTGCCCAGGGTCATGCAGCTTACACTTGAGGCCTGATTTGAACACAGATCTTCCTTCCTGACTCTAGGCCTGGCGCTCTATGTATTCTACTGTCAGCTACCTCAAGATGACTATACCTAGGGGAAGGATTTTCAACTAAAGGAGAAATAAAAGTGACTCTAGAAGATAAAATGGATAACTTTGGTTACATAAAATTGAAATTTTTGCATAAACAAAATGCAGTTAGAATTGGGAGGGGAAAATTTAACTGGGAGAAATCTCTTCAGCAAATTTCTCTGACAAAGATCTAATATTCAATATATATTCAGTATATATGCATATACATATATACCTATACATTTATACATATATGTACATATGTAAATATATATATTTGATACAGATGTATGAGAATAAATAAAGGAAAAAGAATTTAGTGTTATTACGTGCCAAGAATGTGATCAAAAAAAGAGCCTTAACATCATCTTTCAAGAAATTATCAAGGAAAACTGCCCTTATGTTCTAGAACTAGAGATTCAAAAGAATCCATCAATCACTTCCTGGAAGGGATACCAAAATGAAAACCCCTAGGAATATTATAGCCAAATTTTAGACCTCTCAGATCAAGATGAAAATTCTGTTAGCAGCCAAAATGAAACAGTTCATGGAGCCATAGTCAGAGTAATATAAGATTTAGCAGTTTCTATATTAAAAGATTGGAAGACTTGGAATATGACATTCCAGAGGACAAAAGAGCTAGGATTACAATCAAGAGCCACCTATCCAGCAAACTGAATATAATTCTTCAGGTGAAAAAAAAATAACATTCAGTGAACTAGAGGACTTTCAAGCACTCCTGATGAATATACCAGAAGTAATAGAAAATTTGACTTTCAAATACAAGATGTAAAATAACCTATAAAGGTAAACAGGAAAGAGAAATCATAAGGGATTTGATAAGGTTCAACTGTTTCTGTTCCTACATGGGAAAAATCTCTTAATTTTTTTTCATTATTAAGGCAGTTAGATGGAAAAAGAAGATAGAAAGATAAAAAGCAGAGGTGTGAGTTGAAGGTGATGGTATGATTATCTAAAAAAAGAAAAGAACAAGGAAGAAGAATGTACTAGGAGAAAGGGAAAGGAAGAGGTAGAGTGGGATAAATTATCTGATATAAAAGAGGCTTGAAAGATATTTTACAGTGGAGGGGTAAATGGGGGAAGTGTGAAAGGAAGCACATGAACCTTATTCTCATTGGAATTGGCTCAGAGAGGGAATAATATACATACTCATTAGGAAGGGAAAGGGATAAGAGAAGGTGGGGAAGTTGAAAGAAGGGAGGCCAGTTTAGGGGAGGTAAAAATCAGAAGCAAAACACTTTTGAGGATGGATAGGGTAAAAGAAGAGAGACAATAGGATAAAAAAAGGGAAAATGGGATGGAGGGAAATACATAGTTTGTAATTATTACTGTGAAAAAATTTCACAGTGTTTCTTTGATAAAAGCTTATTTTCTCAAACATATAGAAAACTGAGTCAAATTTATAGAAATAAAAGTCATTCCTCAATTGATAAATGGTCAAAGAACATGAAGTTTTCAGATGAAATAATCAAAGCCATCTATAGTCATATAAAAAAAAATGTTCTAAATCTCTGGTAATGAGATAAATGCAAATTAAAACAAGTGCCTGGCACATAGCAGTTTCTATATATCTACTACATCACACCTGTAAGATTGACTAATATGAGAGAAAAGAAAAAAGACAAATTTGGAAGGAATGTGGGAAATTAAAACACCAGTGTATTATGGTATGTATTATATCAGATGTATACTGATTTCAACCATTCTGGAGAGCAATTTAGAACTATTTCTAAAGAGCTATAAAACCATGCATATCTCTTTGACCAAGTACTACCCCGACTGGGTCTGTATAACTAAGAGATAAAAAAAAGGAAAAGAACCTATGTATACAAAAATATTTATAGCAGCTCTTTTGGAGTTGGCAAAGAATTGGAAATTGAAAGGATATCCATCAATTGGAGAATGGCTGAACATGTTGTAAATGATTGTGATGGGATACTATTGTGCTTTAAAAAAGGGTGAGCAGGATTCTCTGAAAAAAAAAATTTGGAGAGACAAATGAACTGATACAAAGTGAACTAAGCAGAACCAGGAGAACATTGTACACAACAATATTGGATGATGATCTATGAGTAGCTTTGCTATTCTCAGCAATACAGTGATTTAAGACAGCTCTGTAGGACTTATAGTGAAAGGTGCTGCCCATCTCCAGAGAAAGAACTGGTAGAGCCTGTATATGGATCAAAGATACTTTTTTTTACTTTATTTTCATTGGTTTTTTTTTTTGTCTGTGTTTTCTTTCACAGAATGACTTAAATGGAAATGTGTTTTGTATGACTACATATGTATAATTTAGGCATACACATGTATGCCTTCTCAATGAGGGGGGATGAAAGGAATGGAGAGAATTTGAACTCAATATTTGAAACAAATGTTAAAATTGTTTTTACATGTAGTTGTGGAAAAATAAAATATTAAGTAAGATTAAAAAAGTTTTCTTAAGGTACTAAGGGTAACCCTATTGAGAAGAAATATATTTTCCCTACTTACCATTCTAGCCATAAAATCTCTACCCAGTGTTTTTCCATATGTGAAACCAGGCACAATAATGATATTTTAAAAATCTTAAACACAATCATTTCAATAATAATACAAAAGAAATAATATTATAGATATTAATATGATAAAGTGAACACATTAATAATAACATACATGACATACAATATGCTTATAAACTCAGATCATACTATCCACTGGTATGCTCAATATCTATAGGGAAGAATAGGTATATGTAATAGTAATGTAATTTGATCCCTTTGTATTGGCAAAGCTAACAGGTACTTAGCACCTAGTTTGAAATTAATTAGATCAAGCCTCTGTTAAGAAACAAAAGGTATGAACCCCTGTTGCTGATGTAACAGGAAATTGCTGATGTAACAGGAAGGGGAAGAACAGGGAGGAGCTAATAGGTATATAAGGAGAAGCCCTAGCTGGAATTTCAGATCTTCTTGGAGTAAGGTTCTGGAGGCTAAGGAACAGAGGCAGAGGCAGAAGCTAGAAAGAATGATTTTTATTTTGAGAACTTGGATGAAACGATTTTGATTCTGGGAACCAGCTGAAACTTCTGCTGAGTCTGAGGGCCAGCCAGAGCTGCAGAAGACTGAGGAAGCATGACTGTGGTGCTGGTATTTTGTCTGTTTGTGACTTTGTTAAGCCTTGACTTCTCAGAAACAGAGACTGTGGAGGATTTAAGGTGGATTGAACACTGCGAACTTTAGTGTGGAACAGGAACTGCATGGAGAGCTGGACAAGGAACTGGGAGCTGTCTGCCTTTGAACCCAGGTGACAGTTTTGTGAATCCAGGGAGGATCTGGGACCATGGAAGGGGATCCAGGGAAGCTGAAAGCCTGCCTTGAGTCAAGATGAAAAGACCAATCAGTGAATACTGAGTAGTGACTGATGAAATTGTCTGAGTAGTGACTGACCCTGATGTGAGGTTTTGATTTGGGAATCACTTTGGGAACAGTTATGTGGTTTGGCCAGATGAGACTCTAGGCAGCCATTGATCCCCCCCCACCCCCACCCCCCACTTCAAAAACCCAGATGTTGGTGCTTCCCTCTCTGGTAACTAAGTATGGATGTGATGATCAGACAGCTGGAAGCCCTGTCTGCTGAATTGTGTTATTTTCTGTTGAGTAGTAATTGATAGAATTGTAATTTATTTGTGATTGTATTTTGTGATTGAATTAAGGACTCTGTGATTGACTAAATGAACACTACCCGGGGTGAAGTACTTTGACTTTTGTATTTTGTATCCCTTAAGGAGGTAAGCCTCCTTAATATTGATTGAATTATTGAGTAAAGAGGCAAGCCTCCTTACGGATGATTGAATGATTGAGTTACTAAATGATTGTACTTTGTTGAAAACTATTGTGACCACTTTGGTGGAAACTATGTGGCCATTTTAGTGATAAGTCATTGTGAATGCTGTATTTTGTTTTTTTTTTTTTTTGTGGTAAGCTGTAACATTATGAATGCTGCACTTTGATTTTCTGTGAATGTTTTGCTCTGATTTGTTATTGCATAAATAGAGTGTTCACTATACTATGTAATCAGAACTTTGAAAGCTGTTCACATCAGCATTCTTATGGAAAGCTGCTTGTGTGTGGCTTTACAGTATACCTGACAGAGGAACACATAAGGAAGGAAAACTCATATACTTAGGATAATTCACATTCCTTGGCTGCTGCCTTCAATGTTATTGGTCCATTCAGAAACATGAGCACCACATGAAGCTGCTTCTCTGTTTACTGCTAGATTGTTGACACCTTACTACACTTCAGATGGGGAACTCTTTTACCTTGATCTAATAAAACTTTTACAAACTCTTTCAGTTAATTATTACCCTTAAGAGGGCATTTAGAAAGTATTAACTCTCTATGTGAATGAAAGTTCTCTTTAAGTCAAAGAATGGCAAAACTCATCAAACTGGCTACCTCCGGTTATTAGGATCAACCTTGCCAGATATTCACTCACCTTATGTTATGTTCTCCAATCCAAATAGAGCTTACAGTAGCATGGCTCTGGCTCATCAGGATACCAAAGCAGCTACAAAATCCATTCTACTTTTCCTTTTCAAAGCAGATGTAATAGTAGAGAGTAACAAGCCTTCACCTTTTTTCAAACTCTAGGTCATATTTGTCAATTGACCTCTTGGTCAATGAAGTCAATTACTTTCACAACTAATCAGGAATTGAAACCTTTTATTAATACACTGATGCTCCCCATCACAACTCTTACAGAGTAGATTTTCAGCCCTTACCTATGTCTTTAATTATTCACTTCAGGTTCCTCTTTTTCTCCTGCTGTAGTTGTTGCTGTTGTATCTTCAATCACTTAAATGAGAACCTCCTAATGCACAGACTTACCTTTTGCTTAAAAGGTCATAATTCCCCAACCTTATCAAATAATGATTTTAATGACACCTCAATATCTAAATGCTTAATTTCTCATTTTCCTAGTTTTACCTTCTTTAGTCATAAAATACATATATACAAATTATCTAAAATACTATGGTGCTTTGCAGCTTTCCAAGATTGTCTCAACAGGGTTGTCCATCTCTCTAGTTCCCTTAAAACTTTCTTTTTTTTTTTAAGTCTATCCATTATGGCGAACTTTTTAAAAATTACTTTTAATTAATTTGTTAGTTTAGTTTCAGTTAACATGATTCAATTCCATAGTTCCTTGAATTTCAGATTTCCATTACCTCCCTGCCCCCACACCCCACAACAGCATGTAGTCCAGTATAGGATCTACAAATATTTTCATATTAGACATTAGTCCAATTACAAAGGCATATTGTATTTGGTGGGATGGAAAATGGTAAAGAAGAAATAAAACCAAACAATGAGAAGAAAAAGATCAATTAGTTTGCTTCCATCAGGATTCAGGCACAGCTCTTTCTAGTTATATCACTGGATGTCACATTTTTCTCCTTCGTGAGTCTTTCGGGATTGACCCATATCACTGCATTGCTGAAAAGAGTCCAGTCCATCACAGTTGGTCATCACACATATGATGTGTCTGTGACTGTATACAGATTTCTTCTGATTCTACTCTTCTCGCTCAGCATCAGTTTGTACAAGTCTCTCCAGGTAAATGTGAAATCTGTCTCCTCCTCCTTTCTTATAGCACAATAATATTCCATTACATTCATATACCACAGCTTGTTTAGCCATTCCCCAATTGATGGGCATACCTTTAATTTTCAATTCTTTGCAACCATGAAAAGAGCTGCTATAAATATTTTTGTACATATGGGTATTATGCTCAGTTTTGCTGGGTAGTTATTCCTTGGTTGCAGTCCCAGCTCTCTTGCCCTATGAAATATCAAATTCCAATCCCTCCAATCTTTTAATGTAGAAGCTGCTAGGTCCTGTGTGATCCTAACTGTAGTTCCTCAACATTTGAATTGTTTCTTTTTGGCTGCTTGCAGAATTTTTTCCTTAATCTTATAATTCTGGAATTTGGCTACCATATTTCTTGGAGTTTTCAGTTTGGGATCTCTTTCAGGAGGAGTCCAGTGAATTCTTTCCATACCTATTTTATCTTCTGATTCCAGGACCTCAGGACAGTTTTCTTTGACAATCTCTTGGAGGATGTTGTCTAGGCTGCTTTTTTCATCATGGCTTTCTGGTAGAACATAATTCTTAAATTATTTCTCCTGGATCTGTTCTCTAGGTCAGTTGTTTTTCCAGTGAGATATTTTACATTTTCTTCCAATTTTTCAATCGTCTTGTTTTGTTTGATTGACTCTTGGTGCATCATAGAGTTCTGAGTTTCAATTTGATTGAATCTAATTTTTAACGAATTATAGTCTTCAGTTAGTTTTTGAAGGTCCTTTTTTGTGGAAGTATTTTCTCCAATTACTTCACTGAGACTTTTTTCCAAGTTGGTCACTGCCTCCCTGATTTGGTCTTTAAAATCTTTCTTAAGCTCTTCCAAGAATGCTATTTGGGCTTGGGACCAGTTCATATTTCCTTCTGTGGTCTCAGGTGTGGTTGGAGAGTCCATATTGTCCTCTGTATTTGGTTGTTTTTGACCTACATAGTAAGCTGGGATTGATTTTCTTGCCTTCCCCTTCTCCTTCTCAGCTTCCTTCCTTCCCATTGTGATTTCCTCAGATTTCTCCCTCTATACCCCTGTGCTATAAGCAGGCTTTTGTTGGTCAGATGAGGTGGGGCTTGTTGGGACCCCTCCCTCTCTTCTCTTCAGACTCCTGGCTGTCTCAGTTACACCCTTTCTTGGAGACTCCCAAGCCTGGGGCTATTTCCATTAATTTGGGATTTCAATCTGGGTGGGAGACTTATCTTTGGGTTTTCTACTTCATGAAGGAGGGATTGGAGGATCTGAGCAACTAGAATTTACTTTGCCATTCTAGCCCCTGTATTATACAGGCAGGCAGTTTCTAATCTTCCAGGCTGGGGGCCGAAAGCTGTAGGAGAAGCTGCTTTCTCTGCTGGGGGCCTGACTCTCCTACCTGGCTCCAATAATTCCTCCTGTCCCCTCTTAGATGAAGGTGAGATGACTGTGATTCGCCCTTGGTAAGTCTGCAGGCTGGGGCTTCTTCTCTCTCTGGTGTAGTCTGCTTGTCTGCTCTTAAGTCTGAGCTGTGCAGACACCATGTGCCCTGCGCTTGTCCTGTCTGGACGCTTTGTCTCCATGTTGATTTTGTCACTCCAGAATCTGTTCAGATTCAGTTTTTAAGGTTTAGTGACTGAGGAGCTTATCGAGGTTACTGCTTCCTTTCCGCCATCTTGGCTCCACCCCCTCAAAACTTTCTTTACATTCTATTTCTCTCTCTCTCTCAAATAAAAATTCTTTCTTCCACTCTTTATAACATTTAACTGCTCTTATGCAAGTGAGGCACCCCTCCACCTTGTTGACAAAGAGATCTAACTCTCATTTTCTCTCCTAAACTGTCCAAAATCCCATTTGAAAGCTATATTTCTTCATATAAATATATTAGCAATGTATATAAGGTGTTCCAAAAGTCTGGGCAATATTAAGCTATTGGAACACTCTGTATTAAAACAAAGTTCTTTTCTACTCATATTAAGTATTGGTATGTTCATCTACAACAGCAGCAATATCCCACACCTTTTGCCAACTAATATAAATCCCTTCCTTTACATATAATCCCATTTTCTTCCCTTTTTGTCATTAACTATTCCTTATAGAAAGGACCTTAAAGAGACAGTGGATCTTACATATGTATGTATATATGCTAAAGAAACTAATGATGTAGGGAAGTTACAAAAATATTTATGACAGCATCTTTTGTTATAAAAAAGAACTAGAAGCAAAGTGGGCATCTATTAGTTGAGAATGGCCAGACAAGTTGTTTACATAAATGTGGTGGTATTGAATATCACAATTTTGTAGTAAGAAATGACAAATATGACAAATAAAGAGAAACCTGGGAAGATTTTCATCATCTGATGTAGAGTGAAATGAGAGAAAGAAAGATGGTATCTACTGAGGATGGGAATTGAGGGAGGTAGATGGTGAGGAGTCAACCTGAAAGTGTGGAAATCAAGGCCCTGATAACATAAGGTGAACATTTATCTATGATGACTGGAGGACCAAGGAAGTCAATATATTGACTGGTTTTAAAGGGTTTTTCTATTCGATGCAAAGGAATATTCCTACTGAGAGGAGGAGGAAGGCAGAGTCAAGATAGAAGAGTAAAGCCAGTATTTTTTCCAAACTCTCCCAATACACTCCCCTCTATAACAACCTAAAAAAGTGCCAACCTGAATTCTGTACAGTAAAGTCAATTAAAAATCATTTTTTCCAGCTCAGAGAAGCTCAGGAAGATAGAGAGGTCTGTGGACACTGTGGTGGAGGCTGACAAGGAGTGAACAAGTCAACAGAAATGGTTTTTATTGTGGTGTCAATGGCCACTTTGGCAGCTTAGACACTGGGAGCAGCCCAGTACCCAGGGATGGGGACTGAATTCTTGAGTAGAAAGAGATCCAAAGGGACCCCTGTTCTAGCACTGAAGTTGCTGATCTAGCAACAATGTCAACTTTTACCCTGTTCTGGGTCACTGTTCCAGGATAGAGAAGAATGGGAGCAGGGGTCCTGTCTGGGAAAGGGAAATAACACAGATCGAGAAGGCAGTGACAAGACTTCTGCCCAAATCATACTACATTGGCAGCACTGAAAATTTAGAGACTCCCAGGACTGAGCTGTGGAAGCAGGAAAAGGACATAAAAGAACAGAAGCTCCAGCAAGAATCCCCCCTAGAGGTGAGCAGAGCCCAGCACAGCACAAAAGTCAAAGTCAAGAAGTAGGCCAGCAAAATGAGCAAATGACATAAAAGAATATATATTAAATTATTCTTTTATGTCATTTGGTCATATACATATGACCAAATATATATTAAGGTGACATGTATGCTTAAGACACAAACTCAGAATAATGACTTGAAAACATCTGCATGCAGAACCTCAAAGAAAAATACAGATTGGGCATGAGCCCAACAAGAATTTCTAGAAGAGTTTGAAAAAAGAGAGCCCCTCCCCTCCCCCCCAAAAACCAAAAACATAGATTTTAAAAATTAAATGAATGGTAGAGGAAAAATTGGAAAGAGAAATAATAGTTATTCCCAAAACATACAAAGACAGCATTAACAACTTGGTAAAAGAGGCACAAAAATACTGAAGAAAATAACCCCTTAAAAATAGAATTGATGAAGTGAAAGATAATGACTCCTTGAGGTAACTATTGAGAGAAGGTGTTAGTGAGTAGCAATATTGATGCAGAAGCAGAAGAAAGGAGTATCAATGAAACACATTAGAAATACAGAAAAGAGAGTAGAAGGGATAGGTAGAACTAGGGTACTTTTGTTACTACCATGTTAAAAATTGAAAATACTTAAAAATAAAGTAATACAATCTCACAGTTTCAGTTATAATCCTTTTCTATTCCTTGTATATTGAAATGTTCTTATTTGTTGTTAATATTTGTTAATTTCAGAATTAAAAAAATAGATTATAGGGAATTCCTTTTATTCCTTTTCTCCCTCTCGCTTACTCCCTCTGTCTTCCTCAATTCAATGTCACAGATACATGTGAAGTCTAGATGCTGTCTCTTCACTTGTGAATAGACCTCCCTATGTCTTACATTTTTGCAAGAATGGGGAGCAAGGGGCGGTGGTGGTAAGACAGCGTGTGGTACATTTGTAAAGCATTATCACCAATGGCTTTTGTATATAGTTATGGAATACTTTTCAAATATTTGCCCTCAACATTTATGATAGTTGAAAGAGCAGGGTCATGATAATATATGTCATTTGGGAAGTACAATCTTTCTAATATTTATTCAATATAAATTATGAAAAAGCATTTTCTGCTAGGAATAATTGGAAGCCTTTCACATTAATATTCATCCTTTTCACAAATTGTATCACTTTTGTGGTGATACTTCCCAATACAAATATTGAAGATTCATATTCTCTCATTCCAGACTGATGAATGCTAATGGGTTCCAAAGACAAATGAGAAACCATCAATTATTATTTGGTTAGTGTATCGGGATTGAAAATCACACCCTTCCTAACTGGGCAGAAGGATGACTACTTGCCTATGATTTCAACAACCTAGAGGACATTTTATTTGAAAAGGAAAAGCTAAATGAAATGTCCTTTCATGTGGTCTAGTTGCACAAAAGATACAGCGCTGAATATGGACATTGGCCGTATATGTTCCTAATGTGTCCAAAGGCTTAGGGGTTGTTTAGGACAATCTAGAGAGTTATTCTCTAATTTCCATGTCCCTTACTCCTTTAAGATTGATTCAGCAAAGCATTATGAAGTAGAAAATGAAATTTGAAAAGATCTTCTGATTTATTTTCTTAAGAGCTTTTTCTGAACCTTTTGCTCAAAAGAGCATATAAAAGTGGATTAATAGCTGAATTAAGCAACACCAGTCACTTAGATATTGTCTGCAACTGCAGAGGAAGTGTCCACCTACTGTTTACCATTGTGATTGCCTCCAACATGCATTCCATTATGTGGGGGATCTAGCAACAAAAGAAAATAAAAATCACCAGAAGTAGATGAAAGGTGCTATTGTGTTCAGGAGAAGGGGAGTTGTGCATTTTTTTTAAATGCCCTGATTTTCCCTTTAAGGAGGAAAAAAAAAGCTGGGTAAGTGTAGAGTATCAGTAGTGCTTTGGAAACACTCTGTGTTCTGATATAAGATATTTCTCCTGAGGTGTGCAATTACCTTTTAGAAAATTCTTGCCTTTCCTGTCCAAAGAAACCTATGTTTGACTTCATCTTTCTGTGCAATTTGATATCCACTGTCATATATTTACCTGGCATGATCCCTAGCTAAATGCATTCTATTCACACAACAAAACATCATCACAACCTTGGGTAGGTTGGACTGTGTCTCCAGTTATTCATTGTGAAGCTATATATTTCTATAAGTATTCACAATACCCATGTTCTACAAAGGATGGGCATCTTGTAAGGATAGTTAGCATACTTATCCAAATCATTATGCTGATTTAAAAAAAAGCATAGTCTGTGTGTTATGACCAAATTAATAACTAGTAATGGTGTCCTATATGTCCAGTGCATAGCCAAAGTGAGCCCTGAAGGAGACCCTAAA
Source organism: Gymnobelideus leadbeateri (assembly GCA_011680675.1). Classification (NCBI taxonomy): domain Eukaryota; kingdom Metazoa; phylum Chordata; class Mammalia; order Diprotodontia; family Petauridae; genus Gymnobelideus; species Gymnobelideus leadbeateri. The sequence goes on from WOXC01006434.1 coordinate 613,437, forward strand.
GTTATATCCTGCATATAATCATTAATACTTAAGCAAATGCAGCAGAAGGGATTGGATATAGCTAAGTAGATATATCTAAAATTCACTTTGTATCACCAGTTTCTGATGTTATGGAACTGAGACTAGAGAATAAAAGCTATCTGTAAAAAATTTTAAAATGGTGGGGTAAAAAATCTATGAACAAACATCAGTAAATAAGAGCAATCATGCTTTATCTCAATACAATGAATTTAAGCATTTCTAATCACTTGTCTGGAACTGGAGGTGTTCAAATGAGCAGAGAACTGGGGTCACTTTTTTGCGGGCAGAGTTGCTATTTCCCAACTCCTCCATTAGCCATTATCTATTCTCCTTCCTGATGAAATGGAAAATTCTACTGGAAAAATAAGAGATATGAAGTAGAATTTCCTGAGGTGCCATCATTACCCAAGCTTCCTTTTTGTGCCAATGGTTTTTTTTTCCTTTTTGTGGAGTGGGGAAGTCAGGGCAACTGGGGTTGTGATTTGCCCAAGGTCACACGGCTAGTAAGTGTTAAGTGTCTGATGCTGGATTTGAACTCAGGTTCTCCTGACTTCAGGGCTAGTGTTTTATTCACTGCTCCACCTGTGCCAATGTTTTAACTCATTTGTATGCAGTCAATCAATAATCATTTATTAAATGCCTACAACGTGCTAAAAGAGAAGTCAAAAGACAATCCCTGCCTTTAAGAAGCTCACAATCTTACCGGAAAAGACAATCAAGTGTGTGTGTGTGTGTGTGCGTGTGCACGTGTGTGTGTGTGTGTACGTGTGTGTACGTGTGTACAAGATAAAGAGGACACAATTAACAGAGGAAAGGCACTAGAATTAAGAAGGGTTGGAAAGGCTTCCTGCAGAAGTGTGAGGTCTCATTTATGTGGTTTGTGGAGTACATAAAATATTAGAAATCATTATCAGCAAATTTGTCCCTCTTGTAGAGGCAGCTGGGTGGCACAGTGGATAGAGTGCTAGGCTTAAAATCAGGAATCCTTCAGTTTAAATCCTGCCTCAAACACTTAGAAACTCTCTGACCCTGGGCACAAATAATTTAATCTTTCAGTCTCAGTTTCCTCATCTATAAAGTTGGAATAATAATGGCACCTGCTACCTCATAGAGTTGTTCTTGGGCTCAAATGAGAATATATATAAAGTACTATTCATATATGCATATTAGCTATTATTATCATTTAGCTTCTGAATCACCCGTGGAGAGGAGCAAAAAGATTACTTACCTTAATAATTTAGAGGAAAGATTTATCCTATTCTTTTCACTCTATACTTCACAGTCACATCCCCTTTTTCTCTCGTTTTCTTAGAAATTATGAATTACACAGATCCCAGTTATGTCAATCATACAATCATCAAATTCAGAACTAATTAAACAGGAATATAAATGTAACTTTAAAAAAAGAGAGGGCTTTGGAAAAGGAATGCACTCTCCATGGGAGGAGAGAGAGGGAGACAAGGAAGAAAGACAGGCAATTCACCATCTGTATGAGTTCTCTGCCAGGGGAAGTTCAATACTGATTAGACATGCCTCTTGTTCTCAGGCTGTTCCATCTGTCCAGGGTGGGCAAAGGTAGCAGTGGCAGTAGCGGAGCTCAGTGGCTCTCCAGTACCATCCACATCAGCCATCCTACCTTTAGTCTATCTCTCTAGCCTCCATTCTGTGTTCCAGCTCCTCATTCTCACTCCCCAGATTCTGAATCCAATCAATGCTCAGTGTTTCCACTCACATTTCTACTCACATCATTTCTACCTTCCTTTTTCCAGACCAGGAAAGAAGCTTATTATATTTTCCTCTGAGGCAATGACAGCCTCTCTGCTTCCAAAGGCTCATACAGTCTGCCAGCAGAGACTTGGACTTCAATCCCCACTGTTACACATTCAAAATTAACACCCACTCCCCGAAGAAGAAGGTATATTCTGGTGTTTCTGGATATAATTTAGCTGTAAGGACAGACACTGTTAGGCGGCAGCTACAGCTTAATAATTTATTCAGACTGCATAGTACCTCACCAAGGGAAGAATTCAGATAATGAAACTACTCAGAAACCTCTCACAACAAACACTATATGCACATACTTATATTGAGAGCTTTGTTATTGTTCTGTCATTTTTCAGTTGTGTCCAATTCTTTGTGACTAGATTTGGAATTTTTTTGGCAAAGATACTGAAGTAGTCTGCCATTTCCTTCTCCAGCTCATTTTACAGATGAAGAAACTGAGGCATACAGAGTTAAGTGATTTGCCCAGGGTCACAGAGCTAGTGAGTGTCTGAGGCCAGATGAGTCTTCCTGATTCCAGGTCCAGCACTTAGGTCAGCACTGAGCCAACTAGCTGTCCAAATATTGATAACACAGGTTGAACATCAAGGAGGGTAATTAATACCCTCAGTGTTCTATGTGTAATCCCAATGATTGCTACCCTCCTAACACCGAAGCTCCCGAGTCCTAGAAAAGAAAATGAGGCTGATGTAGTGGATGAAACTCTGCTCATTTATAATGGGATAATAGGTCCCAGGAAAATTGCTGGTCAGGACAATCAACTCTCCAGGTAGGGGACCTCAAACAGTATCGCTAATTGCTGGATCTGTAGTATTTTTTCTATCATGCTACTTCTGCTGGAGGATATGAAGTGTCTTCTTGGTAACTAACTATTGTTAAAATAATTTAGAAGATACTTTTAGATTAAAAAACAAAACAACCAGTGTGGTTCCCATTAATAATCAGTAGACAAATTTTATTGAATGTATTTGTTAAGAAGGTATATGACTTTAAGGACAGTTGGTGCAAAATATTTTCCCCTCTCCCCAGACCTAGGGTCCACTCTCCTATAAATACACACAGGGTCCATGAGAAGAATGAACTTTAGCTCAGACTACAATAATAATGATATGCATGTGTATGATACAAGTGTAAGTCACACCTCCTGATACTGAAAGTCCTTTCTTGGGTTTCCTCACATGGCTCACTTTAGGTATAGTTCTCTGCTAGTCAGATCATTCAGGACTGCCTACTTTATTGAGTTTTCAGTCATTTCTTCTACCTGTCGTAAAGGCTTATGCTATCCTGAACTTTTATCAATAGTCTCTTTTGGGATCTATCTTTGCTGTATCTCTTCACTTTGACACAGGATCCATTCCTGTTATCAGCCACTGTTCTTCTGCAGTCCTCTCAGGACATTTGGCTCTATTAGAACTCACAAGAATGCCTGGCCACTTCCTTTTGGGGGATATTACCTTGCCTAAGATCAGGAATGAATGAAGATAAAGAGGCAGTCACATGTTCATGGCTGCTATAACTGGGTGGAGGAATAGACTCTTTCATCTGTTAGGAAGAATGTCCCAAGAAAAAGAGTAATGGTGGGGCATGTTTCTCCTTTTGTGAATCAGTAGCCAAATAGAGGGCTCTTCATCATTCCATAGTGTAAACCCCTCAGTCATGCATGCCTGAAAATGACTTTCTCCAAATTTCCGTGCACTACACTATTACTTGGCAGGGAATATCTGTGCATGCTACAATAACTGGCTCCCAAAGACCACTTTAGCCATATTATGGCATTTTTTAGTCCATCTTTCTTCATCTATTCTACAAAAGTATCAGCTAATTTGTCAAAGTCTTAACTAAAATCTCATTAAACTATAGCTGTAGTGTTCCTCTGATACATCCTGTCAAAAAAGAAAAGAAGATAATAAAATTGATGATGACCTGTCCTTGTTGAAGTCATGCTGTCTGGTTTGTTTTTTAAACCACTCTTTCCTTTCCTAGCATTGACTTTCTCTTTAATTTGCTCAGGTATCAAAGTTAAAGTTACTGACCTATAATTTGTAGACTACATTTTCTCCCTCTCAACCCCCTTTCTCCCTACATCCTTAAAAAAATCAGAAGAATGTTTGTTTGTTTGTTTTTTCAGTCTAGAATACCTCCTTAGATTCCCTGTGATTTTCCCAGTATATGAGGCTCCCAGGAATTACTCTAGTTCTTCAGTGTGAGACACTGGCATTGTTTTAGACAATAGATTTGTACTCTGATGTGGAAGATGACCAAGCATTTTGTAGGGAAGTAAGGTACTTTAGACTGACTTCCCACATATGATATCAAAGTCAGTGGAGGTGGGCAGGCACCAATCAATTAACAAGGTTTTATGGATAGAAATTTCCAGATAGGGGCGGCTAGGTGGCGCAGTGAATAGAGCGCCGGCCCTGGAGTCAGAAGGACCTGAGTTCGGAGCCGGCCTCTGACACTTAATCCACACAAACAAAAAACCTAGCCGTGTAACCTTGGGCAAGTTACTTAACCCCAATTGCCCTAAAGGGGCGGCTAGGTGGCGCAGTGAGTAAGAGTGCCGGCCTCGGAGTTGGGATGACCCGAGATCAGATCCGGCCTCAGAAAATGAGCACCCACACATAAATAATGACTAGCCGTGTAACCTTGAGCCAGTTACTTAACCCCAATTGCTTTAAAAAAAAAAAAAAGAAATTTCCAGATATGGGGGTTAAAGAGAAGAGGCGGAATAATGGTGCCTTACAGGAGAAAAAGGATTTTCCAAAACACTGATAGCCTTCTGGGGAAAAAATGTCCCCATCAAACTAGATTTTTTTTGTTCTTCTTCAGACTATCCCAACAGTGAGAGATGAAATTTTGAGAATATGAGCTTTCATATACATTTTCTGCCAATACCTAATTTTTTAAAATTGCAGGCATACTATAAATGTGTGTAAAGATTATATGTACGTACATACGTAAGTATGTATGTATGTATGTATGTATGTATATAATATCTAAATAGTGGTGAGAATAGGTAAACTACTTTGATAAAGAGATATTACTAAATAAATCTAAGGTATCCCTGTGATGGTGTACAAACATTACTACTATGACAAGCAAAATTATTTTCAATAATAATTCATTGATAAATATTTTTACAAATCTCTAAACCTTTAAATGTATATCAATGAGCCTAGAGAGCAATAAATATTGAATTATTGGACTTAACTAAAATTTGCTATACTCTTTTTGCATTTAATAGAGTTCTTATGTTCAGTCTCTCCTCAGAAGTTTTTTAAAATTTATATCATATGCCTCACTTTTTTGTCACAACTTCCTTCCCCCCAGATATGTACATTATGAGCACTATATTGTTAGTTATCCTAACAGATATCAAATTCTAAAAAGCTGTTTTACTAAGGAGGTAACTTTTCCCTCAAGTCGTAGATGCTGTGTTATTGGAGGCGCCTACACTTAATACTGATTTTGTTTCATTATCTGTGGTGCCTTTAAACACAATGTAAGACTTTCTGCTCCTCTCTCTTAATCATATCTCCTTTTCCTGTTGTCTAAGATCACAGTTGCTACTTCAGCATCTTTAGACTTAGCTGATGCAGAATTCTTTCTATTCCATTCCTTCATTTAAACTGTATGTTTAACGCCTTTTGTTTTTAGTGGATATCATGTAAACACCATATTTTTGGGTTTTGTTTTCTTATCCATTCTGCCATACTCCATTTTATGGCTGAATTCATCCTATTCACAGTTACAATTAAAAAGGACAATTTCAGAGATGGCAGAAAACTTAGAGATCTTCTGGTAAAAGGATTCTCAACTTTTTTTTTTTATGCCATAGACCCTTTTCTCACTCTGGCAAAGCCTATGTATACCTTCTCAAAATCATATTTTTAAATATACAAAATAAAATACAAGGGATTACAAAGGAAATCAAAGGTTAGTTAAAATAAAGAAGTTCTTTTTGAAAGTTAAGAACCCTTGATATAGCAAATTCAAACCTCTCAGTTTATAGGCAAGGCCTAATGGTGTAGGTAGAAGTAGCAGGGGCAAAATTTGCTCTCAGACTTTTGAACTATAAATTCAACATTCTTTCCACTACCTTATGAAGTGATTTGACAAAAAAAATTGCATCCCTTCTTTATTGGTTTGAAACTGACCCAGGAGGCAACTATATGATTTTTTTTTTCAGGAAAAATGATCTAGAAAAAGAAACCCACTGTGTCTATTTCAGAAAAAATGTGAACATATTCTCCTTGAGGGCTGTTGGGATTTATCTTTGTTTCTGCAGCACCTAGCACACAATTAGCACTTAAAAAATATTTGTTGAATTGAATTGAAGGGAGGCAAAATGAATTAGACTGTAACATGGCCTACAAAGGTTAGTTTGGCCCCTTTGGCTACATAATCACATGACTGATATTAGTTATACATATGGATAAATTTAAAAAGACATTTTCATTTTGTAGCATTTATTTTTCCATGTGGACACAGATCAAATATTTTTACTCATTTTCTTATAAATATATAAATTTATAGATATATATACATATATTCTCAAATGAAAACTTGCCACCTTCAAATTTTATTGTATCTGACTTGTGATCTCCACAAAATCGAATGTCCTTTTTATTTGTGATTAAAGCAGAAACCTTTAGAAGGTCTGGGTTAGATTATAGCTCACTCATGAATTTGTGACATGTCCTTGGGCAAATTGCTTAAGCAATCTCTGTATTTCCTGTGTGTATAATGAACCACACCTCATAGGGTGCCGTGATTCTTGAGATGACTTTTTTTAAGACTTTTGAAATTTTTAGTTATAAACTATAATCAGAAAGCAAGGTAATGCTTAGAAAAGTAATTTCTGTCAAGATAAATATTTATAACACATATGTACAAACTATACACTTATATAGATGTTTTTACACAAATGCATTGAAATGAAATTATGCTTTTCTAGCAATTTAATTCTCATAGTCCTTCATGAAGAACTTGACCCTGTGCTTTTTTTTTATTTTTATCAATGACTCAGATAAAGTCATTGATGTCACATCTATCAAATTTGCAAATGACATCAAACTAAGACTGATAGCTCTTTGAACTTATTTTGAATTCCTACTATTCTTCATACAGGAAAAAAATGCACCTGGTGGTACATAAGTGGACCTTGCACATGAAATAAAGACCACCTCCCCCCAGCCCCAGTTTTGTTTTGTTTTGTTGCAAGTAAATACTGTTTGTTCACTGCTATATGCTTGCCTTATTTTTATTATAGAAATGGATTCTAGTTCAAATCAGAATTTCTCAGACTTTGAAGGACTAAAATACTTATGCAAAAATGTGTAAATGAAGCCATTTTCACAAATATGATGGATGTTGCTTCAGAATGGAACACCAGGTATCCTGGTCCCTCACTTCCTAAAGGACAAGCATGTTATATTTCACACTGCCCCTCCCGCCCCCCCCTTCTCCAGTTCCCTAAAGGGAATTTGGGTGTGTCTAGATGCTTGGAAAATCACTCCAGTGCCCACTAATGGTGTTCGTTCTGATCATAGGGGTAGGTCTTTGTATTGTCAATGGGATATAAGATCTTCTCCACCCATTAATAGACCTTACAGTGGAGCCCATTAAGGGAAGCTTGCTCAGGGGAGGCTTGCTTGTAGGAAGGCTTTCACATCTTTTGTTAATTTCTAATTAAGAACTGAGTTAAGAGGGTTGTGATTCCCTCTGGCTCTAAAAAAAAAAAGTATATATATATATGTATGTATGTATGTATGTATGTATGTATGTATGTATGTATGTATACTCTGAGGTTAGTATTTTGCTTTGGGGTTTAGTCATAGGAACAGAGTTCTTGTGATTTGACCAGAAGAGACTCTGGGTAGCCATTAAGGAGGCCCCTCCCCATCAGATTTGAAAAACCCAGATAATGGTGCCTCTCTCTCTGGTAACTATGTATGTATTACATTGTTCAGACAGTTGGATCTGTCTGTTGATCTGTGTTTATTTCTCAGATAGAAGCCCTGTCTGTTGGTCTTTATTTCTCTGTTTGTATTATTCTATATTTTCTCTCTTTGCATTTTCTCTGAAGTTCACGGTGCTGACTTTTCCCATGAACTAGTGAATATAATTAAAAAGATTTTTGACCCCTTAAACAGCTATCTTCCCTAGTAAAGCAGATCTAAGAACCTATGTTAGCAGCCATCCTGGGTATACCAATATGATTGCTGCTACCATATCCTGCGCCTTAGTTCTAGTTAGCCACAAACAAAGAAATATTTACTTCAAAAAGTATACTCACAAATATATGAACTGACTCCCCAACATATGTGACATAATTCCCCTATATACCACCTCACAGACTAGGTTTATAGCTTGGCTGAGTTTCTTTATAGCTGAGTCTCACTAAATTCCAAGTCCAGACCTCACTTTGGAGTTGAGTACCAGGTACGCTGGCTTCTCTGCTAGGCTGATTGGCTTGAATATCCTACCTGGAATCCTGAGTCTAGTGGAAATTCTACCTCCTGCACCTAAAACCTGAGGATAAATGAAAAAAATGAAAACCAACATCCCAAGCTCATTTCTCAGGTCTTTAGTTCAGTTCATAGTGCCTACTGCTATGCATGAACTGTATGTGATCTTCACAGTAGGAGAGAGCTCTAAGGAAAAAGAGAGACTGTCCAGGAATGGCTAACCTGTTTTAGTTAAGTAGGCAATCCAAAGAGTTTACTCCTACCCACATAGTAAGAGATATAGGGGATCTTCATGTTAAATGATCTGGCAAGCCCAGGGCAAACTCCTTACAAAAACCAAACAGACAAACAGCAATAACAATAACATCAACAAAACCCTGTAGACCCAAGTCTGACCTGTTTGACCTGAGAGGCATTCTCCTTGCCAATGTGTCTAGCTGAGCTTCCTAATGGGAAGTCAATTTCTGTTCTAAGTAAGGACTCTCATTGTCTATAGGACTTGACTGAATAGAAAATAGAAAAGAAAAGATATCCACAGTTGGGATGGACAGATCTTGCCAGTTACTTTTTCTATGAATTCCATAAACCAAAATTAAAAGTTGGTATGCCCCCCCCAAAATTGACTGTGCACTATCCCACAGAACCACCTGGATGGGTATGAAACTAAAGGCCAAGCAGTAATAACTCAAATAACTCCATTGGAGACCTCCTGCCAAGCTGACATGGGATCATTAACAACTACTCTTTGAAACAGTTGTAATACCCATGGTGAACAGCATTACTCTGACAATAAGATGTTCCATCTTAATCGCTAAATGCTATTAATAGCTAAGCTGTCACATTCAGAATATCTGCAATTTCTCTTTCTGTGTCTAAAACTACCTATGTCTACCTACACATATTGGAAATTTAGGTTTAAATAAAAGTCTACAAAAATAAATTATGGTATGTGCATTTTTTGAATGGTATAGAATAAACCAGAAAATATCTTTCAAGATTAAACTAGGCATTTCAACTAGGAAATCATCTGTTTGTATTCTTCAGTGTATACATTAGCTAGTTTGTCTGAAGGAGTTCCCTAAACATTTGTCATGACTAGGACATGGTCTGTTTTGTTTCATTTCATGAAAGACTATAAGAGAATGAAATGGATACAAAAGCATAATTTCATATCTATGCATTTAGATACAAACTTCTATACGAACAGCTTTTCTAAAAGTGCCTTATAAATATTGATATCTTCCTAAGTGCTATCTGCCTTTTCTATTAGTTTATGCTTAAAAATCCTTAAAAATGTCATTTTAGTAGCCATGACACCCTGTGAGGTATGATGATCTTCATCATGCACATGGGAAACAGAAACAGCCATTGCTTAAGCAATTTTCCCAGAGCCATGCCACAAATTTATGAGTATGTTACAATTTAACCTGAATGTGCTAAAGGGTGCTGCTTTAATCACAAATGAAAAGCACAGCTGATTTTATGGTCATCACAAATCAAATAGAACAGATTTAGGATAATTCCCTCTGTCAAAAATATAGTTTGAGGGTTGCAAGTTTTCACTTGAGATTATATATGTAGCCTTTATGAATTCTTTATCACAATTCCCACTCTTACCGGCAAGTCAGATTCCCAAAACAAGGATGCATCTTCCCCTCAGGAATATCATGGTACCTCTGAGAAGATGGAATATCTTGCCAATATAGTACTACCACATCAATCCTCAATTCTTCTGTGTTCTCCCCAATAGCAATCACCAATTACAGTTATTTTTCCCCCTGATATCCATGATAGCCTTTAATGATTATTATCTTAGTGTCACTTAACCAATTAACACTAATTAGATTTTATAAAGGGATATTTACGGAGAAGATATAGCAAGAACTGACTGAGGTACAAACAGCACCCTTCCCTGAACTCAGGGCCACCTCTCTTCTATATCACCTTTGTGCCTGGGGAAAGTAGGCTTGAATTTAAAAGAGTTGCTGAAAAGTATTTGGCCCATTAAGTTCACTTTGAAATCTAGCATATCTTGTGAACAAAGTCATTTATTTCCTTGTTCACCAAAATCACCACCCCAGTTTTAAATCAATGTGGGACTGGGTCAAGAAGTTCACTAGGGCTTTGTTCTTTACCTGACGCAACTGATTGAGTCTTAGTGTTATCTCAGCCTTTCAAGGTTCATAAGGTCATGGCCTAGTCCTTTCCATTTTCAATACTCTACGTAAGGCAGGAAAGATTAGACACAAGTCAGTCACAGAAGTAACAGCAGAGCCACGAGCTTATGCCATTATGTTGACCCAGGTGGGGATCCAGGAAGTTAGTTTCACTCTTCCCACCAAGAGGCTTTCAGCAGTTATTATCTTCTTATTCAAAAAACAAATAGGAATGCACAAGATCAAGTCATTGGATCCTTTTATATGTATCTCCATGTATGAATATATAGAAAATGCATATTTCCATTTTAAAATCTCTGGGAAATTAAAGTAATTATCATGATTACATCTGCATGTAAGAATATGTGGAAACTGCACAATTATATTTTAATGCACTCTTTTATTTTAAAGGGTCTCTGTATTTAGAAATTAAAGTAATTATACTTGTAAGTCCTAAAACATGTTCTGTGTCATGTGAGAAACAAGATGGAGGAAAAGACATTTTTTCTGATCTCCATAACCTCTCAAATCTCTCCACAGAAATAATTGGTCAGAGATAAAGTCTAGGAAACTCAGAATCCAAAAGAAAAGGATTAAAAAAACCCAACAGCAACGACTCATGAACTGATTTTCACTTACTCTGAACTCAATCTGCACCCCTCTCCCGCCTCTCACACTACCCTTATTGTGGCTACACTAGCAGATTCAAAAATACAACACAGGCTTACAACAAAACCTCCCACCCCGATTCCCCCACCTTCTTTCCAATGTTTTAGAGACCCCAACTCCAGGCTGTAGACTGCTGGAAAGCTATGAATTGCAGAACTGAGGAAGAGAGAGAGTGGGATAGGACACTAGGAAAGTATGGTGGGGTGTGTGTGTGTGTGTGTGTGTGTGTGTGTGTGTGTGTGTGTGTGTGTCTGTGTGTGTGTGTGTGTATTAGGAGTATGGGGGTGAGGGGTGGGGAGAGGCTATACAGAACTCCACTCAGCCTGAGGAAAAGAACACAAAATCCTGCTGGGGACAATTCTGACCATTCAAATGTCAGTTTGGGCAGAGACAGAGAGTTGGTGAACTCTGAACTGCCAAGCACAGGAATGTGTGGGGTACAGGGCCCCCAAAACCCCCTACCCAAATTTTATAACACTCAAAGATGTCTCAAGGTAGGAACAGGAAGCATTTATTCAGTTCTTGTGAGAAAAGGGCATCACCTCTACTAGGATGGACTAGAGGAAGGAGGCATGTTACAGAAGATAAATGGGGGTTATATACCCCAGCACAAATAACCTCACTCCCACCACTATCCCTTATTCCCATTGGCTGCAAGGCAGCTTTACAATCTAGGTGAGAAAATCCTCTCCAAAGACAAAGAACAAGGAAACAGGGTACAGCCAATCCAAACGTACATGTCCTTATTTGGAAAACTTAATGCTGAGGTAGCAGTGGAGGATGGGGAAGTGTCATAAATTGGGTAATTTCTAGGAAACCGAAACTTAAGCCTGTCAGGTCTTATCAAAGCCTGTCTTTTGTTTCAAGATAGTCTCTCTCCCCTACCACCCTGAGGAGTCTTCACAGAGGGTATATCCCACTCACGAGGAAACAGAGCTTTGAGATCAAACTCCCAAGGGATTCTCAACCACAGAAGAAGGAGTTAGAAAATGAATGATAGGGAAAATATGGAGGAGGGAGGGAGAGGGAAGATTGAAATTACCAAAGATTTCAGGAAAAAGAACAGAGACAAATCAACAGGGAAAACATAAACTACAGGAGGAAATACAGCCTGCATATCTAGTAAACAAGGTTAGACATCTATGAAAGACTACTGCAAAACAAATGAAAATGATTCAACAGAGGATCCTGTGGAATTTAGGGAGAACATGGAACTACAATATTCTGTTCCTGAATGATCTGGAAGGCCACATGTGGCCTCAAGGCTGCAGGTTCCCCATCCCTGCTCTATGCCCCCATTCTATGATTCATGACCCCTATAATTATCTGGCCTCTCTCTTCTCTCTGTATTCCTCATGCAATCAAAGTATCTAGCTAATTTTCTCCCACAGGTGGTTTCTGCCAAGCTCTGAGGAGCTTGCCTCATGGATTCCCCTTTTCCATTTTGTGTCATTCCCACAAGTTTAGTTATTGCAAGTGACAGAGAGGATACCATCCTTTGAGAAGACCTCTCCTGAACCACATCCATTATTATGCAGCCTACCACTGATCTGTATCTTCCCCTAGTTATCCTTTCCCCACATTGGCAGATTCCAGTTTCCCTGCTCTAGAGTAAGGGGAAAGAGAAGATAGGTGATGAAGAGAGTAAAAGAAATTATTTTTTGGAAAGGGACACACACACAAAATGAAATTAAAAAAACAACAACAACAACAACTAATGAATAGGACAAATTGAAGGTGAGGAAGGAGAAATCTACTTGATTGAGAGGAAAAAGTGGGGAGGGGCAAGAATTATATAACCTTGTAGAAGCAGGAAAGAAAAAAGGAACTAATCAGCAAGACCCTAAATGGAAAGGGATAACAAGAGGAAGGGGAGAGGGAAAGAGAGCCAGCGCATTCTAAATAGATATGTAACCTTGTATGGGGCATGGGGGACCCCAGAAATCCCCTACCCAAGAAAAATTGAAAGTCAGAGTTATCTTGAGGAAGGTACAGGAAGTTTATTCAGTTCTCAGGAGAAAAGGGCATCCCTTCCACCAGTATGAACCAGCAGAATGAGATGCATGTTATAAAAGACAGAACAAGAATTTATACCCTAATGCAGTGTAAGGGTTATGGGATTTAAAGATCTTCCATTCCCCATTGGACTTGCTGACATAGCAGGAAGGGGAGGGGCAAGAGGAAGCGGAAGAAGAGTTAGAGTTCTGTTGGGGACTGTTGGTGGACACAGCAACAGCAGTAACTGCCGAGGTAGAGGTCGAGGCCCAAATCTCTTTTTAAGCCAGCCAGAATTTCTGCTAAGGACTCTTGTTGGGGGCTGCCGGGAACTGGAACTGCGGGGGGCCAGAGCTGTTGTGAGCACGCTTCCTTGATGCTGAGCAGTTGCTGAGAGTTGGGAGAGAAGGACCTTTGCCTGAAGTAGCCTGTTCTGTTTTGAAGGCTTAAGAATGTGGTTGTTTACTATGTTAACTACTTGTGCCAATTTCATAACTACCCTGATGGCTTTGACTTTCTGGTTTGGGGACTCGGTTATTTGGTATTTTAATAAATTCTCTGGCTTTATCCCCCATATAGAGAGACTGATATATTTTTTGATTAATAACCACATAAGCCTATTTATAATTGCCATAGGCATAGTGAATATTGCATTGTTAATACATGCAGTCAAGTCCCCTCCCCCTGGCTTGGAGGTGGGCTCTCAGTCTTGGCACTAAAATCTTCCCCAGTGGTAAATAACAAAGAGCCTGCCACTATCCCCTATTGGCTGGGAGGCAGGACAGGAAACCAGGGTACTGTTCCTGTCCTTATTTGGCAAATGCTAATTTGAAGAAGGGGGAGGGGCTAAAAGGTTAATGCTGATTGACAGCAAGGGAAAGGGGGAAGCGTCCTGAATAATCTGAATAATTCTAATGTTCAAGTCCTAAACACAAAAGAAGGAGGGGAAAAGGTCACAGGAAAGGTGGAGCTAGAAAACTCCTAAAGGGCCTAATGCTGATGTGGCAATAGGGAAGAAGGGGGACATTAGGGGGAAGGGGGAAACAGAAACTCCAACCTGTTCCCACAAGAAACCTTTATGAGCTGAGAAGTTTTTCACCTTCCCCATTCAACCTTAATATTAAAGATCATATTATAAAAATATTAGAAACAGATCACGTATCTCTCTCAGCTATGTATACTTAACCAAAAAAGAGAGAGAGGCAATTACGTAAGATAAAATAGATGACTTCGATCACTTGTAACTGAATAGTTTCTGCACAGACAAAATGTAGTATTTTTTAAAAAAGGAAGTAGTTGAACTGGAAAAAATATTTTTATCAAATTTCTCTGATAAATATTTTGTATCCAAAATATATGATGAGTGGTGCTTCCTCAACAGAAAAAATGGTGAAAAGATATGAACTAACAATTCTCAGAAGAAAAAATGCAAAGTATTCAGAACTACATGAAAAAAATGCTCCAAACACTAACAATAAAATAACTGCCAATCAAAAACCCTGAAGTCTTACCTCACATCCTACAAACTGGAAAAATGAAAAAAAAAATGGCCACTGTCAATGTTGGAGGGGTTGTAGAAAAGTAGATGGGTGAAATAGAAAAAATAGACAAATGACCAGAAAGTGCTAAGAACAGAGCGAGATAGACTTTTATTTTTTTTACCGCTTTAGGGCAAGCAGAAAAAGGGGCCTCTCCAGAGGTAGCTCAGCCACTTTCAGGAGATCCCATGATGTGGGCATGATAAAGGTCATAACTTTAGAATAATCTCTGGATTGCCCAAGATTTGGTCTTTTGGGGGATAGAGGTGTTTTCCTCTAATCAATCTCATTATCTTCATCATAGTTAGCATTTAAATAATTCTTACTTTGTGCCATACACTTGCAAAGTGCTTTACAATTATTCTATTCTTTGATCCTCACAATAACCCTGGCATATAGGTACTACTATTATCCCCATTTTATCATCAGAATGTCTAGGTGAGACCAGATGTCTAAGATAGGAGAGACCTCCCTCTGAGATGAAATCAGATTGGACAGTCTTTATTTACACAATCCTGAAGGCTACATTTCTATATATATTTGAAACATTTAATTTTAAGACCTCAAATTTCAGATCCATTCCCTTCCTCCCTTGTCACCCATTCCCTCTGGGAAGATAAGTAATTCAGTATATGTTGTACATGTCTAGCTATGCAAAACATTACCATAGTAGATATATTGTACAAGGCTGATTATAATTCCCTCCCACCCATCCCACACCCCACCTGGTCCATTCCCTACTTGATCCTGTCCCTCTTCTATAGTGGGTACTTCCAACCTCCCTTCCCCCCAAGAATGCCCTCCCATCCATCATCCCTACTCTCATCCCCCTTTCCCCTATTCTGCTGCAGGTTGAGCTATCCCATTTAGTATGTATGTCATCCTCTCCGTGAACCAAATTCAATGAGAACGTGGTTTTGCCTTTTTGCCTTCCTATTCTTCCCCTCCCTTGAAGCCACTTCCCCTTGCTTCTTCCACATGAGATAGTTTACCCTACCCTGTCTCTCCCCATCTCCTCTTGCCACTTCCCTCTCTCACCTCATAATTTCACCCCTTGAGTATCCTCCCTTCCCAAAAAATTCAACCTATGCCTTCTATCCATGTATAACCGTAAACATGTATACACACATTCACATATGTATTCATATGACCATACACCCTTCTTCCATTATTTTCATACTGAGAAAGATTTCATCAGTCATAGTCATTGTTTTTCCATATAGGAATGTAAATAGTTCAACTTTGATAAGTTCCTTTTAATTTCTTTTCCCTGTTTACCTTCTCAGGCATCTCTTGCTTCTTGTGTCTGGATATCAAATTTTTTATTCAACTCTGGTTTTTTCCTCAAGAATGCTTGAAAGTCTTCTATTCAACTGAATGACCATATTTTCCCCTGAAACAAAATACTCAGTTTTGCTGGGTAGGTGACCCTTGGGTTCAGTCCCTGCTCTTTTGCCCCGTGGTATATGATATTCCATGCCCTTCAATCCCTCAGTGTAGAAGCTACCAGGTCCTGGGCTATTCTGATTGTGTTTCCACAATATTGAGATTGTTTCTTCCTGGCTGCTTGTAGTATTTTCTCCTTGATCTGGGAATTTTGGAACCTGGTTATGATATTCCTGGGAGTTTTCTTTTTGGGATCTTTTTCAGGAGGTGATTGGTGGATTCTTTCAACCTCTATTTTGCCCTCTGGATCTAGAACATCAGAGCAATTTTCCTTGAGAATTTCTTGAAGGGTGATTTCTAGGTTCTTTCTTTGATCATGGCTTTCAGGTAGTCCAATAATTTTTAAATTGCCTCTCCTGGATCTATTTTCCAGGTCAGTGGTTTTTCCCATGAGATATTTCACATTGCCTTCTATTCTTTCATTTGTTTGGATCTGCTTAACAACATCTTGATTTCTCATAAAGTCATTAGCTTCCATTTGCTCCAGTCTAACTCTGAGGGAATGAATCTCCTCAGTGAACGTTTGAGATTCTTTTTCCATCTGGCAAATTCGACTTTTTAAGGCATTCTTCTCCTCATTGCCCTTTTGGGCCTTCTTTGCCATTTGAGTTAGTCTATTTTTTAAGGTGTTGTTTTCCTCAGTCAGATTGTTGACCCTCATTTCATACTTTTCCTGCATCCTTCTCATTTCTCTTTCCAATTTTTCATCCACTTCTCTTATTTGATTTTTAAAGTCCTTCTTAAGGTCCTCTATGGCCTGTAACCCGCTCATATTTTCCCTTGGGGCTTTTGGAGCAGGATTTCTGACCTCAGAGTCCTCTGACTGTTCCATGCTTCGATCCTCTTTGCCCCCAAAGTAGGAGTCTAAGATTGCATTTTTCTGTTTAATTTGTTTCCTTTGCCTTGGCATGTTGCCACTTAATTACTTGACTTTTGGGCTTGTTGCCACACTATTGCTCTGCCGACAGACAGGGGAACTTTCGTCCCGAACGTGTGGGGGACAACTTCCGTTTCTGGCAAGCTGGAAACCCACCAAAGACCTCCACCCCAGATCACAATCCAGATCCAGGGAGGTTAAAGCAAGAACGATTACCACCCAAGACTGATCGCTGGATCTCCCTATAGTTCGCAGGCCAAGAGCTGGAGCTGCCTCTGAAAACTACAAAATGGCATGTCTCCTCAGTGGCTTCTAGCCCCCAGGGGAGGAAGCTGACGAATTCCCCAAATACTGGTCCCAAAGTCCATAGGGCACTAACCTCTCCCTTTGTCCTAGGCATGTCTATGTTGATAATTCTGGAATTGCCACAGCTGCTGGTGTTCTGGGGTCCCTCCAGTTGGCTGCTGGCCCTTCCACCCTGGGGCTAAAACCGCGACTCAGGCGGACCTGGGCTCGGCTTTCCACCCTGAGCACTGGGCTGCCAGCTCCCAGAGCACTGCACTGGTCCTTCCTGCAGGGCTGCTGGGGTGTCCTCAGTGGGAGGTTAGCTTCTCTGTGTCGTTCTGTGGGTGCTGGGGCTCCAGAAGTTGTTCAGAGTCCCCTTTTACATATTTTGGAGATTATCTGGGGGGAGAGTGGCTTGGACATGCTGTTTCTACTCCGCCATCTTGACTCCGTCCCCAAGGCTACATTTCTTTGACCTCTGGAGGCTACTATTTCTGGGGAGATCTTTTCCCCAAACACACAGTAAATAGATTTTATCTGTTTTCTCCATATATGATTACCCAGAACTGAGCTTCCTTGCTGATATCCATAAATACTCAAAAGAATTTGGCCTAATCATCCACCCAAGAAAAAAAACAGGTAAATAAAGAGTGCCTATTATCCAGATTCCAGACTATGCAATTCAATTAAACATATGTACTAGAGTATAGGTTCTTAGTATTTTATGCAGTAGAGTGCTGGACTTACAGTTAGGGAGATCTACTTTCAAACCCAACTTCAGAAACCAGCTGTGTGAACCTAAGCAAGTCACCTAATTGCTGTTAGCTCAGCTTACTCAGCTACAAAATGAGGATAATAAAAGGAACTACTTCACAGAGTTGTGAGTTTCAATTGAGATATTTGGAAAAGCACATAGCACAGTGCCTGGCACGTTGCTGTTGAGTCATTTTTCAGTCATGTCTGATTCTTTAAGACTCCGTTTTTTGTTTTCTTGACAAAGATACTGGAGTGGTTTGCCATTTCCTTTTCTAGCTCACTTTACAGATGGGGAAACTGAGGCAAGCAGGGTTAAGTGACTTGCCCAGGGTCAAATAGTTAAGTGTCTGAAGTCACATCTGAACTCAGGCCCAGTGCTTTATTCAGTGGGTCACCTAGTAGACACTTAATAAATGCTCATTTCCTACATGGTAAAGTCCAGTCTGGTGAAGCTCATAGATTCCTCAGAATAATGTTTTTAAATGCATAAAATAAAATGCATAGAATTACAAAGGAAGTGAATTATATAGGCATACCTTGGAGATATTGGTGGGTCAGTTCTAGACCACTTCAATAAATCAAATATTACAATAAAGCAAGTCACACAAGTTTTTTGGTTTCCTAATGCATATAAAAGTTATGTTTACACTATACTGTAGTTGATTGAATATGCAATAGTATTATGTCTAAAAATGTACATACCTTAATTTAAAAATGCTTTATTGCTAAAAAATAGTAAGCATCAACTGAGCCTTCAACAAATCATAATATATATATTTTTTTCTTTTTTTTTTTTGGTGGAGGAGGAAAAACAAGGCAATTGGAGTTAAATGAATTGTCCAAGGTCACACAGCTGTTTAAGTGTCAAGTGTCTGAGGTCAGATTTGAACTCAGGTCCCTCCTGACTCCAGAGCCAGTTCTCTATTCACTGCATCACCTAGCTACCCCAAGTTGTAATATTCCTCCTGGCAGAGGGTCTTGCCTCAGTGTTGATGACTGCTGACTGATTAGGATGATGATTGCAGAAGTTTTATTTTTCTTAATTTCTTAAATTGACTTTCTTAAAATTTCTTAAATTTCTTAATTTCTTTCTTAAATTTCTTAACTTCTTAAAATAAGACTACAATGAAGTTTGCTTCCTCTCACTTGAATACTTAGAGGCTATAATTGGGCCAATTTCAATACTGTTGTGTCTCAAAGAATAAGGAATCCCAAAGAGAGAGAGAGGGAGAGAGAGAGAGGGAATGGTTGGGTCACTAGAATAGTCAAAACACACACAACATTTTTAAAATTTGCCATCTTACATGGGTGTGGTTTGTGGTGCCCCAAAACAATTACAATAGTAATGTCAAAGATCACTGATCAGAGATCACCATAACAGAAATAATAATAATAATAACAATGAAAAAATTTGAAATATTACCAAAATATGACAGACATGATGTGAAAGATATGTAAAAACGTGTAAAAATGGTGCTATAGACTTACTTAATGCAGAGCTGCTATAAACCTTCAATTTGTAAAAAAAAAAAAAAAAGCATTATCCAAAGCACAAAGTACAATAAAGCAAGGTATAAAGATATTGAAACAAAGTTTTCTATCTATCTATCTATCTATCTATCTATCTATCTATCTATCTATCTATGTTTTTAAAAACCAAATACACAGACCCCAGATTAAGAACTTTTACTACAAAAATTTTATCCATTGGTATATACACTTGACCAAAACTGGAAATGGTCAAGTAGGGCCCACCATTAACTAAAAGGAGGGGCAACAGGCTGGATTGCCTATGGGAAATTCCAGAGCTTTTAATGAGCCCAAACTCCCTGAAAGAAAGGAACATTGATCATATTAACAAGATTCCACTGATGATATCAGTCCTAGAAGAATACAACCTCTGGAAAAATAAAATTGAGTATCATTCTGAGGGCAATGGCAAGAGAGAAACATATAGTGGCGAAGTCATGGGGTTGTGAGTGGGCCTCATCACATAACACTAATTATGAAGCAAAACTGGAATAAAACTGGAAGGATAACTTCAAAGAAATGTGAGCCAAGCCAAAAGAAGATAGCTTGGTCACATAGCAAGAGTAAGGGATGACTGCTGAAAGACAAGTTTGTTATATTAATGTCCTTCTGATGTCAAATGAAAGTGAAGAAGGCTTTTGCATACTAGGTGCCTTGTGGGCAAGGGAAGTGGAGCAGAATAAGCATTTATAGAGTGCCTTCTGTGCTCCAGGCATGGTGCTAAGTGCTTCATAAAGATTATCTCATGGTCTCATTTATTCCTCATGACAACCCTATAAGGTGCATTCTAGTGTTATTCTTTGTCCACCCCAATCATCTGAAGACGTCAATGAGCAGATGAGGGCAATTTGTTCCAATGGCAACGGAACAGGTGCTGTGGCATGCTTAGAGCTTGGTCAAACATCGAAGACACCAAGGTTATCCACTGCATCCTGGACCATCAACAGTGGTCTTGACTTTGATCTTGTTACTTCACTTCTATGGCTCCAGAAGAAAGTGTGAGATTGATCAGTGTGCAACTCTGCCTCACTTGAATTCAATTCACATGTAAGTCAAAACATTGCCCCCAATGTCGTTGGTGTTCTTTGAAACCAAAGGATGAATAACATTATTATCCCTATCTTACAGTTGAGGAAACTGAGGCAAACAGAGTTTAAGTGACTTGCCCAGGGTCAAACAGCTAGTAAATGTCTGAATCTAAATTTGAACTCAAATCTACCTGACTCTAGGGCTAGCACTCAACTCACAGTGCTGACATGGACAAAAATCTCATTTATTGGGAGGATATTAATAGGATGCAATCTGCATAATTTCAATGGATAGAGTGCTGGACCCCAAGTCAGGAAGACCTGACTTCAAGTCTAGCCTCAAACACTAGCTGTATGACCCTGGACAAGTCACTTAACCACTAGATGCCACTGTAAAATGGGGATAATAATAGCACCCAATTCTTGAGGTTGTTGTGGGAATAAAACAGAATTTGTGAATCAAACCTCAGAGCGTGGCGTAAATGCTAGTTGCTATTGTGATTATCATTGGAGGGAGCACCCCCATTAATGAGATCAAAGATCCACTTTTGAATCTTACTTTTTTGAGTTATCAACATTTCTTTAACTGATATAAGACAGTTGACACAATGTGGAGGCCAAAGGAGCAAAAAACTGACCAGAAAAATGTGTAATCTTCTTGCCAAGTGATGAGATGGGCAGCCAGAGGTGGCACTGGCTTGGAAGCCACACTTATTTGCAAAATATTACAAAAAGGGATGATGGAAGATTATGAATAATATTGCCTTATAAAACAGAAAAGTGCAATGGAGAGGAAAATAAACCTAAAGAAAGCTTGGCATGAAATCAAACTCAGCCAGATAATACAAAGAACACACATACTTAAAAATGGAAGGAAAACGACAAATAAATATGTCATAGGGCTCTCTACCCTTAGAGTCTTCATATTATGCATGGGTTCAATGTGGGGAGAAGGAAATGTATTCTTATCTTGGGACCCAGTCCAGTCCAAATTTGACACAAATACCAGACAAGATTAACTGGAAAACCCACATGATAAAATCATTCTTAACCATTCATAAATGAATGGAAGACAATTCCCTGTTTTGTTGTCAACAACAGGTCTGCTGCTAGCTGTCAGATATTCTATTTCTAATGCTGCTGCTGTCAATCCCTACTACTTGCTTAGATTGTTGCATTAGCTTTCTAACTGGTGTCCTTGGTTCAGTTTTCTTTCTACTACAACCCATCCTTCACATAGCTACCTATCATTTTCCTGAATTTTATGTCTGATGATAAAATTAACTCTAGTAGCTCCCTATTATTTCCATGATTAAACATAAAGTCTTTTATTTGGTAGTTAAAGTTCTTTACAACCCCACTCCTTAATCTTCTAATATTCTAGTCCCCACCATGAACTCTCAGCCAAACTGACCTGACTGCTGTTCCTCAAACAAGACATTCAATCTCCCACTCCATAGGTTTTCATAGAGAACTAGAAGTTTTCCATGCCTGGAATGTTCTTCAGATGACTTGTGGAATCCCCAACTCAGTTTTAAACTCTGCTCAAAAGTCGGCTCCTATAGGAGACCTTTGTTGGCACTCCAGCTCTTAATGCCATTTCCATCTAAGATTACCTGTTATTTATCTTGTATGTTCTGAATTATATACTTTGTCTCCCTGAGCAGAATGTAAGTGCCTTGAGGGCAGGGGGTTTTTAATTTTTTTTTTAATTTCTAGTTTTTAGCTTAGTGTCAGGCACATCGTAATTGCTGAATAAATGATTATTGATTGATTACTCAAAGAGCACATAGAAATTTCAAAGAGAAAGTTTCCTTATGGGAGTAAAAGCCATATAGCAGTTCATCAGAGGTATCAGCAAAGAGTAGCAAAGATCAGCTCAATGGAGACACTAGCAGAAAGTAACTCAGTAAAGGTGGCAGTATACAACATGATATCACCAGAAAATGAAAGATGACTGTCGTGGGCTGCTCCGTGCCCAGCACTTAGCATGATTCGGAGACGTGGATAAGAAATGACCAGGCCGTGGGTGTAGCTCAAGGAAGAACCATGAACTCCACTTATTGATCCTCAGGACAAGGTTTTTATAGAGCAAAGAGACAAAGGAAGGGGACTCAAGTTTTCTAATCATTACCTTAGTCTGTTGTATCCTGGAAGGAGCATGGAATAGATAATTTGATTAGGATTTGTTATCTAGGAGAGTAAGACTTCTGATCTGGGCCTCAGGTACCTGCTACTGCAGCCGCAGTCATAAATGGATACAATTGAGAGCAAACTTCAAAGCTGAAGCACAATCCTCAAAAGACATCATGTTTAGAGCTGACCACCCAAAGATACCTGAGTGCTGAATCAAATATTTTAACTCTTAATAACTAAAATCTTGGGCTATGGCCTATTGATCTCAGAACTCAAGTAACATCCTGATAAGTGTAACCCATAACAAAGAACTCAGGAGCTAACTTAACAAAGAGTCGCATTTCAATGAGATTCTTGTTTTAAAGTCCACTATTATTGGGTAATTATCTGAGTCCTGGATCAGGCCTCTTTGGCTCCCAACAGATGACTGTGGGAAAGCAAGAAGCAGTGATGAAGGTGGAGAGGGATGCAGCCGGAAAGCCAGCTTAAGAGCTTCCCTGATTACACATATACCTTAAATATATCTTCCTTACTGGTGGAGTGGGGGATCCTTTGGCACAGTGTACTCTTGTGTGTATGATGAGGGGGTATTTTTCTTGTACCTTCTTTTGCTATGCTGGTTTATTAACCCTTTTGCTTTGAATTAATATGATCTTTGGTTAACCAGCTAAAATAAATGCATTGGTATGGTCCCATGAGCTATGGTTTTGAATGGACATACTTCACAATGCAGTCAGCATTTTTCTTTTCTTTTCTTTTTTTTTTTTTTTGCTTTTTGGAGGGGGGAAGGTAGGGCAATTGGGGTTAAGTGACTTGCCCAAGGTCACACAGCTAGTTTTGTGTTAAGTGTCTGAGGCAGGATTTGAACTCAGGCCCTCCTTACTCCAGGACTGGTGCTCTATTCCCTGTGCCACCTAGCTACCTTGCAGCAAGCATTTCTAAATCATTTGATTTAGATTAATTGATTAATTTTTAAATAGTCAAAATCAATACTAAATCAGAAGGATAAAAAATTTAAAAGGACACTAAATACAACTATAATGGCTTCAACTTAACTCTGAAAAAATGGCAGATGGAGAGAAGTAAGGATACTGACTTTAATTAAGTAATTCATTTGGACTTTATTTGACAGTCATTTATTTATTATTATTTATTAAAATGGTCACCCCAATGAAGCTGGTAAAAATACCCAGAAACAATCTATCATCAAACAGACCTTCTTGCACCTCTGTCAGGTGCAATTTTGATTCTACAAGTTCAATTACAAAACATGATAAATAACAGAAGATAACAATCCAAATTATCTTATTAAAAAAAGCAAATTGGGAGCATCTATGTGGTGCAGTGAATAGAGCACTGGCCCTCAGTCAGGAGGATCTGAATTCAAATCCAACTTTAAACACCTGACACTTAACTAGCTGTGTGACCTTGGGCAAGTCACTTAACCTCAATTGCCTTGCCTTCCCCCCTCAAAAAAAAAAAAAAAAGCAAATGCCAATGAGGAGAGAATGAGTCTATAAAGATAAATATAATCCTCTCAAGAGCTTTGATAAATGAAAGGAGAACAGGAAAGCAAACTTGAAATGAAACAGATCTTACTTACTATGCTGATTCAGCAGATGAACATATAAACACATTTGGATCCTAGTTTCTTAACACCTGATATACCATGTGACAAACTGGCAAAGATACTTAAGAAGATGAAAGCACAGAGATAGTAAAGAAAGAATATGGAATATGGAGATAGATGCTGGGCTGAAGTCTAAACAGCAGAGAGAAGAGAGAAGAGAAAGGAAGATGCAGTGTGAGAATTGGCCAGAAGTTGGAATTTTTTTATAAGACTTTATGGTTCTGAAAATAATTTCTGTTTGTGCTAGAATTCTGACCTATGTTAGCAGAACCCAGCAAATTTGCATCAAGGGCACCTGCACAAATGAACAAATAGTAATATAACAAAAAAAAAAAAAAAGAAAGGAATTCCACAGAAAAAAATGAGAAACCAATTGACCCCCTAAGAGGAAGCCACTTTTGTTCTTAAAAGAATGATGATAAAAATTCAAAGGTGATACAAGGAAAGAAAGCATGTGGTAGTAGATAGAAGAAGAAGAGATGATTAGCAATGATGGATTACTTCTTGCTGAGAAGTACTGGGGTGGGCATATGTTAATTGGGGTCAATAACGGGGAGGTATGTTGTCTTCCTACAGCACATATAAAAGTGTTAAGTAGAATATTCTGAAATTTGATAGCTCTGGCAAATACTCTCAAATTCTCCTGATAATGTGAATGATACCACTGAGTGTAGGGAGGGATTATGAAATACTGGTCAAGAAACCAAAGACAAGAGGTACAAGTAGTACTTTTTTGTCCTGCTATCAGTTGAAGGTAAAGGATTCAGAAGACAATGGTAGTTTTGGAAATTGAATACCAGGTTAAAAAGATAGTTATCTTAGAATGAGATTTAGATTTCTAGACCATGAATACAATTGTCAGTCATGGAAATATCTAGAAGTTTGAAGATGTTCCAAAAATAAGAATGGCCAATTTATTGACTTGCCTTGATGATAATTGTATTGTTATTATAAATTTATCTTCCAGACTAATAAAGAGAATTTCAATTCTTCCTCAAATTCTTATCAATAAAGAGAACTGGGAGTCAAAGCCAAGATGGTACAGTAAAGGGACCATGCTTGCTGAAATCTCCCAATGTTCTCCTCTAAAAAACTTTAAAATAACACATTGGGGCGGCTAGGTGGCGCAGTGAGTAAGAGCGCCGGCCTCGGAGTTGGGATGACCTGGGATGGAATCCAGCCTCAGAAAATGAGCCCCCACGCATAAATAATGACTGGCTGTGTAACCTTGAGCAAGTTACTTAACCCTAATTGCTTTAAAAAAAATAACATATCAAACCAAATTTAAAGTGGCATAATAAAAAAAAAAAGTTGGAGTGAGACATTTTTTCTAGTTTACTATAACTTAAAGGTCGGATGTCTGTGGCACTTGAATGGGGAATAGTGTTGCAACACAAGCTGTGGACCTTAGACACTGTGGAGGAAGCAACAGGAAGTACCAGGAACTCTTACTGCCCAGAGGCAGTAAGGGAAGTGAACACTTGGCTAGAAAAAGATTCTAGGAGATCCTTGTGCTAGCACTGGGTAGAGGACTGGGATTACCCAGCTCTAGGTTAGTTTCAGGACAGAGAGGAGTTGTGATTATGAGAGAGCAGGGGTCCTATGTGGGTAAGGACCAGAGCACAGACAGGGAGGGCAGTAACCACACTTCTCCCTGGATCACACCACCTTGGGAGCTCTGATAACTTACAGGCTCCTGGCATTATCTGGGAAAACAGCAGGGTGAAAAAATCTGAAGCTTGGGATGGTGACTGAACAAAATTTAACTCTAATATAAAGTTTAAAGTCAAGAGATAGGCTGAAGAAACAACAAACAAACAAAAAGAGCCTGACTATAAAAAGCTACCATGGTGACAAGGAAGCTCAAGGCACAAACTCAGAAGACAATGATGTGAAAGCATATAAAAAGTTGCAAAGGGGAAAAGCCTGTATATTGGACACAAGCCCAACAAAAATTCCAAAAACAAAAAGATTGTTATTTTTTTTTTTCTTTTTGGAGGGCAATTGGGGTTAAGTAACTTGCCCAAGGTCACACGGCTAGGTTTTTGTTTGTGTGGGTGAAGTGTCTGAAGCCGGATCTGAACTCAGGTCCTTCTGACTCCAGGGCCGACGCTCTACTCACTGCACCACCTAGCTGCACAACAAAGAGATTTTAAAAGAGCAAAAGAAGTTTTTAAAAATCAAATCAGAGAAAGAGTGGGAAAATTGAAAAATGAGCTATAATTGGGAATAGAGCTATTAAAGAAAATTATGAAAAGAAAATTAACTTGGTAAAAGAGGCACAAACCATCACTAAAGAAAATAACTCCTTAAAAAGCAGATCTGGCCAAGTGGGAGCAAATGACTCCATGAGGCTTCAAGAAACAATAAAACAAAATCAAAAGAATGAGAAAGGGGTGGAGCCAAGATGGCGGAGTAGAAACAGCATTTCCCTGGTGCTGCAGCCCACACCACTTCAAGATTATATAAAAAGGGGACTCTGAGCAACCTCTGGAGCTCCAGAACCCACAAAACGACACAGAGAAGCTACCCTCCCACTGAGGACAGCCCGGCAGCCCAGCAGGGAGCAGCCAGCACAGCGCTGTGGGAGCCGACAGCTCAAATACTGAATCTGGCTCAGGGAGAGAATGACAGACATACTACATGGGATAGCTGACCCTGCAGAAGAGTAGGGGGAGGGGGATGAGAGGGGGGAGGATGGAGGGGAGGGCATGCTGGGGGAGGGGAGGTTGGAGGCACCCACTTTTGAAAAGGGACAGGATCAAAGTAGGGAATGGACCAGGTGGGGGGTGGGATGGGGGGGGGAACTACAAGCAGTAACGTTTTACATAGCTACACCATACACTGAGCTGCTCGTCTTCCCGGTGGGAGTGGGTGACAAGGGAGGAAGGGAATGGATCTGGGATTCGAAGTTTTAAAATTAAAGGCTTCAGATATAAAAAAAGAGAAAAATAGAAAATGTGAAATATCCCATTAAAAAAAAGTGACCTGAGGCCAGAAGCGCAGGGAAGGGGAGTCGCTGCGGTTTCCCGCTTCAGCAGGGCTTGAACGTAACCCGCTGCTCGATTCCGGCCGGAGCCGCCCTTCGCCACCTCTCCACCTTCGCCTCCACTAACCATCACTTCTTCCGTCCTGCCGTCGAGCCGCCGCCCCCGGCCGCAGCCACCGCCGCCTCATGACCAGCTCGTCCCCCTCTCGGGTGCGGCAGAACTACCACCTGGACCCGGAGGCCGCCATCAGCCGGCAGAGCCACGTGGAGCTCCACGCCTCCTGCGTCTACCTGTCCATGGCCTACTACTTCACCGCGCCGCGTGGCGCTCCAGAACTTGGCCAAGTACTTCCTGCGCCAGTGACACGAGGAGCGCGAGCGCGCCGAGAAGCTGATGAAGCTGCAGAACCAGCGCGGCCGCATCACCAGCGCGGCCGCATCCGCATCTGCTGCAGGACGTCAGGAAACCGGCCCGCGACGACTGGGAGAGCGGGCCGAACGCAATGGAGCGTGCTCTGCACGTGGAAAAGATGTCAAAGCT